>OX387189.1:36449164-36919557 GCA_947561395.2 Buxus sempervirens
GAGCAAGTCCGCTCTTTGGAAGAAGCAACGTTGGATGGGACAAATGACCAATCAATGCATGCCTTAGCTGCAACTAAAAAGGAAGTAGCCGAATGTGTTTTACAGCAGGAATCCCTCTATCGTCAGAAATCCAAAATAAAGTGGCTCAAAGAGGGGGATCACAACACAAGCTTCTTTCACGCAGCTCTTCAAGTCAAAAGACAACATCATGAAGGGGTGACTGAATTTTTGGAAAATTCTCGTGACGAAGCGGTGAATTATTTTACTTCCCTCCTCTCTTCTGAGGGTGTGTCTAGGACTACTGAAGCTCTCACCTACATTCCTCACATGATCACTGATGAAGAAAATGATGCTCTCACATCTCCTCCTTCAATGGATGAAATCAAACAGGCAGTCTTTTCCTTATGCCCTGATAGCGCTCCTGGCCCAGATGGATTTACAGGTTGGTTCTTTCAAAGCTGCTGGGAAGTCATCAAAGAAGATTTGTACAAAGCTACTTTGGAATTTTTCCATGGCAGTGTTCTCCCTATCTCCTTTTCTGCTACTCAGGTTGCCCTCATTCCTAAGGTCAGTCACCCTTCCAATTTCTCTGACTTTCGCCCCATCAGTCTCTGCAATTTTTCATACAAGGTAATTGCTAAGACTTTGGCCTCTAGGTTATCCCCATTGCTTCAAAAAATTACTTCTCCAGAACAGAATGCTTTTGTCAAAGGCCGCTCCATTTTTGATAGCATTTCAATGGCTCATGAGCTCTGTCAAGATATCAACCGTAAACATGCTGGGGGAAACCTTGTCCTTAAGCTCGACATGACTAAAGCTTTTGACAGAATGGAATGGAGTTTCTTGCTGGAAGTGTGTAAGAGATTCGGTTTCTCCACCAAATGGTGTTCTCTTATTCTTGCTTGTATTTCCAATGCCTGGTTCAGCATATTAATCAATGGCTCTCCAAGTGGTTTTTTCAAATCCTCGAGAGGCCTGCGACAAGGTGACCCGCTTTCACCCCTTTTATTTATCATTGCTGAAGAGGTGCTCAGTAGAGGTATCTCTTACCTTCTCTCCTCTGGATCTATTGGCATTTACAATTCGGGTCGCAATGGAATTGGTATTTCTCACCTCCTTTATGCAGATGACATTTTGATCTTTACCAATGGTAAAAAATCCTCTATCAAAAAGTTGCTGGATTTTATTGCAATTTATGAATCAGCTTCTGGACAGCGAGTCAACAGTGCCAAGAGCTCTTTCTTTGCCCCAAAGCATCTGAGTCACGCGCGGCTGGACATTCTTTCCACTGCTACTGGCTTTAATCAAAGCCCCTTTCCAACAAAATATTTGGGTGTGCCTTTGTTTGTTGGTCGAGCTTCCCCGGCTCTCTTTGAAGACCTCATCTCCAAAATTCAAAAGAAAATTAGTGATTGGAAGGCAAAACTGCTCTCAGTGGGAGCAAAGGTAACCTTACTTCAAAGTGTTCTCTCGAGCTCTCCCATTCACTCCATGGCCGCTATTCCTGTTCCAAAGGCGGTTTTAAAGCGTGTGGAATCCATCTTTTCCAACTTCTTTTGGGGTGAAAGTGCTGATTTTGGTCCTAAAAAACATTGGGTGGCTTGGAAATCCATCTGCCTCCCCAAAGACAAGGGGGGCCTTGGCATCAGAGCACTTTAGGAAATGATGTCCAGCTTGCATATCAAGATGGGATGGAGACTTCTTACCGATCAGGGCATTTGGGCAAGGTTTATGCGAAGCAAATACTGCAGAAGAGTTCCCTTTCAAGATGCTGACTCCAGACACACTTCCTCCAAGGTCTGGAAAGCAATCATTCAAGTCAAGGACCACATCACTTCTAATATGGGCTTTATTCTTGGTCGGGGAAATATAAGGTTCTGGAAGGACAACTGGTCTCCTTTTGGCATCCTTGAAGATTATGTTAATGCAGACCTCATTGACAATCCAGATTTGAAGGTTTCCGAATCTTTTGACTCCAATGGTTTTTGGATTAAGCATCAGATCCACCACTCATTCCCTCCTCATATCATTGAATTCCTTGAAGCCTTTCACTTTGGCTTTAGTGACATGGAGGACCAGCTGGTTTGGTCGTCATCCCCAAGTGGTGTTTGCAAGGTCAAAGACACTTGGCAGCAGATCAGATTCCGGCAACAATCATCCTCCCTTTTCTCAAATTGCTGGAGGTCTTTCATTCCTTCTAAAGTCTGTGTTTTCCTTTGGAAGGCTATAAGAGGTGCTGTCCCTACTGACGAGAAGATTATGAGGTATGGCATCCAAATGTGCTCAAAATGCCATTGCTGCAGATTTCCTTCCCAAGAATCCTTTAATCACCTCTTTGCTTATGGAGAGATTGCTCAGGAGGTTTGGCAGGCCATGGGTAGCTGGTTCCACCTGCCAAATCACCCTCTCCACAGTGCTTTGGAGCGTGCTAACTTCTGGTTTAACCAAACTAGATAGCAAGATCAATTCAGTGTAATCTCTCAGGTCGTTCCTCACTTCATTATTTGGGAGTTATGGAAGGCTCGCTGTAAATCCAGATATGAAAACATCACCATGGTTACGGATACTATTCTGCTAAATGTTAAAAGATGGCTGCAGGATGTCTCTCCCCTCACTGCCCCAAAGGTTTCCTGCTCTTTTGAAAAGGCACTGTGGCTCGAACATCTCAACATTTCCATGCCTCTTATCAAAAGGAGGGATCACAAAATGGTTAGATGGCATAATCTTCGGGAGCACCCTTATGTTCTCAACACTGATGGAGCCTCAAAGGGGAATCCGGGTCTAAGCGGAGGCGGTGCCGTTATTAGGCTAGCCAATGGCGATTTCCTTGTTGCTTATTCAGCTTTCTATGGCCATGCCACTAACACTTGGGCCGAAATCCTTGCTCTAAGGGATGGTCTTCGGCTGGCCGACAGTTTGGGTATCCAGGATTTATGCATCGAAAGCCACTCCAAGCTCTTGGTTGACAGCTACCACGGCAAGGGAGGCATCCCTTGGCATTACCAACTCGTGTGGAGAGAGATAACAGCTAGAATTTCCACCTACTCTAGAAACTTCAAGCATGTTTACAGAGAAGCCAACCATGTGGCTGATTCTTTGGCAAATGAGGGCTGCTCCAGACAAAGTAACTGCACATTTAACTCTATCTCTACCCTTCCAACTGCAGTTAAGATTGCTCTCTTTGATGATAACACAAGATTGTATCAATTCCGGAACTAGTTTTGACGCCCTGGTAGCTGGGGCTGGTCGTCCTTTTTTGCTTATGTCTGTGATGTTCCATCTTGTTGTCTCTATCACTGTCTTTTGCTGCATTGTTTCTCCCAGGGGTCAGGTTTTATGTCCCCCCCCCCCCCCCCCCCCCCCCCCCCCCCCCCCCCCCTATTTTGCTGTATTCTGGGTTTTGCCATTAATCTACAGGTCAGGGTCTGCCTCAAAAAAAAAAAAAAAAAAAAAAAAAAAAAATTATATATATATATATATATATATATATATATATATATATGTAGCTATTTAATATTGTATTTAGGCTTTAATATATTTCTACATGCAAATGCAAATGACTGTATTTAGGCTCAAACCTATGATTTTGTGTGTCTATGTATGTGTGTTTCTCTTTTTGGGCTTGTTACTCTTTCCATAGGATCGACTACAGTGGTCATGGTTTTGTAGTATGAATTCTAAATATAACTGCATGTGGTAAAGGTCCCGATTGCATATCATAACCAGATGATATACAAATTTTAAAGTTAAAATTGGAAGGATTCCTAGATCTAATAAATCATTATTGAAGATAAAGATAAGGGCGTTCAAAATATTTTTGTTATACACAAATAGGAATCCCAACTCAAATCAGTTGTATTCAAATTAGAATTTCAAATTGGTTATATTCCTATCAAATAGGATCTCTTGAACTCAACCATTAATAGAAATATAATACTTCTCTCACACATTAAGTGAGGAAGTCTTCCAAATCTACTTGATTTGTTTCATCATCATCATAAGATAGTTTTCACCAAAGTGGGGTCGGTGACACAAATCTTGTCTCTCTATCCCATTGTATCAAAAATCATATCTTTAGTTAACCTACGTTTTTGTAAGTCTTATTGTATACATTCCATTCATGTCATTTTAAGTCTTCCTCTTACCCGATAAGGCCTTTCAATATATATATATATATATACACTCACACCTTTCTCTAGGTCTCCGCTTTACATGACCAAGCAAGTTCTTAAATCTAATAAAGATATAGAAAATTTTGGATAATAGTTCATAAGCTTGACTCAATAATTTATAACAAATTAAGAATCATTGACTTGATTGCGTCTACAATCTCTCAGACATGAGAGGACTGCAGGGTGTGTGTGTGTGTGTGTATATATATATATGTATGTATAGGCACGATAAGTATCATAATTTTTTTCATTTTTCTTTTATTTCTTCCGTATTTAGATCTAGCAAATTCCATAATTGAGATGAGCTGAAAATTTTTCAAATTAGGCAATTGTAATTAAGCTACACATTAGCAAGTGGGATTTGTCAAACCAGATTTTTGCAAATGCTATCACATCATGGCCGAAGTATGTCTTCCCATTAAACCCATGACCCAGATATCAATTTCCAGCTTCACCAAGAACAAACGGAGGTTTTGCTTGATAGTTTGCTTCAGTCAAGACCAGAGAATTGCTTAACAGACTTAGATTAATAAGAAGGGCAAACTTAAAACTACCTCTCACATGTTACACTAATCAAAGATGAAAGCTTTTTGACTTAACCCTCCTACCATTAAAAAATATATGAGTTATTGTCAAAAACTAATATTAAAGAGACATGGCCTAACTAACGCTCCGTGGCTTTCGGCAAAAGAACCAGAGAATCGTCTTACTTTTTTCTTAAGCCACCCATATCTCGAATCTTCCCAAATTTTACTTTAATGCTGGCCGAGTGACATGCAGTCCTCTAGGCGTCCTTTTCCTCTTTTCTCGCCTGATTTCTTCACGAGTGACTTCAGCTTATATATCTTTCTGATATTAACAATATCCAGAGATAATTTCATATCCAATATTAAACTAGTCATGCTTAGTTTTGGTTAAACCTACTGCGGGGTGACGTGGTGTTGCATGCGAGTAACTAAAGGTAATAATAAGGTTATGATTGTTGGAAAAGTCACAAGGGATTTTTTTTGGTAAACGAAAAGTCACAAGGGATTGAAAATCAGTTATTGCACATTATGGCATGAATTTTATTTTCTTACATCATGCATATTTAAGCAATTAAATAGAGTGGGAAAATTTTAATTAATTGTTTTGGTGGGCACCATTGGAGGACTCATTCCAAGGTTCATCTTTGTATTACTTTTTAAAATTACTTTTTTTATTTCTTGAAAGCAAAAAGTACTTTTAGAAAACGAAAGTAACATTTGGTTTATCATTTGTAAAGTAACCATTTTTTTGTGTGTGTGTGGCTTGTTAAGGATAATTAATTACAGTTTATCCCCTTTAGGTTTTAGACAATCCCACCTTCCTCTTTGTGGTTTTTGAAATACCAATTTACCATCTTGAGGTTTGTTGCCCCTAAATTTTTTAGAAGTCACCAAAAAAAAAAAATGCTTAAATGCTATGAGCTAGCTTACCTCCCTCGACAAGTCCACCACATGAAATGCTATGAGATACTTGTTAAACAACTATTGCATGCACCTAAAACCTAGCTTAAGCTGATAGGTAAACACTAGACCTCCTAGTCTAATACAATTTTAAACAACTATTGCTCCTAAAAGCTTAAGCTGATGGGTGGAGATGAAATTATTTATATCAAAGGGCCAAACACAATATCTCAACACTACTAGATCCCTTCTTCTTTTCTTAAAGATGATATAAGTCATTTTCTGAAAGGTCTCATGCTGTTAACACTTCTATTATATTTACTTTCAAAGCTAATAATAAATTACACTAGCTAAGCTTTAATTGGGTTAAATCCACCTCAGTTGGGGCCAGGCTTAAAGAGGCTAGTATGACCCATTTTTTTCAAGCTTGGGCTCGGCTAATTGCTTAGCCTACACCGGATAACATTAGCCCGAACCAAGCTATTTCGGCTGCAATGGGCTTTGTTTCTCTGTCTTTCATTCAGATCGTTGACAGCCCAATTTAAGTGGGCTGATGACCAGGCCTACCATCTGCCCTTCCCAGAGGCTCACAGGTCCAAGATCGGGCTAACTTTATCTAGGCACCCATTATTAAGGGTGACAATTTGGACGAATTGTGATATTTATATCCAAGGCTTGGTCCGAGACCCACTCGCCAAATTGAAGGGAGTGTGCTTGACATCCTGCCTCCTGTTGGGACATTGCGAAGTCGCTTTGAGTTGCCACAAGGCCTACAGGTGTCCCCTCCGAGGTATATGCGTTGGGTGTGTGTTGTTGTGCTTGGGGTCTCAACTGTCAATTAAGTTATATGAAGGATGAGAACATAAGTTGAAATCGCTTGCGAAAGTAAAGCCTGACCTTAGGCCTAGTGGAGGGGATTTGGACTAGCCGGTGGCTTGCAGGTGTTGCGATGATAGCTAGCCCATAAGGGTAGTAGCTATGGCTCAAAACGGAACATTCCGCAGTGGAGATGTTCTCCTATGGTCACACCCAGGGAGGGTTGCTACGCTGGTTGCCCCCTCCTGCCCCAACGAAAAAAAAATGGTTATATGAATGATATTTTGTCGAGTAGAAATTTCAAGGAGTGCTGCTTACATGAAATGGCAAAAAAAAATTGGACCAACCTCATTCAGGCTCAATCTTCGGTTTGTCCTGAAAAGGCTGGGAAGCTGGGCTAAGCCGAAGCCCATGATCTGCTTCCTCCTTCCAAACTCCAAAATCTGAGACCTCTCTTCCATTCCCTCAAAAGCGAAATTGAGCCGAAATTTTTTCATACAGTGTCCACCCTCTTGAGATTCTAGAAAGATGGTAATTCTTCTTGTAATATAGTACACTGAGAGAGTCATGGCCTCATAATCTGAAAGGGATTTAAGGGTCAATCTACAAGAGCTCACCTTATGGATCATGAGTGTATATTAACCTCATTATGTTGTATCTCTGAACAATCTAAATGCTCGCATGGTCATTTCTGTAGTCTTTACTTTTCATGATCCACTCACCGTCCAGCTATAAAATATTTATGAAAAGGAAATAGCATATATTCTAAGTTTTTTCATGCTTTGTGCATTTTTCAATTGTTAATGTGTGCAACTCTTGGTTAGAATTTTTCCAGCGTTTTCTTCCTCTCTGCTCCGATATGCATGTACAACTCACTATACGGAAAACAAAAGAAACAAAGATATATATATATATATATATATATATATATATATATATACTAGTAGGGTGCAAGTGCATGCAAAACTGCACGTAAGGGAGGGAATAGTTGCAACTGTCCACAATTTAAACCAATGGGTAGGTAATTCTGGATGGGAGAATTATCATAGAAGTGGGGGTTTCAATTTAAAAATAGAAGTGATTATATGTTGGGATTGTTTTGTTTGTAGAGAGCAATGTTTGGAAAAAATAAAAAACGGCTTCTAGCACTAGAGGAAATGCATTCGTTCCAAGGATATATGGAAGACATTAATTTGGGAACTCCTATTAAAGCATTCACTGTGCCGTAGAAGAGCCTTTTGTAAATTTCCTTTGTTCTTAGTGGAATCTTATCATCATCTTTGCCCGTATACGTAAGCATTAAAAGTCGAACCTCATCATAAAAGTCTTTGTGTTCTATGTTCTGTTCCATATTATTCATGCATTTAGGTAGAGTATATCTCAAGTTTGTTGGGTGGTCTTGGATATCTCTTAACCCTAAAAGCTAGCTCATGGGATGAGACTTTCACTAACACTTATAAAGTGACCACCAGCTCTTTCCACAACCCATATGGGATACCTAACAAGACTGAGACTAATTTTTAAAGAAGAAGCAATATTAGCACTTAACCTCAAGCAAAACCAAGTAATGTCCAATTAAGATATTGACCGTATTAATTTGTTCAATTTGATTAAGATACTTGGTGTTGAAATATTTTAGAAATTATATATATTATAAAATGAACTGATATTTTAAAGAATATATATACTCATTTAGTTCGCAAGTAATCATCAATAAAAACTTGTTCTTGCACAAAAAAATTAAAATAATATATATCACAGTATAAGAAGCGTCTCTCCTGATAATAAATCTAGCTATGATTGAGGGGTTCTACCATATCTGGTTTAAATAAAGAGGCACTTGTATCTCTCTCTTTGCAAGAGCCTCTTTCGGGAATGCTGACAATGTCCTCGTTACTGCATCCATTGATTGCCGGTTTAAAAGTATATTACATTATTAATTAATGAGACAAAGTTCATGATCTTCAATCCACCAGTCCCAAATGGGAAGTAATATATAAGTTGCAGATTTGAATTAACCAGGTGCCTTGATAGAAGGAAATGCTACTAGACTACTGTCACCTTTCCATTGTATGTTGAGGTCAAGGGCCATCACTTGAGCCTGGAGATTCGGTAACTTTTATTTTAAACTAATTAAATATGTTGGATCCATTATTTACGAGTGAGAAACTGAAAAATTCTATATCTAGGACTGCAATTAGATGACCAAGTGTTAAAGGTATCATATTTGGGCCATTTGATATATATGGTTTTGCCTTCAGCTTTTAGGTGCAATGATCGTTTAACATGGTATTAAAGTGGGGAGGTCTTATGTTCAATTCTCAGGGTGAGTTTTGGCAATTATTTGTGTTCAATGTGTAAATGCCCTATGTTTGTCCTTCCATGTACGTTCCCATGCAAAGTTACACGTGCCGGAAATGTTAAGATATTGTATTTTGGCCTTGTGATATTGATATACATACATAATTGTGCCTTTACCTATCAGCTTAAGCTTTTAGGTAACGGTTTAACACCGAGTGTGATGTACAGGGAAGATTGTTATGCAACCGTTCATTGAAAACATGCAACTAAGATAAAGATGTTGAGATGAATGTAAATTAATCTCTATGGCTATGGGGAACTAACACATCCAACACTCTTAAGACCAAAAGTTCATCATGCCTATAGGTTAGCTCGAGATGGCTTTTGATAGGTTTTGAATGCCTAACAAAGGTCCCTTTTACCAACCCAGTTGTCTGGTATCATTGCAGATGATGCTAGTGCAGTGAAATGAGTTTGCACCCATGATGGGCCCTTTAGACAATAATGAATAGATTGGAAAAAAAAGGAGACCATGTCTTCACCTTTTATATAAAATATAGGGTAAATTGGATTTTAATAATAATTTTTAAAAATAATCCAGATTCAATCACTTAATTCTTGATAATTAGAAAATAGTGTGAAGTTTTTAAATAATTGATAATAAGCGTTTTGTTATCATAACATCTTTTAATTGCATTTTTGAAAGAAATCCTTTGTGTGTAGTAAAATGAAAGTCATTCTTAATTATGTCAAAACAAAGTATCACCACTTTCTAATTATCAAGAATTAGGTGACTAAATCCAGGTTGTTTTTAAAAATATCACTAAAATCCAAAATTTTCCGTGAAATATGAACTATTTCTTTCTTATGTATTTATAAATACTTTTTGCTTGTCAGACTTCTCGAAGATAGTGGAAGGTAGTAGGTCATTGAGTTGGTAAAGTCTGTCTTTATATTGAACTAATGTTTTCTTTATTTATTTTTAGGTGACTTGAAGATTTAAACATGAAAAAGAAATGTACCAAAACTTTGACTTGAGGATTTAAAAATGAAAAAAAATGTACAACTCTCCATCATTCAATTCTAACACGCAAATAGCAGCAATTATCAATTGATTCCAACATATTACCAAAAAAAAAAATCAATTGATCCCAACAATCTTTATTTAAGTGGCATAAATATGGTTTAATCAACATCCCAATTAAGCTCAAACAAGTCTAAAAAAACATTGCATCTAAGACGACCACAGTTACGCCAGTCCAGTCTAATCCCAAGTCAATACGAGACATATATATTTGAAATATGTGTATGTGTACATATCATCGATAATTGTCATCGTCAAGCCGCCAATTTCCACACAATGTGATTGGACACACGAATTGTGACTCTCCATCCCCTTGATACATACACTAAGGGACTGCGCGTAAAATACTATAAGGCCCTTTAGAAAAACAACCCACTCGCATTCCATTCAATTTAATGTAACATAGCTAATTAACCTCTGAAAAAAGAAAAAGCCGAAGGGCAATTCGAGCATAGAATGTCAGGTCCAAATTTCCCATGTTCTCTTAATTTATATTAGTATACATACATATATATATATTTATTTATTTATTTATTTATTTATTTATAGATATAATAGAAAAAGATCTTGATTAATTATTTCTTGTGTAGAATTAAAATCAGGAGAGAAAACAAAGTTATAAGTTTTACAATCCAAATTGATAGGAGTAAAAATGGGAGAAATAAAAATTTGATTTCTTTGATCCATATAGTTTTGAAGTTTAGATCAATCTCAATGCCTTGATGACCCCACTAAAATGGGGGTTTTCATGTGTTTGTTTTAATGTAAAATACAATACGATGTAAAACGATTTTCCTAAAAGATAGTTATTTTCCAGAAAATAACTTACCACTAAAAATGCTGTATGTCATTTTCTGGAAAATGGATCATGCACGATATCTAACAGAAGTGTAACTCAGGTCAGTTCGATTTAGGTTGAGATTAACCCAAAACCAAACAGAAATATTTGCAATCAACCCAAACCAAATCGAACCGCATTCAAAAACCAAAAATATAAAACCGAAAATCGAACCAAAAATAAATAAATTAAACCGAACCCAAAACAAACCAAATCGAGTTATAAGTGATCAACTTAGTTCGATTTAAGCGGATAATGAATTCAGTTCAGTTTAACTGAGTATCCAACCCAAAACCGAACCAACTTAGTTCGGTTTAGGGATTTTTAGACCAATACTAAACCGAAAAACTAAAAAACCAAACCGCAAACTGAAGTTGACTGGTTTGAGTTTGGAAACCAAACCGAAGTCAATTGGTTTGAGTTCGGTTTTAACCGGACCAAGTTGCACCCCTAATATCTAGCATAAGAAAATGAAAAATTCTCATTTTCTAACTCTATTTTCCAATGTCCATCCAAACAGTTGAAAAAACTTTGATTTTTTTGTAAATGTTTTCTAAAGGAAAACGTTTTACATCAAAACAAAGGGAACCTAAATGGGAAAGAAATCTGTCATATTTTTATGCTTTCTACTATTCAAGTAACATGCTGCCACTTGGAGTTTCTGGGAGTTAATGTTTTTTCAAGTGGGTCCCACATGAAGCATGTATAACAAGGAGAAAAAAAAACACTACTAAATGCCAACATCCGATTCCAATAGCAAGAATCAATGCAAAATACAAGAGCAACAAATGTCATTTGTGCATAAAATCTATTTTTTTTTCTTCATTAAGAGGGTGAAATACGCAAAAATGGAAGATTCTTGCCCATTGTAAGATGGCTCCATCGGGCCTAAAAGTCGCAGATTCAAGTTACAGGAAATAACCTCTCATGTGAAGTGACAGGAAACTCGTATATTGGGGATAGTCCTTTTCTTTGAGAGTATCTTTTCAAAATTCTTAAAGATTCACTCAGCCCTTCAATGGCCACTCAGCCACAACTTACCAATTGTGCGACAGTTTGACTATGTGGTTGCAATACTTAGTGCACTATCGTCTAGTTGGTATATCTTCTTTCCAAAAAAAAAGTCTAGTTGGTATATCTATACTAGTATAAAAAGAATCCTTAAGATTCTCTATTGAGATTTGATCTCCAAATTATTTCTTTAAACTTTGATCATTTTTATCTCCCAAGCAATGACTTGATTTATAACTACCAATTATTATATCAACTGTCCTTCATTCTTATTTTTAATTACTTTTATCTCCTAACACATATATAATTACATTCCACCATCCAAAATACCCTTATTTTTCTTTTATTTTGCACATAGCGCGTGCCTTGCCATACCATAGTATATAAAAGACATAGGTTAAAAAAGCCATATGTGGACATATGGAACATTACATTTTTTTTCAAGGGGGATAAAAAGCACGTGGATCATCATAATACCGAAATTTCAGCAAGCAACTAATTACGAAAAAAAAATGTTCAGACTTAATACATCCAATTTATTTCGAAATTTATCAATCGATAAATCATGCCAGGCCGGGGTCGATCAAACGTACCAACATTTCTCATCCTTCAAAGCTTCTGCTTCCGGCCTTATATTCATATAATAGTCATCATCGTGGGGGCTTGAATGCGGACGGCCGGATTCGGTCACCGGCCCTTTGATGGTGATGGGGGTTTGTGGAAGTCAAGATGAATGGATGCGAAGGGAATCGTCGGACTGAGTGGGTAGAGGAAGGTGACCCTTCTCCTGCAGGCTCTTGACGGTGTCGTAAAGGCATTGCTTCACCGGTGTGAACTCAAGCCCCAACTCCTTCAACTTCTGGTTCGAGAACTTGTAAGGCTTCGCCTTCGGGTTCACCTCATCCGAGCACCTGCATCCATCGTCATCGTCGTCATCATTACATCAAACAAAATCACAAAATAAGACAAACCCATCCCTCATCTTTCTTTTTTTCCTTTTTTATGGTAATTTAAAGGAGAGGAACGGACTGTTAGGAATATAATTAAATATATAAAAATTCATCCCTAGTGTTAGCTTAAACTACTTTTAGCAATAACAGTGTTCTACATAGTATCAGAGTCTTAGGCTAATACTAGATCTTGGGATTCAAACTTCTACTCCACTCATTTTGAAAAAAAATATTTCATGTGTAGAGCCTCCCAAAAATAAGAATATAATTAAATATATAAAGTTCACCCACTTTGGACGTCACCTAAGGAGCACCCCTCAATACAGAATGTTCGGTTTTGAACCATAACTACTGCCCCTTAAGGGTTAGCTCATCACTGCAGCACTACCAAGCTACCAACCAGTTCGGTTTTGAGCCATAGCTACTACCCCTTAAGGGTTAGCTCGTCACCATAACACCAGCAAGCCACCAGCCAGTCCAAGCCTCCTCCACTAGACACAAGATCAAGCTTTACTTTCGCAAGCAGTTTTAAACTTACACCCAAACTCGACCTCCTGACTTGGAGACAGTGAAGGAGTGGGTCTTACCAGCTGAGCTACAGCCCGCTGGCAACCCCCCCTCCTCTCATTAGCCCACAATTGGCTGAAAAGGCCTGGTCCTCTTTCTTCGCTTTATCTCAAAAATCAGGACGAAAGTGAGAGAAATGAATGAGATGGGCCAAGATCTGCAGGTGACGCGTGGAACCCACTTAGTTAAAGGAATCTTAAGGTGTACCCAAGTCACAAAGGGGCATGTTTCAGCATTTGATTGGATTAGAGAGAGAGATTGCGGTAGGTGAAGGCTCTCCATCTCCACACGTTTACGAAGATTGTAGTCGGTGAAGGTTCTCCTTGTCCACAAGTTTCGGAAACGATGGACCAGTCAAAGTTAGGTCTACCGACCACTACGCACCATAGAAGAATCTCTAAGTATCTAGTTTGTTAAGGTTATCAGCGGATTCAAAGCTCCTATAGGAATCATAGGAGGTTAAGTAAATCAGCTTTCGCTCACCAAATATGTAATCAGTTTGACGATTATTAATTAAGTAAAGATTAAAAAAAAACTTACTTTGTGGGGATTGGATACTCGGGGAAGAACTTGGCGAGGATTTCAACGACATCGCCGCGGTGAAGTACGCTCTCGGCGCAGAGGTACCTGCCAGAGGCCGACGGCGTCTCGTAGACCAGTATGTGAGCCATGGCCACGTCCTTGACGTGGACGTAAGCCTGGACCGAGTTGGCGTAAGTCTTGGCCGAACCGGTCAGGTACTTGAGTATGTGAATGATGCTTGCGTTGACAGTAGGTTGGAGCAGTGGACCCAATACTAAAACCGGGTTCACCACCACTAGATCTACCTTTTTCTCCTCCGCCTCCTCCCACGCCACCTTCTCCGCCACTGCCTTCCCGTAACAATACCAATTCTGCACCCACGAAACCCCATCATGGGTTTAATTATATGGATAAATAGTCAGCAAGTACGTGGGATTTCTGACAAGAGTGGGGGTTAAATATAATTGGATTGGATTAGACCTTAGTGTTCTTGCAGAACTCGAGATCGCTCCAGCAGCTCTCGTCCACGACGGCGTCTGGGCTTCTGTTGGGATCCATGTAAACGGCTCCGATCGAGGAGGTGAAGACCACGCGACGCACACCGGCTTCTGCTGCGGCGTTTATGACGTTTTTGGTTCCGATCACCGCCGGTTCCACCATTTGTTCCTTGAATTCGTGTACAAATTATATAACTCGTCACAGGCAGTTCGTTACTGGGGACTCTGAAAAGGAAACAACCCGGTAATGAATTAAAACTATATATATACTCACAGGATCATCAGTGACAGGAGAAGCTGTGTGGAAAACCCCATCGCATCCCTTGATTGCTTCTCGAAGGCTCTCGTAATCTAGAAGGTCGGCTTTGCAGAGAATCAGCCTCTCTTTAGCTCCTTCAAGCTCTCTTAAATGAGAGTTCTTGGGATCATCTGTGATACAAACTCAAACACCCAGTTGGATTCTCTCCGTTAGCTTAAAATAGAAAGAAACGCATAGAAATTCGAAAAAGAAGAAGATAAGGAAATCAATACGAATTAACCTGGGTTCCGTACTGTTCCTTTAACGGTATAACCGTTCTCAAGAAGAAGCTTGACGATCCAAGAAGCAATAAAACCTCCGGCACCAGTCACGCACACAGTTGAGCCGGAAGCTGTGGAACCGTCGAGCCGCATCCTTACCATCCCCGGCGAAGCTGGGCCTAGCTCTGTTTGACACGAAATCGAGAAGACGAACACCGGAATTGCTTGAAAAAACGAAAAGAAACACGCACGTTACACTTAAGGAAAGAAAGATGGGATCAAGAGCTTACCATTTATAGGATCGGCAAAAATGATATGACATATAGAAGGACATTGCTCACCTAACCCAAGAGTCGAGAGAGAACCAGGGTTAGTTTGTTTGTTAGTTGCGGTTGGTTTTAAAAAGCGAAAAGGGGACACAATGCCGAATGCGGTGCTATTTGCGAAAGAACTAGGAAGTAGGAACGTAGAATCATCTTAACCGTACCTGGTGATGGTAGGATTTTGACAGCCTTTGAAATAACTAATGGATGTGTTTTTAATTATTTTGCATGTAGGGTTTCATCTGATCGTTGAGAGAAGTGTTGTGATTTAGAGCATCTAATGATTAAAAATTACTTTTTATTGTAAATGCAAAGAAGTTTTTCTTGTTGAAAAGCTAAAGACATTATATCATCTACAACAAAAATCCAACATACAGCTAGCTCTAGCATAAGACACACAGGTACAAGGCCCACCAAGTGAATATTCTAAGGGTCCCACACTTGTGTGTCTTGATGTAAAGCTATATTATGCAGTGGCGGACACCTTAGAGCTAGAGGGGGCAATTGCCTCCCCTAAAATTTTATTTTTTAATTTAAAATATATTTTTTTCTATATGTTTTAATTGAAATTTATGTTTTGTCCCCCTAACTCATTAAAATTTCTATATTTCATGAGAAGTGTTAATTGAAATTTTTTTTTGCCCCTTCAAAATCCTGGTTCCGCCACTAGTATTATGGATCTTTACTCTAGATGATACAACCCCATCACATGCTCCACGTAGCAGCATTGCTTTCAAAGTTCAACAACCAATGGACGGAAAAAAAGTATAGCAGATGAGATGTTATCAATAGGGTTTCTACGTTTTCTCAATATCTAAATATCATAAACTACCTGCATATGTGTTAGAATCAAAGTTTGAATACGCCTTCTAAAACACAAAACCTTTTTCTATTAATTTTATGATTGATTTTGAAGTTCGAGCATAAATAAAATATGGTGGTGGGCCATGATGGTTGGTGTTATAGGCTAAAGTTGAATGTGACGAGTGACGACTATAGTGGTGGGGTCTCATTTTTTTGATTTTCGTGACAACAACCATAATTTTCAACAATGACTATTATATATACGAGATTACCACGTAAGTAGATAGCATTAACTAGGCTTATCGTGGGTGTTTGACATCCTCTGCACTTTTTTTCTGCACTATTTTGTAAACTTTAGGGAAATGCTAAAGACGGGTTAAAATATTTTTACTGCTATGATGTCATGACGTTTTTCCTTGCTGAATGAAATATACGTTACAAAGGCTCCACAAGACAGCATCCTTTCAAAGTGCATCGATTAGTGCATGAAAAAGTTTATTGTTGGGGGTAGCCGGGTAGGTAGTAAAATGGAAGTAATAGTAGTTAGCATGTTATCGTCTTAAAATAAATCTTGAGGTTGATTCGGAATTTTAAATTATAATTTAATTTTGAAAGCAAGGGAAGCTCATGTTGATTACTTGATTATGATAATGATTTTTGAAAGGGAATGCTAAACTACAAATATAACCGAGATGAGCGATGACACTCCTACATTTGATTTTGCTATCGCAACCACACCCTTATTAGAAAATGAGACAAAAGAAAAAAGAGAGAAACTTACACTTACTCCCCGTATTGTTATTGACAATTGCATGTATCTTTCATGAGGTTTCTGAAATGATACCAACCTCCCTTCTGGTTTTGATGTCCATTGAATTTCTCTTCTTCCGTACAAATTTTATTAAACTTTCACTGTTCTTTGGTTAAGTAAAAATTTTAAGATTTTGAAATTTGTAATAATAAAAACTGATTCTTTTAAGATTAAAAAATAGTAATAATCCTTTCAAAAATCATAAGTGAATTAATCATATAAAATTTTAACTTTTTATTATTTTAAGTAAAACAGAATAAGGGATAAAATTATCATATTACTATTTTTGTTACCTTTCAAGCTTAAGAAGGGAGGTTCGTTTCATTTTAAAAGCCTTAGGGGAGATATTTGCAGTTGTCAGAAACCATAAGAGAGATAAGTGTAATTTACTTAAGAAAATGATTTTCTACTCTGAAGTAGAGTTGTCAATGGGTCGAATTCTACATCTAAATTCGACTTTTATTCGATCCGATTAATCGAATTAGAATATGCAATTGTATCCGATGGATTGTCGATCCGATTAGTCGAATTCGAATATGCAATTGTATCCGATGGATTGAATATAGTAAGGCAATCAAATATTCAACTGATTTTGGATTTGAATATAAGATGTATTTTATTCGATCAAATATCCAAATATTAGCGTTGTCAAATAATATTTTAATATTTATAAGGATATCACATGAAGAAGAGGCAACGGCCTTTTCTTTTATAAGCGAGATTGCTAGGAAGATAGATTCCCAGTCGATGTGGGACAAAACCAAGAGGATGAATGCAAGCTAATGATCTATACTATATTTAACGCGAGAAGACCCTTTGGGAAGCATAACTAGAACAATTCACTTCTTCCCCAAATGTCCATTCCCTACGTAGGTTGGGATTTCAATAATGCAGGGTTATTCCCGTCTAAACTCAACATTTTTGTTCAAAACCCAGTTAGTTTGTAACTGCTCCCCCACTTCTCCTCTCCCCATTCTCTCACTCCACATGCAGTACTGCATGTGCACCCCTACTAGTACTTATAAAAGGATCCCTTGTTCTTTTCTTAAATGAACCAACAAGGAGTTAAACCATTAAACTGTGGCTAAACCATGACGGTTCAATGAACAAAATATAATGTTTTAACAACAAATTTTACACCGGTCGAATACGAATATGGAATTCTATATTCGAATTCGAATACGGATTGGCAAGACAGATATCTGATCGGATATCGGTCGAATTCGAATATGGTTGTTTAATAATTGATTCGAATACGGGTCAAGGTGGATTCAATCCATGTTCGACCCCTTAATAGCCCTATTATGAAGTAAATAACAGTTTTTCTTTTTTTACTTTTTATTTTATATATTAACTTGAAATGGAAAAACTCTTGGAAGTTCTTTCATGGCATCAGCTTGTAATTATTGTCAATACTTTGGGGAAAATATTGAATATATATTGCTATTGTTTTGTTACAGTTATAAAGCAGCATATTTTAGTGTACACATTTAAACGTGTACACATTTATATTATATTGTGAGCATAGGCTTGGCAGAACTGCAATTATGCACGATTTCTAACTTATGCATCATTGCGTAAATATTATCATAACTTCCCACGTGATTCATATGAGCTGAAAATTTTCTACAACGTGCTCGGATAACTATAATATTTTAATGGAACACTAACAAAATAAAAATAAATATACCTCCACTTTCAACATATTTCTTCAGCATTTCATAATCCCAACAATTTTCATTTATACAAAACCAAAAAAAAAAAATCAATCAGTTCCACATCATGTTGTGCACGTGTGATTAGGGTTCATGATTCAAGGCAGTTTTAGGGTTTTTAGATTGCTTCTTAAAGTTTTGTTGGGGTTTGTAGAGCCTGATAATACTGGGCACCCAACCACGCTCTTCTCGGGTCGAACTACTATTACTTCATAAGGTGGGGGTTTGTGCCCCCTGCCCGTAAAGTGGGTGTTCGGGGCGGAGCCCCTGAGGTGAAAATTAAATGGGTATTTCATATTGTATTAAGGTTATATCCTTGTTATTATAGTTGATTATTGTAATCTTGTGCTCGTGACATTGTGAAAAATGGCGTGGACATAACCCTATTCTGGGGTGAATTACGTAAAATTTGTGTGTTTTTTCTATTCGATTCTTCTTCGCTTTTTCAAGATAAACCTGTAGACAGAGTTGTGGAGAGTCCCCAGAAATTTGAGTTGCGTTCAATTTCGTAATCTCTTCTGAATGGGTGTTGAAATTAAGATGTCAAAGAAAGAAATAGATGTCTTGGATTCATCATCTATAATTTTCCTTTAACGAAGCTTAATTATCAGTCTTGGTCTAGTCATGACAAGAAACATAATTTGATTCTGTCTCGGTCTACATTTTATGTGCCGGTCAAACTATGAGTTTGGCTTGAAAGGGGCACTGAACGTTGTATTGAAGAATGTGAATTTCTGGTTATATTAGCCATGCAATTTAATTAATATATAGATAACTGAAGTCTTATCTTTATACATTTTTCAAAACTATTTATTTTTAGTTTTAAATATGAAAAACTGTTGGTCTTGATAAATACAAAGCCAAAGTGGGTTTACACTCAACTATCTAGTCGGACCAGATTAGACTTCAGACATTCAACCTCAAACTCATGCCACCCCAAATTCTTAATTTTTAATTTCCCGGGAAGTCGTTTGAATTAGACCTTTAAGTCCTCGTATCCCACATTTGAAAGCTTATTTAATTTGGAGTTCAATTTCTCTCTATGTAGATTATGAACAAAAGCCATATTCTAATTGTTAGGTCTAAGAATTTGACTTAAAAATTCGCAAAAGGGGAAACTATATACATTCAATTGGGTTGTATTATCTATAACAAAATCCCTATATAAGGTTGTGGGCTCCAGAAATTATAAAAAAAATTCATAACTTGTTTGCGCAAGGGTATGACATCATCTCCAATGCCCCCAAATAGTCATTCATGTGGGTCGAGAGATATGCTACCATGTGAAGCATCAGACAATTAAAGGTTCTCATTAGTGAAAAAAAAAAACCATTTTTGGCTTATAATAGGAAAAAACTCTCATAGTCAGATATTCCACATGACAACGTCTCTCTCAAACTGCTGGTAAGAGTTCCATATATAGGGTGCTATACGAGAATCTCGTTGTATCAGCACCATCATTTCCTTGACATAAGGGAAGTAGAATAAAAAACTTAACAAATAACAATTGTATAAAGCCACCTTTATATGGTTTCCATATAGAATTTATTAGGGACAGATTGAATTGGTAACACCATTACAACACGTGACACTTAGCCTTTGTCTCTCCATCTAACAAATATGTTGAGACAATTAAATGGCTTTCTCGAACATAGGGGTGCTCAACGGCCGGCCCGAGCACGACTGGGGCATGTCGGCACGCTTTGCCCGTTGGCCGAATACCCTGGCACGGCCCAGCCCGCGGCACACCCGAGCCTGGCACGCCGGGCTGGCAGGCCGCTGCCAGGCCAAACGGGTCAGGCCTTATTTTTTTAAAAAAAATTTCATAAAAAATCCATAAAATAGGAAAAAGATGGTAAAAAATTCACAAAATTGTCTTACACATAATATGATAGATTTTGCTAAAAAAATGTAAATACATTAATTCTTGTAAGTGCAAGTACAACTTTGCATTGGTGATACATAATATAATTGCACAAATAATACCGCATCACTATAGTATGAGCACATCTCAACTAGGTTAGCACCCACTTTTGATGCTTGAACAATTTAAAAGAGAATAAGGTAGATTGTAAAAGAGAGTAAGAGATTGTAGAAGAGGTGTACTTTGGAGTTGGAAGGAAGGGTTAAGGTATTTATAGAAAACCAAAACTGGGTTTTTATCACCTCTACCCTCCAATATGACTATTATTTAGCAGTTGGAAGGGTGGAAATTGTCATTTACAGTCAAATATTGCTGTTATATGACTATTGGGGGAAGTAAAACAGTCAAAAAAATTCCCAAAAAAATTACTTTTTTGGAACTTAATGGGCCCTGGCGGGCCACGCAGGCCCGGCCGGGGGGGTCCCAAATAAAAAGGGCCGAAGAGGAAAAAAGATGTATGGACACAGCAAAGAGGAAAGTTGTAAGCAAACCCCAAATAAGAATTGCACCCTCCTCACCTCTTGCCGACGTTACTTCACGTTCCATCCTTCCACAGTTCCACCGTTTATCTTCCATGTTATAATATACACAGACAATAAACACGAGATTTATAAGCACCATTTGACTCTTATTGCGAGATCCACGATTGATTCCACTCACTCATGCCTAATATAAATCTGTTCTCATCTTCATGAATAAACAATCAGACGAAAGCAATATTTTGTGAGTTCGGAAATCTTCTTGCAGCTTTCTTCCTTACTTCAACGCAAACTTAATTAATTTAAAGATTCCAATATCTTTACTGAAACACGACAGCATAAACACAAAAAAATAAACAAAAAGGAAAAAACTAGAAGAAAACCAGAGGTTAGGACTTAGGAGAGAGAGATTTGGGGTGGTTTGGTGTTTGCTTGCATGCAGTTAACCTTCGCCAAGTCTATGTAAATACGGCGTCGATCGAAAACGCTAAGCCAAAGACCTCCTTATTTCCGTAGACTTGACCGCTAATGATCCTTTCCATAACAACCCAAATAACGTTAGTTTGTTGTTGCGGCGTTAATCAGGGCTTGGAGACGGACGTGGCGTCTTTGACGGAAGCATCACCACCGCCGTTACCAATGGTGGCAGACTGCACGGTGAGCACGGACATGCTAGGCGAGGAAGGGCCATCGGCGTTGGAGGCGATGAGTGGGTTGTTGGTGTTCCTGTTGTGGCAAGTAGCGGCGGAGATGGCGGTGGCAAGTGAGATCGGCATCAGACACAGACCTTTCCCTTGTAGGTACTGCATGGCCGACCCCATGTCCTCCTCCATCAGCTTCGCCACCTGCTGCTCCGTCACCGTCAACCCCTCGCTCGACGACGCCGTCTGCGCTTGAATACAGTCACCACCACCTCCTCCTCCCTGAAACAAATTAACCAAGAAAAGATCAGGAGCATTTTGGGCATTTCAAAAAAGAGAAAGCAAGTGGGGACACGCGTGCTGATGTCTTTTGTCGTTTAGTTTTTACCTCTGAGGAGATATCGGCCACGAGCGGAGCAACCGCTGCTGCACCGCCCAATCTGCTCATGCTCAGAACCTGCCCAGGAGAAGAAATTAATATCAAGAAACCCTGATGGAATTTCAGAATCCCAAAATTTTAATTCGAGAAAGGCATTAACATGTCAGAGAATCATTTCTTCTTTAATCATGCAGAGGAGAAGAAAAAGGAAATATGATCACAGGAAAAAAAAACAAATTTAGCAAAACAAAAACGTTTTTCTTTGCCTTGACTTGGAGCTGCAGGAACTTGACGTAGTCGATGATCTCATCTAACATCGAAGCCTTGTCCGTCTGTCATTCCGGAAAAAGAAAAAATAATTAAAAATCGCTATTGCCAAATTATTAAAAGACAAATATAACCATCGAATCTACACATATGACTAAGTAGTCCTCTGAGAGATAAGGACATTTCTGTTCCACTTTCCAAGTCGGCAGCAAAACAGTACGCACACGGAAGAATAACGGCCCAGTGGTGCACTGAAATTCCTCAGATCTGACTCAAATGACCCTACCAATTTCTTAAATGTCTTAATTAACGCGTTTTCGGGGCTTGTTAACTCAGAACTCAGAAGAAGCTTGTGGAAGTGTGAACTCAGAACTCAGAAGAAACTCAGATTCTTCTGAAACTCGAGTTCTTGGAGTTTGTTAATTACAAGGGAAGGAAACAAAAGAGGAATATTTATACCTTGTTGGCATTAGGTACCAGTTCTTGCAGAGCTTTCATTCTTTCTGCGATTCTCTCCCTCCGTAACTGCCAAAAGCAAAACGCCCGTCTCAGATAAAACGCACATAAACTGATAAAACTTTTAATAAAATTTAAGACAAAAAAGGTAGGGAATTCAAAAATAATAATAATTAAATAAAACAAATTGTGGATTAGCTTACTCTTTCAGCGATACTGTGTGGATCAGTTGCTTGTCCCCGCCTTGCCCTTACTCTCTGCCTCGCCGGAGCCGCCGCTCCTCCTCCGGCCGGTCCTGTTGCTGTAGCTTGGTTCATCCCCGTTGCCGGAGCACCGTAGTTTTGCGTCGGAATCGAGCCGCTCTGAAAAGGGATTACAAAAACAAAATATGGAATAACGAGGGAACTGCAATTAAACTTATTGAGAAAAGGAGGAAGGAGAGTTGAGAACAGCAGACCTGAGGGTGATGGAAATGCTGTTGACTCGTTGTCTGAGGAGTTCGAGGTAGAGATCCGACGAAACCATTGTAGAGACCCTCTCCGTTCTACGAAAGAGAAAGTAGAAGAGAAAGAAATAGAGAAAATTAACAAAATTAAAGCAGTTTTTATTTCTGGGGATTTCGGAAAACTTACTGGGTTCGGTGATTTGAAGGAACCGTCGACTATTTCGTTGGAATCTCCACTGTTTAGTGATAAAGGGAGGGGAAGAAGGCCCGATGAATCTCCGACTAGAGCAGGTGTTCCGGCAACAGACGTCGGCGACCTCACCATGCCACCACCGGCGGCGAGGCCTCTCGAGAGCAGAAGCTGTTGTTGGATCATCAGGGATTTAGCTCCCGGAGAATTCCCAGTAATCTGGTGTTGCCGGAGTCTTGAAGCGAGCAATGTTGACTCGTCGAACGGAAAGGGATGGTTTTCCGGCTGCTGCGACTGAGCCTGATCATCCAATAAATCTCTCGCTTTGTTGCTCGAAGCACCGATGGGGATGTTGAAGAGCTTGTGATTGCTGTTAATGGAGGCGTTATTGGAAGCGTTGTTGGTGTTAGGGTTTTGGGGGTTGAGGTCCCATGAAGATTTAGGGTTTCCAGGAAGCTCAGGCCATGAGGGGAGATTCGATAGCATTTGTTCGAAAAAATCATCGTGAGGCGAGTGATCAAAGTGGGAAGAACCTTGTACTTGAATCTGAGCGTTCGGGATTTGTTGCTGCTCCTGTTGTTGACCGTTCTGGAGCTCTTGCAAACCCATTACAGAACTCACTCCCTGCATTTCTCGACTACTACAAGGCTGCTGCTGCATCTGCTAAAAACCAGAAATTAAGAAACCACAGAAGCTAGCAACCCTCTTTCTGCAATTCAGACAATCAGAAGAGAAAGATGGGTATTTAAAGTGAAGAACAAAGATTAAACCCCATATAAAAAAAACAGCTAATCCGGGATTGAATTCTTCAGACACAAACTCATCATATAACATCTTTAAAAAAGATTAAAAAAAAAATACAAATCAAGAAGATTTGCTTACCCCCAGATTCAGATGCAAAGATCTCTCAAGTCCCAGTTTTAGATCCTCCACTCTGATTTCGAATCCAGAAAGGAAAACGCGATCATTTCGTTTCGTTTCTTGTGTGTTTATAGCCTATTCATTCGCTCTCTTCATCTCCGATTATAGATAATAAATAGCAAAAGCAAAGCTCCTTTGTTTTTTCTTGCCTTCCTTCGTCATTAAATACTCTACTCTCTCTCTCTTCTCTCTCTCAGCAGAAAGTTTGTCAAGTTAAAGAAGCCAGATGCCGTGGGTTAACACTTTGGATACTGACTTAACTGACCAGGGTTAGTGTTCTGGTCGGCCAGAACCATTAGGCTCGCTTTCGTGTGCCATCCGAAATGTCCAATTTACCCTCGAATAATTTCCCACGTTTCCTTCCGTTTCCTTTTCTCCGTCAAAGGGAGTTCTAATTCCCCCTTTTTCATTAGTCGCAATTTTGTTATCCATTTTCTCTATTAATTTGGCGAAAGTTTGGGACTTGAGTTTCCAATTTTTTAACTGAAATTCAAATATTTTGGAACGTTATAGACTAAGTCAACTGTTCGCCATCACCGTTGGATCTTTGAATATGGGGCATGCTTGGTTTCAGAGGCTGTTTGGTTACGAGGAGATGGTAAACTCGGATTAAGCGTTGGATTATTATCTTTGTAGTTGGAAGCGTTGACTCACCAAGAATGATTTCTCTCAAATTTTCCTTCCAACCCACCAATAGGAAGCGATGTTATGCACCGACCAAAAAATCAAATGATATTATTAGAAAGAAAAAAGGAACTATGACACTAGTGGCCTCTCTTTACTCATGCATAAACTGTAAGGCACTGATAAGGGTAATTTTCGATTATCTTATCCTCCCAAACACTCTTCTTGAGGTGAACAATCATAAAATATTAAAAATTAAAAAAAATCATGTAATAAATAAATGACAGTAATGCAAAATTGGTTTTTAGTTATATTTTTTCAAAATAATTCAGATTTAAACGGTTAATTCTTGAAATTTGGGAATTAGTGATACTTTATTTAAATAATTAGGATTCAGTATCATTTTACTATTCATCAAGAATTTCTTCCAAAAATACCCTTAAAAATACTTGCAAATCCACTCGTACCTAAATGAGTGAAAAGGTTTTCAAAGTCTTTTGAGGGCATTATTGGAAGAAAGTCTCTATGAACAGTAAAATGAAGTTGAATCTCAATTATTTGAAAAAAATATCACTAATTCCCAATTTTCAAGAACTAGTTGACTGAATTTGAATTATTTTGAAAAAGTAACACTAAAAACTAATTTCTCCTATTAGGAATGCATTTGTTGTGATTAGGGATGACAATAGAGTGGGTTAAATGGGTAACCAGCTCACTGATGGTATGGATTTAGTATTGCCAAACTCGGGTTGGGTTTTAACCCAACCTACCCTAACCCCGACCCACCCAACCTAAATTTATTAAAATATTTTTATACATATCAGACATAAAAGATATATATTAATAAATATATTATTAATTTATATATTTTATTTTATAAATACATTTTTATGGATTCTATAATATAACCAAGTTCACACAGTTACCAACCAAATAGGAGCGGGTTAGGGTTTGGCATTAGGTAAACCCTCTAGCCATCCCTAGTTGTGTTGTGTGAAAAAATTTATGCCTAGACGAAGCATTTCTTATATACCCAACAAGGATACTTCATTGACAATCAAAGGTCATTGGAAGGTCCCCACATAAGAGAAAAACATGTCATGTGTTGAATGGCTTCACATTACAACACCCCCAACAAAAAGGAAAAAATGTACCTTGTCTTAACATAAAATTGTTTTGCTCCTCAATATGTTTTTTTTGCGGATTCTGTGTGCCCATTTTAAAATTATATCAACAACTTCTTCATTAGTTTATCAAGACCATGCAATGTCCCCAAAAAAAATTTCATTTATGATTTCCAACCTGCAAAGGTTCTTTCCCAATGAGATGGTTATTTTTGGCAATTTAGAATGTTTCCTGTCTTTATTGTTCTGAACTCTATTTAATGCCTCTCCTTCAAACTGTCTTCCCCCTTTACATCAATAATCCATAAAGAAAAATAAAAATTAAAAATTTAATTATTCAGGTCATGAATCATAATACAAGAACAATGTTATTTGAAAGACCAGCAGAATCATCTTCTAACATTTCCAAACGTCGATCTTAAATTACCCTCAATCATGCTCCACAAGTCAAAACTACAACCAGAAGAGTAATCTTTGACAATATCATAAGTTATCGGACATCAATCTTCATGAGATCTCATATTATTCTTACAGACTAGGAACAATGTCCACGTCTCCTCGCTTATCACCACCTTAGCCAGATTTTTTTTAAGAACCATGTGCGTGATTAATTGAATATCAAATATATAATGACTGCAAATATTTCCAGATACATTGAAGCCCCACCCCCATTCTCCATAGAGTAGTTATGATTTAAAAAATATATATTACTTGGTTTGAATGGTTTATTTTCAAGATTTTGAGTAAATCATGATCCATGTTGACATTTTCATCTACACTCATTTGAAATGGAACCAGACAGGAGATTGATCAATATTATACTTGGTGTAGCTGCAGTTAGCTCTAATATAATTAAGCTTGTTAATTGCAATTTCATGGACCACAAGTGGAAATGGAGGAGTAAATCTTATCTCTGTTACAGCAAGAATAAGAAGATTATGCAAACACATGTTGAGAGAATAACTCTATATAAATTTATTAGCCCAAAAAATTGCATATTGATCATGGGAATTCTTATGTTTCATCAAAAAGTCCAATATAAAGGCATGTAAACCTACCAACCAAAAGGCGAATATGATCTTAAGAATGTTTTGGTAAAGGGATTATATAGATGAAGTCTGAACAAATTAATGATCCATATTTGAGAACCAACAATGAAGGATATATGCTTTACACTTCTACTAAAAGAAAATGACATGCCACCATTTGTTGTTGCAAGAGCCATATGTAAATTAATCAAAAATTGAGTTCATTATCTTTCAGGCAAGGCAAGATATTAGAAGAGAAGGATATGATTTAACAGATCGAAAATTTGCAGAGGCGACGTGGCCAGAAACACCTAGAGCTGGATCGAAGTCAGAGAGCCAACAATGGCATAAGGGGGTGCAAGTGAATTCCTTGTATGATACTCACCATGAGTGCTTATTACAACACCATATGTGAAAGGCATTTGAGTCGTCGCAGAAATGATCTTCAAAACAGTCAATCCACTTGATATTGTTAGTGACAGGTGACGAAGATGTAAAGAGAGTGCATTACAGGTGAGTCCAGAATATATGACAAATGCCTCAAAAGAGGAAGTACTCGAAGAGTTCAAGCATGAACTACAATCCCCTTTTGGTCTAACTAAAGAATAAGCCAAGGAAATTAGACCCGAGAGAGAGATAGAGAGATGGTAGGCTTATTCATACTATTTTTATCTTAAAGATAGGTCTGTTTAACCCTATAGAAGCTGTGCTTAAACAAAAACAGAATTAAAATGTCACAAGCAAATGTAAAGAAATGCTTTGACAGATGAAAATGTAAACTAAGCATGTCTGCTATTTAATGAAAACTAATGAGCAACAAGTTGATTATTTAGGGCCGGCATGAGATACCAACTTCTTCTTTCATGTACATGATTTGATCCATTATGTTGGAAGATAAGGCAGATGGATTAAATGGACATGAGACAAGATTCCTTGTTCTCTGAAAGAGGGAGAAGGATCTTGGAGGTAATTGAGTCATTAGGGTACAATGGAATTGAGACACTGAATCATTTGGGTGCAAGGGAAAGGGATAGCTAGGAATAGATGTAGCTTTAACAAAGCTGGTTGTGTTGGCAAAAAGATGTAGGTATCTGTCCTTGTCTTGTACCAATCACATCCCCACTTTTCTTCAGGTGACAGACTCTTCTTTACACCTCACCCACAGTGCAAGGATTTAAATATATTGTCAGCTTGTATTTTCTGGTATTATTCATTCATATGGTATTTCACAGGGACTTCTGTTTCCATCTTGCAACCCTAACCTAATCTTGATAAGGATTATATTGAAAATGATACAGAAAGCCATACAAACTTTCATAATGGCAAAAAATTTCTTTATTTTTTTATTATTGGCTTTAATATAAAGAAGATGATCCTCCCTCAATTTAATATTAGATATCCACCCAGCGCTTCAATGCTTCAAGCACTCATACATTCATAGGTATGCACAGGTACATGGATTTGAGAACATGATTGTTGGTTTTTCGTTATCCTCAGTTATTTTTTTAGTATCAGTTCATTCTTTGCGGGAAGTATACTCATGGCAATTACATTAAATATTTAAGCTTTACACTATAGTCAACTCTTGTCATGCAATTTTTTATTAAAAGTGTGATTGAGTTGTCCTAATTAATACAAATTAAAGAAGTTGATGTAGCAGTTCCACCTATCGAATCCTTTAAAGTTTAAACGCGTTGAAAACATGGTTTCAAATTTTGATTTTGAGAGAATTTCTTACCTTTGAAATGGCGAAATTTCGAGGATGCTTCATGATAGATTTTCTTATACAAATCATATAAGAGATTGAAGATAAGAGACATTAATATTGATATATATAAGAACAAATTTGGTACCCTTTAAATATAGTCTTTAAAAGAAATTTTGATTAATTATAAGAGAATTATAGAAACATGAAAAAGAAAACAATGAAAATAGATCGAAGAATTCAAATTGAAAGGAGAAAAAAATTCTTGATTAAGTTTTTTATATCATTTGATCACATGGAATCTGGATCCTAGTGATCCTGGTTTTTATTGTTAAATTAAACATATCACGTTAGGGTTTAGAGAAGATTTAGATAAGATTAGAAGCTAATACGTAAGAGATGAACCCACAAAGATGAAATGATAAATAATAGAATGACAGCTTTGGATTAGAAGAAGAAGAAGAAGGAACTGTTTCAGCATAGAATATTGAGAACTATGCAACCAATCATAGAAGATTTATGTGGGAATCATAATAGAAATATGCTTGGAGGAAAGTAGGATTAATTAGTTAATAACACAAGCTTATTCCATGTCAAAGCTTAGCAAAACCCTACCTACTTTCATGATTGTTTCAACGACGGTCATAAACCTAGATTACAACCGCATGATAGATATAATTTTGAGTCAAAACTCAAGAACTATCACCCTTTGATTAGTGATATTTTTTTCTTTCCTTTTTTGGTGAGAAGTATTAGCTTTTATTAATGGTAATTGACAACAATAGGAAATAGGATTTATACTTAGACCTTTACTTTTAAAGGATCCAATTTTTAGAATTTATAATAAGTTAAGAAGTTTTCAGCTTAGGTAGTACATTATAAAACATATAAACTGAAACTATTCCTTCTAACATGCAAGTGCATGCACCTTTAGGTATATGTTTATTGTTTAAGATTTTAGGCATATGATTTATGAAAAGCATTTCTTGGTTAGTGTCTAAGGGTATAGAATCTGTGAATAAGGTTTCACAATTCTTGGTTTCAAAATGGATTGTGCAGTCTATCTGTGATACAATGAATTGGAGGAAATGGGAACTGAGTTGTGGAGTTCATACAGACTGGTTGAAGGCATCAATGGAATTGAAAGTAGGATTCCTGAATTAATTTGAAGTATAAAATCAAACACCCCCATCTTACTAAACCCTTCTTCCTCATCTCTCTTTGACAACAACTGTTACTATATATATCGTAGATTAGTACCAGCACATTCCATATCATCTTTAATATACATTGGTACTATCATCACCATCAACCACCACAATCCATTGACTACCTTTCTTGTCACCCAATAAAACTACTGTCTGGTACACTATGTCCAAAATATTACAATATATTCCTTTGTCATGGTGTTCTCTTTGTAAAATGAGAGATGTGTCAACCAAAACAAGAATGATTTTGTCATTTTGACTAAAAAGCAAACTCCTATAACTTTTCTAACATTTAATTCATTTTTTGGGGGATTTAAATCACTTGTTAAACCATTTTTAATTGCTCAATTGGTAATCTTTCCAAGTTTTTCTAAGGATATACAAATCATTAATCAGATAAATTTGGTCTAGAAATTCTAAAACCAAATGAAGTTAATTAATGGAATTCGTAACAATTATAGACTCTTTGTTTAAAGAATATCGATCAATACCTTGCATTTTTCTCTTGTGCGTAAGAATATAATATTATACAACAGACATTACAATTTGAAGCGACGAGAATTTTTTTTCTTTTTTTCCTCCTTTCGTCTCTTCTTTATGTTCAGAACAATCCCGCTAATGAAAGTTATAAATCTTAAGTACAGATGTTAGATTTGGTCCACATCAAGAACCCACTTTCTCAACTCATTCACAAAAAAAGGCTACTCTAAAACCGTCCACACTAATTTATTGTTTTTTTCTTTATCAATACAAGTAATACATAATATAAATAGACAAATATACAAGCCAAATAAACCTTCTGAATACAGATTATAGTTAATTAAAGCTGGTTACAACAAAAATATACTAACCTACCACTACTATGTACAGCAAACCCTATCCCTCAAAATAACTCCAAAACCAATGAAGGAAACCTCTTTTGATTCCACAAGTATTGGAGTCTACATTTTAGATTGTTAATTACAGACTACTAGGCACATATCAAGCATCTTTACTTCAAATATTCTGGGTTTTTCCCCATACTAGCGGGGGCACGTGCTATACCATACAATACTAAGGGTGGAACGTGCAAAACTACACGTACACATATAAATTCATATTCACTGGCAGATTATCATTTAAAGGAACCGAATAACAATGAACAAGAATTTAAGCATTACAACTTTCATCAACAGAATTTACCTGAATCAGGTTATAACAAAATTTGCCGCCGTTTGGTCATGCAACTGTGTATGTTTGTCTATCACATAAAAATTGAAGTAATTTGTGACTAGCAGCTATCTTGCATAGTTTTCACACCATGTTGGGTCTTTGTGGCAGCAGAAGATTATAGAACTTGTCGTGCAAAAAGAAACTCCTTCCCTTGCTATCAACAGATCTTTTCCAGCCACACCATCCACTGTTCACGATCTTCTTAATTTCATCTTTACCTGTGTAGTGAGGATCAAGTATAAGGAAAGCACAATCTCCGCTTGCTTCATTGAAGTCAACTCCCAAGAGAGTATATGCTAGAACACCCCCACCTGCATTTGTATACCAAAAATAACTCTTGAAGAAGTCTCTGATATTGTACCAACTTCTTATTTTTTATTTTTAACTTTGCATCTTTTCTTCTTTTTTTGGTCATTGTATTATCAATATTAGCATTCAAGAATCAAATAACTTTCCCTAACTGGTTGATGCTGATGGCACAAGTTGCACAAAATTGGAAAGATTCCAACACCGTCACAACTAAGCAACAAAGATTAACCTGCTAGGGTTTCTCAGTTGGTAAGGGAAGAACCTTGGGATGAACTGTAAACCCAGATGTCCGGGGTTCAAAACCTCCTTCTGGTGCTCTCTAACTTAAACGATACATAGGCATTGCGGGTGATTTCAGGAGTTTACTCCGCTAGGGTGGGTACAATTGACACCCTGCCTAGAGTAGGATCCTACGTTACCCAGAAAAAAAAAAATAAAGGATAAACCTACCACTTGTGGAGTGTCTGCTTTCATGAAGTTAGATAATATGGCTGTTATAATTTATTTGTCTTTAATTGAAAGGAAAAAGTACAGAGAGCAGTATCACAAGTATTAGAAAATAAATTAAAATAAATGCTTCGTCCTACTAACCAATCATGACTGGAGTTCCTTGAGTCTCAAAATGCAATGCCAGCTCTCGGCATTTCTCAGGAAGCTCTGCTCCAGATCTCACATTAATAACTTTGCAACTGACCTGTCCAAATAGCAACTCATTTTGTCAAGCCCATAACTCCTATCAGTACGTATGTATTATTGTGCAACTACAATTGCAACATTAAACTCATATTCTAAGTATCAATTCCAATTAGGAATCCTTAACAATTCATTATTGATAATCTTTCCACAACGAACAAGCAAACTTACACCCATAAGTTTGTCCAAAACAAAGCTTAATTCAATTGCCCCAATCCATTCACGTGACCCAACAAAAGGCGGCTCCTTATCACCAATATCTACAAGTGCCTGCTGTATTTCCCTGAGAGCAAAGAACCATTCTGCTTGTTAGACAAAAAAGGATAGTAAAATAGTGATATTTGCATAGTTTAGAGAGAGTGAAAAAGTTGAAATTCATTTGCGAAGCTCGAATTTTAAGAAAGCTACTTAAGTAAACAATGAAGATGTAATGCATATGCTATCATTCAAGAATGAAATTTGTCTATGTTTAACACAGCATCTTTAGTACCTGTGTGAAGGAACTTCAATTGATGTGTAATGCTGGAGCCTAAACCAAGAAATGATAGTTTGTAGAGAGCGGTAAGCACATCCCCAGCCCTAGCAAGTGAGTAATGGCAGATTAGAGCACACAGCAGTAAAGGCCAAGACAGAATAATAAATCCCCCAAAAGTGAATCCAGAGTCCATTCATAACTTAATTTTATCTTATCTTTGCATTTAATAAATCCAACAAGATTCAGAATGTTTACTATACATGGAGGACCAAAAAGTGCTTTATAAAATGTTAAAGGGTTAGAATCATCTTAAATGCAATTTTGTGGCTGCTTATGTTTTGCTTTTACGCAGGATACAGAATTCAATGTTTTATCATCACGAGTATTATCACTCATATCTGAAAACTCAGCACACCAGGCAATAGACAAGTACACTACGGCAGGTTCAAACAATAAAGCAAAAATGCTTGAAGTGATGACCTACTAGACAGATCAAATATTGAACATTGGGAATTTTACAAAGGTAAGGAACAGAAAATGACAAGAAAATAAATAAAGAACGACTATCTACAGATTGGCACCAAGTATCGGGATAGACTCAAGCTGAATTTTTTTTTTCTTTTTAATGAGATACGTAGTTTAAAAAAGTCAAATGAAAGTTTCTTTTATGTATGACCTCCTGAAAACTGAGTCAGATTTGCCAGATAACAATTATATAATTTCCAAACACACTTGTTTGGAGAAAAATAACGCAAATAGAAGAGGAATAAAAAGTGTCATAGTTGCGAGTCTTGCAGAGCTTCAAAACAGCAAAACTAGTCCCCAATGTTGTGAAAAACTCAAAAAAAATTCCTACAGTATGCAAAATGGCCGGCAGGAAATATCTAATAAATCTGAACATATTAAATTTTGCCAGATAAATGATAAATGTTAGGCAAAGCTTGAAATTCCCTCATAACAAAGTGATGCTATCAAAATAAAATGACCATAAATGGTAAATTTGATTACAGAGTCATCAAAGCCATCTTGAAGATAGTGATAGTATTCATATGAACCATCTATCAGAGAGACAACGCCTCCAGAAACTGCACAAGAAATCAAACTGCAAGTTTAATCAAGAGGAGGCCAAGAACAAAACTAGTGTCCCTTTTTAAACATCCATTTTAGTATAGAGTATGTGCAACAAAGAGAAAAGTACCACCACTACTTGGGATCTCCGTATGTACATCTTTAAGCAAAGCACCTGAAATTATCATATGAACAATGTGACCAAGCTAAAATGCAACACACACATCTAAGTATTGGACAAAAGATAAACTTAGACAATCCGAATATAAATGACTACCCCCTTTTTCTGACTTGCTCCCTGTACCATCCACAAAAATAGAAAAGTTTAGGGCATTAGCAGTTAGCAGGAGAGGACGATCCAATGGTAATCCCAACCTCAAATGTATTGATCTTCTAGTTTCAACTGCAGAAAGCAAGCATTACTAAATTATGGAAGATTTTGATGTTATATCAAAGCTTTGAAATAAGTAATATAGATTAAATTGTCCAATTTTCCATATTGCAACAACAGTAAATTAAAATGATTGCCTAACAATACTTTGGCCATGCAAGGCACTTAGCACAAGTAAGTTCAGAATGAAGAGATACAGATAAGTACTTTTTCTTTCCAATCATACATATTAAAATTAGCACAGACAATTTCAACATGATAAAATTAGCATGTACAATTTTACCATGAAGAGATATATAGAACTTTATTTCTCTAATGGAAAGATGTAAGAAACATTTGGGAGAATAAATAAGTCTTCTATTCAGAAAAAAAAATTCTTTTTCTGATAGGATGATAACATATGTCATCATCTGAGACTTCCACTTGTCCATATAAAGCCTCTATTTGGGGGGATCTTCTAGAATCTTGGGATCACTGAAGATTAGATATCTTTGGGACTCTTTTTATTTGTAATACTTTGAGAGAGAGTGATAGAGACCTACGATATCTAATAATATCTTATCTATAGAGCCCCTTTGGAAAAGAGTAACAGATTGAGATTATGAGAATGGACTACTAAAATCTATGAATGGGGATATTATTACATTGAGACTCGATTCCTTAGAAAAATCCAAGGAATGATTTGTTGCATGATGGCATCTAATATTTTTATGCTCATACTTAATCCTTAGCAATTTCCTATCTACCATGCCTTATCAACCCATTTCCTCCTTATTTAAATTTCAGGTATGAGTTGTGGTTAGGCCTGCACTATATTTACCTTTGCCATATTCAGGCTACAAATCAAAGGGCACCTCAAAATTTGGCCACGGGGACTGCAAGTTGAAAAATACATCATAGTTTTTTTTTTTTTAACAAAAAAAAACTTATGCCTTAAATAGCAGTCAGGACACATCTAATAAAAGAAAATGGAAACAAGAAAAGTACATGGTATGGTAACACAAAAATCTCTTTTTTGAAGTTTCAATTCTGTAAACAACTTCTCTATTCCATTATCTACCTGCTTCTTACAAGAGGTTTTTTTTTTTTAACTACATAAAAAATCTTGCCTCGCTTGCATATATTGTGCTTCAATCTACTAGGTAGGTTCCCCTTTTTGCGGTTTTTTTTTTTTTTTTTTTGGTGCAGAAACTTAAGGCAAAATCTGAGATTACTCAACAAAATGTATGACCATTTATTATAATGCTTTTGAATCCAAGCAGGGTTCACAAGGAAGAGAAAATAAAGGCAAAAGGGAAAAGACAATTCATCACCCAATAGAACTGATATGCTCACTAAATAAAGATGTGGAAAAAGGGAAAAGATAGTTCAAATCACCCAATAGAGCTTATATGCTCACTAAATAAAGATGTAAATGATTTTTTTCCTTTTTCTTTCGAAGTAGTAAGATTAATACCACCTTTGAGTCAGAATACCTTGCTTCATTTCTGTCTCCCCATAACTGAGTTCATAGATAACTGTTATCGGATGTAAAACACCAAGGGGACAGAAGTGATATGGGCGTAGCTGCAAATACAACAGTTTCTTAGTTGAGAAAGAAACATTATTAAATATATTTTCCAGGATATTATATAGCCAAATTGAAAATCAGAGAACAATAACTTATATTTCAATAATAAAGTGGTAAAAAAAAATGAAGAGACATTTTAGAAGAAGGAATTTCTATGTACATGCTGCTAGACATGTCAACTTTGATGCATCTGTATCTGAAGAAAATGGCAGTGTTCTTGTTAGACTAGCCTATAAGGAAGTACATTTTCCAAGAGTTCCAAATAGTTATATAGCTCAATCATATGAATATTTGAATTTAAAATGGGCATTGGAAAAACATGACAACTTTTTGGCTGAGAACTCTCATGAAAATATTTGCAACCAGTTGAAATCTTATTTGAGAATCAAGAAAAGGCATTCAGAAGTTTTCCAGCAAAAACATTATTTCTTAACAACAGCAGTACATGTGGGGTAGCAGAAGATGTTATACTATAGCCCAAGGAAAAAGGTTACTGTAATGACACTTGCCCATGAAGAGGTGGTGTAGCAAAAGGTGTCCTCTTTGACTTGCCACACTCATTAAAATTGTCCACGCACAGTAATTGCAATCATGGCACATAAATGAATTTCCTCCTTATATGACCATTTGTAATAAGATGATTTTCAAGTATTGTCTGAAATGGACCCAAGAAATTATGGACAAGAATATAGAAAAAAAAATGAAAATGAAAACCTAGGTTAACCCAAACTGGTTCAATTGGTTTTGATAGAAAACTTATTTTATAAAAATGAAAGCAAAAACTCCAGGTTCACTGATTCAAACACACAAGTCACTGGGTCGTTGATGTAAACAAGTCTTCCAGGTTGATGCCTTGTACTGATTTACACTTGTCCAACCAACAAAATTAGGTGAACGGTACCAAGTCAACCCAAGCCTCACCTAGGTTGATCCCACGTATGTTCAGAGTTAACTCGTTACTTTATATTAAAACATGGTATATATTCACCTTTTACAATTGGTTTTTCAATACTTTCACATTATATATCATTTTCAATCTTATTTTCAGCGTGTTGAGTATTTTTTTTTATATCAGTAATCAAGAAATATATATTATAAATATAGGAAAATGAACAAGATTTATGGGTACACAGACTGTGTACCACAAATATGTTGAGTATTTTCATTGAGTTTTCTAAATGGCCTAATTAATTTTTCTATCCGCACTCATTTGCCATGATTTAAGGTTTATTTTCTCATGCTTTTATTTTCTCTTTATGGCCTTTATGTTTAAGATTTTCATTTTTTGAAAAGAAAGAAATAATGATTTTGAATTATCAAGTTCAGGTTCACATGAACAAACATAATTAGATTGAGATATGCTTATTTTTATTTCTAGAAAAGAAAGAAATATATATTTCAAATTATGAAGCTCAGTTTCACATATAAATTACAAAAATTAGATTGAGATATGTTTTAAACAAAGATCAATATCCTTGACTATCGAGTCCCCACATCTCCCTAATTACAATGCCCAACTCCACCCACTAGCTCACAAAATGAGGGGTAACAGAGAAAAGCTAATGCAATAAAGACAAGACAAATACAATAATTCTATAATAATATATTTTCAAGTACAAATTATCCATAATAATATAATTCTATAATAATATATTTTCCAGGAAGTCATCAGTTGGGTCACTTATGATGCATTGTAGAGGGTTTTAGCTTTATATTTCTGTACTGTACACTGTTTGTTTACACACTTATTTTTCTTTCTATTTGGGCTCTGGCCCTCATTTAATGAATTTCCTTATTACCAATCAAAAAAAAAAGTACAAATTTATGGTTGATTTATATGACCAATTTAGTGATTCTTGAAATCAATGCCCAAACATTTCAACCCCAATCCTTTTACACAGCTGAATCGGGCTGAAATATTTACATCTTAGAAATCATGAAAGAGCCTAACACATGAGGCGCAGGCATGCCTGTAGACATTCCACAAGATTTCATTTTAGAATAAGCTTGCGCTAGAATAGTAGAATAGGCTTGTAAAATACATCCTTACATTGACATGAATCTCAACAATCAACACTATTGCTTCATACCACCTAGTTGGGGTTGCAACGCTGTTCCAATTTGTTAAACAATCTATCTTCAATTATTTCATTTTCTTCAAATCATTTTGGACCAACTCTATTCATGTCCTTTACGGTCTTCAATAATCTTTTAGTTCATTCACATATATATCTCTAAAGAGGGGAAAAAAAATTCACAGCATTCTTAAGTTTCATACAAAATGAAGACCACGGTAGTAATGCCCAACACATAAAATTACCTGAGGATGTTGAGTTGCAAGGTTGGGCAAAATAGCATTCATCATTGTCAGTAATTGGTCAACTAATCCAGGAACAACTAACTTTGAAACTGCATGTGCCAGAGAAAGACCCTTACAAGCATAGCAGAGCACATCTAACTTATAACTGGCAACCAAAAGCCTTGCAGGTTCTGAAGCTGAAAATACGACATTCAGTGCCAATTAGTTAACATGTTTATCTAATTGTGGAGCTAGATATATTATTACTTAAAATAGATAGCATGCCACTTAATTTGCAAAGAAGTCAATACCTGGAATATATTCCCCCACAGGTGCAGAAGAGTTTGAGGATTTTGCTGATGAATTAAGCAGGAGACTTACTTGGATTCTGTCTGCATTCTAACCAGAAAAACTTTTACAACAAATGAACGAGTATAGCCATCAATAATCTGAGCATGGCCCTTAAAATCAGTACAAGCAAACATAAATCCCATATCAGAAAAATTTTTTGAAAAAATAGATAGCATGGAAACTTTATTTACCTCCACAGCAGAAAATTGTGAAATAGATTTGGTTTTTGAGCTGAAATATGAACATGATAGATCTTTCTCATCATGTTTGTTACTAAGCTGGATATTAGAAAGATCCTTTGAAAAATCCAGTTCCGCACCATGAAGGACAATTGGTTGAGGTCTATCAGCAGAGGTCCCATTCAACCCTTCTATTATATATGTGAGATGTGGATCCTTGAACTTTGCAGCAACTGCTTTAGTAGTCGAACGAAACACATTTTCGGCATCTAAAAGGCATTAATGGCATTCAATAACTTTTCTCCAGAGTTATGAATCAAACACCAACAGCAACAAATTGCTAACAAGAACATATGCATACCAAAAATTGTGTACAAATAGCTCACAGACAACAAACCATAGACTTAAAAAGTATTATCATGAACCAAAGTTGCTGTCTGATGGAGTCTCTATGAAACCCTGATCATGTCACCTGTCCGAACGTTTATTACACTTATATGATCAAACAGACACAAAGAATGTGGTTCACTTTCCCAAGTTCCTAATTTTCTAAGCAATGAGTTTCATCGCTTTATAACCACTTTCAAGTTATGACCATTAGAATTTACTCAGCAATGGGTTTCATCACAATTTAGACGCTTTCAGGCTATGACCATGAGAACGCTTTACATGCCTTCCACTTACACATAAGAAATTCAAAATGCCTCCAATTCATCAAGCAGATAGCACTAAAACCTCACAGTTGTGACTTCCTCTTGTGAATTGCATATAGCTAAATAAATTAACACTACTTCTTATGTCCAACCACCATTGTAACAGAGAAAATGGCTAAATTAATCAAATTAAAGATTACAAGCCTAACAACATATTCCTACGCAGAAATCAAGAAAGAAAGCAACGGAGAAAAGACATTTAATAAATTCATAAAGAGTTCAAAGGTTTACCTAACGGCTTGTTCGCTGGAACATATATCGGCAGCTTCAAATCCAGCTCACATCTAAGTAAGCAACCAGTCTCCCATATATATCTACCAGGATCATCTTCGTATATAACAGTGGTAACGGCTTCTAGCTCCCTAGAGTCTTCGCTTTCAGAGCCAAAAAATCGAATATCCCCGTTAATCGAATCCACGACTCCTACTATCACCGCATCGAGATTTCCTCTTTTATCATTATCATCGTCAAGAAACTTTCTGATTGTACGAGCAGCAGAAGCTATCTTACGAGCTACTTTCTCGAAATCACCACTGTGTTTGGTAACCAATGCTCCAATTACGTGGAATCCTCTCAAAAGAATTGTCCTGAGATCACCTATTGTTCGTAAAAGTGATGTGAAGACGGAGACGAGGAAGAAAAAAAAATAGGGATCGGAGAAATGTCTAGCGATTCATACCTGATTCTTTGGAGTAATCCGGGGAGAAGGGATCACCTGGATCGGTGTAAAGGCATCTGAAGGTGGAGACGATTGTGAAGGGAGGGAAGAAGGGGGACCCGATCAGCCATTGAAGGCCGGGTTCCCAGGCGATTAACAGCTTACGACACAGAACCTTAACGCTTCTCTCCTTCGCCTCCTCCATTACCGAACGAAGCTACTAACCGGCTCTGTTCTCTGCGCGTGTGGGCAAAACGCGACTCCGTAGTTTCATTATAGTCAAGAGTTATAAACAAGGGCAAAGCTGAAGCTCCCTTTCTTGTCTGGGATGGTGAAGCCCGGCCCCTTCGGACTCAATCCTGGACCCATGGAACCCGGATCTGATAAGGTATTGAGCTGCAAGTTCTTACCTACGGCCTACGGAGGTCTTTTCACTTGAAATCTACAGCTAGTTAAAGATGGATTAACTTTCAATTAAGGCCAAAATCGTTGAGTATAAATTATCTTTTACTTGAGCCATGTTAATGCCGTAACTCAATTGCCTTACGTTGAATTGTTAGATCTTGTTATTAATTAATGTTTTTATATTGTTAACTATTTGAATTATAACCGTTCAAAATGTTAAATGATGGTGTTAATCTAGAAGTTCGGCACTGCAGCTCGGCTTGGGTTTAAACTGTGATTTTTAAACACTTTGGTTTTTAAAATGACTCGTTAACCTTCGTATGAAGGACGTCAGAATGCAAGCAGAGAAAGATGTTAGGCCTTCTTTTTTAGCATGTCTTGTTCGGTGACAGAATAAGAAACGCACGCCCAGAAAGGAACCAGCACCTACCCAGAAGGTTTCAGTGATTCTCATTAGATGGATAAAGGGAAAAAATTAAAAATAATAAAAAAGAAAGAAAAAGAAAAATTTACATGCCGTAGTAGTAATGCTATGAACAGCCCACAGACTAAACTGCAGAATCCACAAATCTCGGCTGAGCACCTTACCAACGGTTTTCAGATAAGCCATGCCAAGTAGCAGACATCTAGAGGTTCATCATTTAAATACTGGTAATAACAGGATAACCCAGACCCAAGGCCAGGCGACAAAATAGTATGCAGACAAGGCCAGCTTCGCACCCAGATTTTTTTAACTGACCCTACTGCATCATCTACAAAAATACCACCACCTATCTATAAGACATGGACGTGCAGCATCCCTTAGGACTACTAATCCCCCACACAGTTAACGCACCAACGACAGTGACAGCTGCTGCTGGCCTCGACTTCCATCAAGTGCCTGAGTACAAGGCTCACAGTGAACTGTAAGCACAATGCAAGCTGCAACAGATTGTGTAAGCCTCTGGTAGAAAAAATAAAGGGTTCTCACTATTTACCTGAGGTACACTAAGACTGCTGAGAATGACCAGATGGTTTCAGAATTTCATTATCAGCCCTTAAGCCCCCTCCGCCGCTTCTTTCCACCCGTCGTCTCGTTCTCCTGCGTCTTCCCCGCATCTGACGATTTCACATTCGCTGCATCTTCATTTTCTTCGTCTTTTGTTGAACCCGATTTTCCTTTAGCAGCACCATTGGCACTGGATTTGCTCGCACTTTTGGCAGTTACAGCCTTGGACTTGGTGGTGGTCTTGGGGGTGTCTTGCTTGGACTTGGTGCTAGTCTTTGGTGTACCATCCTTGGATTTTCCAGCAGATTTGATGCTATCATTTTGCAACTTACTCCCGCTTTTTTGGGGACCATCTTTGGATTCACCAGCAATCTTATCCTTAGATTTACCGACCAATTTAGGGGTACTGTCTCGGGATTTGCTGCCATGTTTACTACTACCACTTTTTTCCGCATCATCCTTAGATTCACCAGTGACCTTGTCTTTTGATTTACCAACAGATTTAGGGGTACTATCCCTGGATTTGCTAGACAAGGCTCCTTCATTTCTAGAAATTTTAAATCAAATCTAAATTCAGATCCTCGGTCATTCAAAATGTTCTAAACAGGAAAAAAAAAAAAAAAAAACAAATATTCAAGGACATCTGCGCATTTGCTCACCTTTTTGAGGATGCATTAACCTTCAATTGCTTTGCCGAAGAATCTGAATTTGTTTTTGCTTTCTTCTTTTGTTGCCTGATCAAAATGACCAACCAGAAAAACGTTGACACAAATTAGACAATAGAACATTGCAAGGGCAAAGCTCAGAGAGTGTCATCATATCAATATTACTACAGTTTATTCATTTTTACATTGACATTAAAAAAATTACAATTAGCAGTTTGCTAAACTCGTACTAAAAATGATATACAACAAATTTATGATGCAAAGGCACTATTTTCAGTGTTGTTCATGTTCCAAAAAATGGTATATAAAATAACTGAAGAGATGATGAAGAACGTTGTCTTGAAGGGTTTCCAGAGGGCTGTCTATTGCCTTGGATTTAGGATGTGGGTACGAGTTTTACCTTCTCCCTAGGCACCCCAAGCTTTCCAGAGTGGTCTCCTTGATTAGATGTTGGGCTTGCATGCCGGTGTGTTTAAATTTTGGGTTTTTGTTTTGTTTAGACATTCAGGTGCATAATTAATGCTAATAGCAGGGTTAGAACCAGAAGCTTATTCCAAATAACAGATACCTACAGACCATCTTTTCTTCAAGGCACAAACCCAGCAACACTGCGTCGAGGTGCTGATAGATATGATGTCCAGTAAATCCTGGTCCTACAAAAGTGCATTGAAGAAACAGGAACTGAAGTTTAGGCCTAAGCCAAGTCCTTGACGAGATGTAGGCTCCTCCTTAGATATTGGTGGGTTGATTTCCCTCAAGGTTCTCCATCATCTAGTTTTCCAGTGAGGACAGGTCTTACGGAAGTAGGGAAGGCAATGGAGCAGGTTAAACAGGCAAACCATTCCGTCCCACCCACAATAGGACGCGTTTGGCATTTTTTTTTTCTTGGGTCGGGGCTTGTTTGGGTCCGGACCCCAAAACCAGAGTTGGGTTCAGGGTGGGGTCGAGTTCACCTTGCCCCAATCCATAGGGTCATTATAACCCTAGAAACTAGGGTTATTGCTTAGTTTTAAGATTGCCCTTTTCATCTTTCAGATTCTTCTTCTTCTGTTTATACTTTGGAGAAGCATAGCGCCATCGCCGCCACAATCCAAGCAAGCTTCGTCATCTCTCACATAGGTTTTGTTTCTTTTTTTAGTTTTTTTTTTCCTCCTCATCTCCTGCTTCGTTTTTAGTTTTTTATTCTTCTCTTCATCTCCTACAAGACGAAGAAAACTGGTCTTGTTTTTAAAACCAGATTCAGACATTATTAGATTCACCGGTGCATCCCCTTCCAAATCTAACCTAGCCAAGAAAAGACCAACATTTTTTATAAGATGTGGGCTCCACTGTTAGGGTTGTTTTAGCCATCTTTGCCAATGGGGGTTTACATCAACTTGGCAATGGCAGGCAATGAAGTCACCATTTGGTCTATAATTACCAACCAAGGCACTGCTCTACATCCTTGACATTTCGAAGCCCTGTTAGAATTCAACCTCTTGGAATTGGCAGTTTCAAACTGTATAGATCAGTTTCTTAATGGAAGATTAACTTCTGTCTTCATCCCTTCAAATAAATAAAAAAAAAATCTCCTGTTGTCACACCACGAATGGGTTTTCATTATATTGAAAAACACCCCATTTGGGGTAAGAGCACATGTAAGCTACCCCCGCCGCCGCCACCCCCCCCCCCCCCCAAAAGTCCAAGCATTTTTTCCCCTTCCCTTCTAGTCCAACGCTGATCCCATTCTTCCTCCCTTCAAGTCAAACATCATTGATTTCAAGCGCAAGGCAGAGATGGTATCCAGAGCTCTGCCCTGACCCCCCGGGGTGGGGCAAGGTCGGGGCAACCTACACCACTCCGTTAAGGGCTGCAACCCACCCATATATATATATATATATATATATATATATATATATATATATATATATAGATATATTTTATCAGTCCGTTGCCATCCCTATATGGAAGTGGCTTAAACAAAGTATGCGAGAATTAGGGTTTTTACCAAGTTACTTTGTGTCCTTGACTAAGTGTGGGTCCCTTTGCAGTCTTGCAGCATCTATGATTCAGCATTCTAATGATGTTTGGTTCTATGTAGGAGCTTCAAATAATAATAGCGTAAGTATTGGAGCTTAGCCAATTAACTGTTCAATTAAACCAAACAAAAAATGTACTAGCTCCACTTGTTGGGTCTGCAACAAAATTCAGGGGGGGTAGCCTCCCCCCGCCAATAAATGAAGTGGCAGGGATACTGATGCTAACCCCAAAACTGAAGTGGCAGGGATACTGATGGGGAAGACAAAGATCAAGGTCAAGGTCTAAATGAAAACAATGATATTATAAGCATGGCAACACTACACATGCCATTCTTCGTTCCCTTCCTTTCTTCCAATCAATTGTGACACAATTTTATGGCACCAAGTTCTGACAGATAAATCATTAAAAATAATCGAACCAGCTTCAAGATTTAATCATACATCACTTCATATGCCAAAACAGAAGAACATACAAACAATTCATGTGCCATTTAAAAACCCACACCAAGTACTTGATAAGAGATCCAAAATAACATGCAAGCACAGTTAAAGAATTGACAAAGATAACAAATGATTTTTAGTATTTAAACAACCATCACGTCAAATAATGCAAAAGCCCAACAGATGAACTCATCGTGCTTGAACTGACAGCTCATGCAAGGGATGCTTAAAATTTTGTCTGGAAACCAGTAGAAACTCTTAACAACAAAGGATTTTTTCTAGCAAATATAGGCAGTGGTAGTAGCTATGTTGACAACAAAGACATTTTATTTCCAAAGGGAACAGTTGTTTTGAAGAAAAAGAACTTTTGGAAGTGTCATGCCCATAGTTGTGAAAATGCCTAGGCGATGCCAGGCGATAGACCTGCCTGTAGCCTAGGCGACCGCCTAGGCGCCTAGGCGGTCGCTGGGCGACAATTTTTCATTTCAAAATAATCAAAATATATTCATCATCCATTGTACATAGAAGTATCAAAAATCAAAAAAATCTAAAGTATCAAAAGGTCTAGATTCCATCATCCAATGTAAAATCCATATTAGTTTCTTGAAGCAAGCCTCCTGCAATCCCATCTAATTGACTTGAGGCTTAAATCATACGTAATTACTAATTATGTATGACTTTTGGGTGAGGCTGGTCCAGTCATGGATACTCATTTTTCACACATCAAATTTAAAATCACCAAAAAAATACAAGTGTTCTTCACTCTTAAAAGAATAAGAGGGAGAACAAAAGATTGTAAAGTTGGAATGACGTTTGGAATACAAGTGTTCTTCAGTCTTAAAATACAAGTGTTCTTCAACAGTGAAAGTTTGGAATTTTGAAATGACGTTTTTGTTATTAGTACAAAAAAACGAAAAAAAAAAGGGAATAAGAGAGACAGAGAGAAATCGAGAGAGATAAAGGGAGCAGGGAGCGAGAACGAGAGAGATAGAAGCAGTGAACGACAAAGGGAGCGAGAGATAGAGAGTGAGACAGAGAGAGGTCGAGACAGAGAGAGGGAGTAAGACAGGGAGTGAGAGAGATAGGGAACGAAAGAGAGGGAACGAGAGAAACAGAGGAGACAGAGAGAGGGAGCGAGAGAAATAGAGGGAACGAGAGAGATAGGGAGCGATACAGAGAGAGGGAGCGAGCGAGAGCGAGGGCGAGACAAAGAAAAAAAAAGAGACGAAGCGAGAAAGAGAAGAGACAGACGACGGAGAAGAAGAGAAAAAAAAAAAGTCGTCGACGTACCTTGCGATGAAGACTTGAAGATTGCGATGAAGACTTGCAACTTTCTCTTCGGTTTTTCCTCTTCTGCTTGACAATGTTTCAAACTCTCCCTCTTTGTTTTTTTTTTTTTTTTTTTTTCCGCTTCTTTTGCTCGCCTAGGCGAGCAGTCGATCGCCTAGGCATAGCTCGCATAGGCGGTCTACCGCCTGAGCCTGGCGACACCGCCTTTAATAACATAGGTCATGCCCAAAGAGAAGCTCCTGATGTTGGACAGTGAGTAATCTATGCTTCCGGTCTTCTCAAGAATGCTAAAGTCAGTAGCAACATTGAAAATGGAGAGCGGCACCCTGCCGTGGCTAGATCATTTGATTTACATGAGATCTGGAGAGGATAAGATTAGCTCTCCAAACCATACATCTCAAAGAATGATAAAGTTGGTTTTCTGATGAATTCTCCATCAAGAACTGCTATGAAGCTATTAGAGAGAGATAATGATACCGAACCCATTTAAATCATCTAGAGGTTTACAGCAAGGAGATCCTCTATCACCATTGTTGTTCTTAATTGTCATGGAGGCTTTAAGCTGTTTAATTGAAAGAGCGTCTTCTTTGGGCCTGATAGACGGTGTTAGCTTTGGGGGTGGAAGACTATCCATAACTCGTTTGCTCTTTGCTGATGATACCATAATTTTTTGCAAGGCTCGGGCTGCCCAACTTTTGGTGATCAGGTTTGAAAGTGAATTTTCAGAAAAGCGAGATGTTCAATGTGGGAAACAACGAAGTGGCGAATGAGTTATGTAATATTCTGGATTGTAGATTGGGTATTCTCCCAACTACGTACCTCGGAGTTCCAATTGGAGCTCCTTTGAAGGCAAAAGCAGTTTGGGAACCGTTGGTTACCCAAATGATGAGAAAACTAGCAATGTGGAAAATCAGACTTCTGTCCGAAGGAGGTAAGTTGGTTCTCATCAAAAGTGCTCTTTCCGATCTCCCTAGATACTCTCCTCCTTGCCTACCCCGGTTTCCATTGTAAGAAGGCTAGAGAAATTCAAAGAGACTTCCTTTGGGCGGGTTGGGGCAATGCCAATAAGTATCACCTTGCAGGATGAAATGGTGTGTGTAAAGACAAGAATGAGGGAGGTTTGGGTATACGAGATCTTCGTCTGTTCAACCGAACTCTTTTGGGAAAGTGGTGTTAGAGATTTGGACGTGAAACATCGTGGCTATAGAGAAACCTGATTTTCATTAAATATGGCTATGATCCAAACGCTTGGCTGCCTTCTCCAGTGAATGGCACAGTCGGTTGCAGCTTATGGAAACCTATTAGTAGATTCTCCTTCTCTCTTTTGCATGGATTGAGATTTCAGTCAGGAAAAGGGGATCGAATCATATTTTGGGAGGATTTATAGCGTGGTAATTCCCCGTTAACGATGACTTCTCCAGACCTCTATAGCATATCTTCAGCTCCTCAAGCATACATTTCAGACCCATATCCTCAAGATACTAATGACACTACTTGGAATCTGCAATTCAGGTGTGGAATTTTGGACTGGGAGATGGATACTCTTACTCACCTTATAGAGTGCATAAGTGGTTATCATCCGAACTCAAAGCAAGATTGCATGAAATGGATTTGGAGCAATAAAGGTGACTTTTCAGTAAAGAGTTTCTACACTCATATGCACAAGAAGGAAAATGGTTTCAAGCGGTCCAAGACGCTTTGGCAATCTCTCTTACCCTCTAAGATAAGTTTCTTCTTATGAACTGCAACATTGGGGAAGATATTAACTTTGGACAACCTTATAAAGACAGGATGGCATTTACCTAATAGATGTGAACTGTGCAAGTCAAATATGGAATTAGTGAATCACTTTCTAATTCACTTTCCGGTAGCTCATGACATATGGACTGCAATGCTGCTAAGATTCGGAGTTGCATGGGTACAACCTAAAGACTTAGATATGGTCCTTTCTTCATGGGAAAAGTGTTCAGGAACTTCTCGCATTCAAGTGTTGTGGGGCTTAACACCGGCTGCTATATAACATGGACTCTGTGGTGTGAGAGGAACACAGAATTTTCAATGATAGATCAAGACCTTCAAGGACTTTAATCCATTCAGTCCTCAGATGCATTTTATTTTGGGCATCCTCTAATGCCTCATGTATAGGATTGGACATCCAGGGTGTTTTAGTATGTGAGAATTTTCAGGAACTGTAGACACTTAGATCTATTATCTACTGTACACCGTTGGTGTAAATGTACGACCTTTCTCTTATCTTGATATAATCTTTTCTATTACTGACAAAAAAAAAAACGATACCAAACCCATTTGGAACAGGTTGGTATGGTTTTCTAAGAAGATTGGTAGGCAAGCCTTCATCTTATGGCTGGCTATCCATAACAGATCACCAAAGCTTTATATTCTCAATCATTCTAGGTATATCTTATGTTAAAAAGTAAGCTAGGACAATTGAGCACCAGTTTTTCAAGTGTAAATACAGCTATAAGGTTTGGAACAGAATTACCACAAAAAAGGATGTCCCGGATCTGTTAGATCTTGGATACAAAAAGTTAAATGGGCTAGCAACAAGTTCAAAGGGAAAAACATAATAGCAAGTATAAAAAAGGCTTCCTTTGCAGCAACTGTTTACCATCTTTGGCTTGAAAGAAATATTAAGGAGATTTCAAAGCAGATTCGTGACGGAAGCAAGAATTGTCCCAAACATCTACTTGAATATCAAATCAAGGGATCTTCAACATGGATGAAATGATGGAAATGACAAAATTTCATAGAGAATTCTGCAATGAATGGGGAGTCGCTCCTTTTTAGTTTAGAGAATGAGGAGCTGAATATGAATGGAAGGCATTCTATGAGCTTTGAGATGTAAATCTTCCCTTTCTGCTGATTTTGGTAACATGACTGATTAGGTAGTTCTTTCAGGCCTTCTTAGCCACCTTGTTTTTTTTTTTTTTTTTTTTTTGTAAAATTATTAGGCTACGCCTTCTTGTCAGCCTCTGACGCACATCCATATCCTTATCATAGGCATGGTGGAGACATTCCAAAAGGCTTCTGGTTAATAGTTAAAAACAGGGTAGAGTATCTTTTGGACGGCTCGTGGTAGCAAGGAGTCCTTAAAAGTTGGCTTCCTAGATATATACACACTGGCGAGATAAATAAATATGAAATCACATGAATGTCACAGGACCTAACATCATGCATTATATTAGAGTAAGACGGAACCCTGATGATTAGGAGTCAGAACTGATTGGATATATATGACAATTACTTCATTCCTTTCAGCCTCGAGGTGCAGGGGAAGATATGAGCAAGTAGATTCCAGAAAATAATATATTCTCGCATTTTTCATCTGGGCTGCAGCATTTGCTAAGATCCTAACCATAGGCCATCCCATCCATTACAATTATGACATTCTGGATCATTGCATCACATGCAATTTCGAACAATAAACTGCCCATTTCCTCCTCATTCACAGCTTTCCGGCCACAAGTTCAATTTTAGAAATTTGGAACTCTAAAGACTGTCAAAGGAGCACACAAAGGTTGAGCTTTTAGAAGTTTGGATGAGGGATGGATGGAAAATCTGCTGGGAAGATTTCACCCATTAGCCCTTTCGTGGTGTATCAGAAGGAAAGGAACATCATAATATATTAGGGCTCAGAAAATTTTGACTGCATCATCCAAAGGAAGTTATTCAAAACTCTATATTATTAGAGGTCAACAGGGGAGTTCCTAGACCTAAACCTCCATCTTTTTATGTTTTATATGACAGCATGTAGCGAATCAGTGCTTTACGTTTGTTCACCTTGTTATTTTTATCAACCTATCATACTGTTCATGTACTTTTATAAATTACAGTTTTATCAAATGACATATACAGGCAAGTAAATGGGTAAAGTTGCAATATAAACACGCTGCCAACACATACCCACAAAACTAATCAGGACAACTTGCAGAATTTCAAGAAAGAACGAGTTAAAATTTATAGAAAAAAGAGAAAGCAAGAGAAAAAAGCATTGCTATCAAGGAAAATACCAAATAAAACTTACATCTCAGAAGAACCATCAAGATTTGTTGGCTGACCCTGTTATCATTATGTACAGAAAAGAATCAGAAAATATAACAGGCAGCTCGGGCAGCAGATGGAGAATGGAGTACACCCACCTCATAAGGCACAGTTTCACGATCAACAAACTCCCATACTTCCCCTTTGAGATTCAAATGCTCCACATCACCATCAACATACAAAACCTACACCAAAGTATTCAAATAATGCAGAAAATGTTATACAAATATACAGAAAAAGACACAGATATTGAAAAAAAAATTACAAGTCAGAAAAAAATACAATACATACACAGTTATACAAAGCTATGCAGACCTATAAATGCACATACGAGTTGGTGAACATATATACATATACACAAACACACACATATGTTTTGTGCGCATGTGTACATACATAAGTACTCATGCATGTATGAATTAATGTATATGTGCATAATGTGTATGTACGTATTTAGGAGTCCACATGTTTAACAACTCACATAAAGGAGAGTCATCTTACCTTATGCTTATTTTGTTTAGGATTGAAAGATTTAACTACACCTTCATAATACCTGCAAAGCAACAACTTGAATATGAAGGATCACATTCAAAAATTTTTGCTCAAAATAATGTAGTAAATCTTGGATGAGAAAATTAGTTCATTAGGGGGGAAAATACAGAGCTACTATAAAGTTGCTGCATTTAGCTATGAACAATAAAAGACATATTGCATTCAGATCCAAATTAATGACTTTTAATAGTCCAGCTGCTAGAAAATAATAAAAGCCACTTGTTTACATGTTGATGTTGGTCAGACTTTATAAAATGATCCCATGGAAGCTTTACTGAACATATACATCAACTTTCATTACCATACTTGAACCTCACAGTTTTCTTCTACTCCCCCATCCCAGGACTTTTACCACCAACAATGGCTGGTGCACTTGTATCCATCATCAAACAAACACAATCCGTCATCCAAGAAGAGTTTAAACGCTTTAAGAGAATCTCTCCAATGTATTCATCTAAACAAATGTGAACTTCTGATTTGCTAACAAATTAAGGTGCTAGACAAACAATATGACAGTCCTGATCGTTGACAAAAGTGACTGTTTGACTGAAAAATCTAGCTATAATGGATAGTAAAACTATGACCATTCAGGCATAAATTGGATCAGTAAATTAAGTATTCAGGTTCAACTAAACTAGGAAACTGGTTCATGAATTTACATAACAAAAAACATGGAAAGACGATCAATTCAATATGGAAGTTTAATGGATCTCACAAACTACGGATTGTGCAGAATCCCAGTACAAATCTTCAGAAGCATATGTTGGAATTTGGAAAGACCATTGGATGTAGGAGAACGCAACAAGGCACTAGAAGATTTGAGAAGGGATACTGTACTCATTGCATGTTTCTAAGCATCAGTGATTATAAAGTCGATTTTACCGGTGGATTTCAGATTTCGTAGCCAGAAATATCTAAAAGAACAAACTGAAGAACATTTTATGTGCAGCAATTAATGAATCGTAATCCAGTGGTAGCAACAAGCAACTGAATCTAAGTACAGAAATCCATCAAGTGTTCAATGGAGCTGCACTTCACACCAGATTTTTCTTGTTATATAATTTTTATTCAGGTTATTCTCTTTTTTATGCCTTAATTCATGAACTAGCAAATCGAGGGACCGATGAATATTTCCCCTGGGGCTTACCCCTTCTCTTTCAACATTTTTAAACTAAGACTCAAGAAAGAAAAAAAATATACGGGCAGAATATTAGACTGAAATTGTGCAAAGCTGATCCTATAACTGCTTCCACCTTGCTCTCCTCTTCAGTTCGACCGCTTTGCTCTTTCCAAACATTGCAATACACAACAAAGGGACGGAAAAAGAAAAAAAAAAGATCATACAACTATATCATCCATGCATGCCAGGAATATTACAATGTCTATAAAATAATATTTTAATTCCAGTCAATAGCCAATTAAATAGAGGGCCAAAAGGTGATGAGTTGAATCATAAGAAAATTTCACTTCCAACAATAAAAAGTGTATTTTTATCTACACATCAACTACAAAAATAATTGCTGCTTGCTAGGACATTTCTAAAAGTACAAATGACAATGAAAGTACTCACTCACTATCATCTGGCCACCAAACCTTAATCCTAGAGCCAACCAGAGTCTCACCAAGCTCCTCATCCACGTGCACCAGTTTGGAAGCCTGATAAGAAATAATTGTTACATATGCCAGAAGTTTATAACGCTGTGAGTGATTCAAAAAATTAAACAAAAAGGAAATAAACCAAATCAAACAAATTCATTTATAAGCAAAATTTCTTCAGATCATTGCAACTCAAATAGCTAAACATTATTTGAGTCGGAGCGGCGCCCACCAACAACATAATTCTGCTACGCAAAATCCCTTCAAAGAATGATACTTAGATAACTAAACAGCATTTTCAAGGAGGCCCGCACATGCGCACGCACACACACTGATCGTAGTGTACGAACAATATAATTCTGCTCTTCTAAGGTTCTCCAAAGAGACTAATCAAGACAACATGTGCAGAAAACATGGTATGCAGCATCAACAGACCTATGTCTTGGATAGGTGTTCCTGTGAAGAACTAAAAAAAATACATAATTGCAAGTGCACAGGATCTCCTCTACAATTTTACCCTCATATAATTGAAAGAATGATTTATTACAATCCATCCTAAAAGTCAACAAAACCCTTCCAACAGAAACGGGAAATTTTCATATTAGAACTACAAAGACACAAATTCTACAAAATATCAGAAGCTTAGGGCTCCATTTGGTAATGCTTTTGCTTTCTTGCTTTTAAAAGCAAGAAAGCAAAAAAGTACTTTTATTCTTTTCAAAAGATCTTCTGTTGAACTTAAACTGTTTGGTAAACTTTTCTGTGCCGCTAAGAAGCAAAAAAGCATGTTTAAACAAATTTGTGCTTTCTACTTAGTGACATACCCAACATACATTCTAATATAAGCCTCATAATATAAAAGTTTCATAAAATTAATTGTTTAATTACATTTAAATGTATAAAAAAAAGTATCTAGCAATTAACAAACCTTGGAGTCCAGGGACGTTTTAATATTCTCAGTGCTTACCAGAGCCACCTTGACCCCTAGAAAATGATCACCAAGTTCACTAGCTGGTACACTGCCCACCCCGTGACTTTTTATTCCAAACTTCCTCTCCAAGAACCTCTTCAATCATATTATAAGTGTGTAAGAAATAGTGAGACGGCACTCGTGGGATTGGGCATATGAACATATCAGAAAATACAGAACATTCCATGGTTCTCCCTCTCGTTTAACCCATCAAAGCCACCCACAAACAATGCTTTTAAACAAAGAGACAGCATTCACGGGATTGGGCATATTAACAGATCAGAAAACAGAGAACATTTAATGGTTATCCCTTTCATTTAACCTATCAAAGCTACCACAAACAATGCTTTTAAACAATGAGGTGGCACTTGTGGGATTGGAGTCATTGAACATGTGAACAGCGCAGAAAACAGCTAACATTTAGCTAGTTTTCAAGCTTGCAGCATGCTTTATATGTTCCAGAAACTGCAGAATAACTTGCTGAAGTCTTAACAAGACTAAAGATTGCACACCAGCCATTCAACAACCTTGGAACAGGGTTTCTCAAACGCAATGGAAACGTTTCTCAAACATGAGAGCAATGTTCCTCAAATACGAATGTCAAATGTTTCCCAAACACAAAAAGCTTCTTAAATCAACACTGACATTTTTGTTATCCAAGTGGGAGGTATCGTGAATAAAAAAAAAAATCCCTTGAACGGAGAAGAAGAAAAGCAATAAAATGTAAATCTTTTACCGTCGCCAAAGAAGATGCTCAACGACGAAGAAGACTATCATAGTTGGGACGAGCGCAAGCTGAAATCAGGAGTTGGAGAAATGAAGGTTCAACCACAACCAAGATTTTTCAAGGGATTTGGAAGCAAGAAAGCAATTTCACTGTTTATGCAAGAACCAACATTTCTTTGCTTCTCATAAAAAGCACTCAAGTTGCTTTTTTGCTTAATATTAATTGCTTTAAATGACCAAAACCAAGCAATTCTTTTTTAAAGCAAAAAAGAACTTTTGAAAGCAATAAAAAAACAGACACTAAATCTTGAACAACAATAATACATATTTCATTCACCCTAATCAGCATCCCATCAAAAACAAAGAAAAAAGCATCAGATGACAAACGTTCAAGTTACCTATGGATGCTAATCGGATCAGGCTGGCACAGCCCAGAAACTATTAGCGAGCCGTGTCGTGCCTGCCATACCGGGCACTAGGCCCGGCAGGCCACAGCCCGCGAAGCATGCCCATGTGCTGGCCCACGTGCTTGCATTAAAAAAATGGAGGTTTTTTTTACCTTTTGGGGGTTTTTTTTTTTACAATTTTGGAGAAAATTGAATCCAAATATGTGTAAGAAATTTGTGTGAATAATAAATATTTTTTTATTTATTTTTTCGAATTTATTATGCAACCCGCTAGCCTAGGTGCCACAACCGGGCCCAGCCTTAGCTGTGCCTGTGGTATTGATATACCGGCCAGGCATGGCACGGCCCGTCTCCCATGTGGGCCATGGCCGGCCCGCGGCCTGCCAGGCTTGGGCTAAGCGTGCCAACCGTAAAGTTACCATTGTTTTTTAATAGGCAAACAATTATAATTCAAAGGCAGACAAAAATAGATCCAAAAATGTGTCATTCTATCGAGAGAAAATGCTAAAAAAATTCACAAACAAAAAGCTTGTCTTGAAAAAATTGCACTTCTTGAGCCAGTAAATCAAAGATATGTAACTAGACTAAAAGTCTCACATTGATGCTTAACAAGTGGAATAATCAAGCACTTAAATTCATAGTTCAAATTTTGAAATAATTTCCACAAAACTAAAAGGTTAAAGGAAAGAAAAGCAGTAAAGCAACAAGAAAAGAGGGATTGAGCTTCCATTGATGGAGAGAGAAGAGGAGGAGAGAGAAAGAGAGCGTGGGTGTTCTTTTTTTCTTTTTCTTTTCTTCTTTTTTTTCCCTTTTTGGTGGTGGGGTGTGGAGATTTAACGTAGTTCTAACATTGAAGTCTGCCTCTGACTCCCTATGGCCATGGTGACCAAGCCTCAAAAATAATGAAAGAAGCCAATCTGCCAAACCCTCAAATTTAAAAGATCTAAACTAGAGAACTTGCGATTGATATATTATTATGTTATTAAGAATAAAATAACATAAGAGAAATGATATCCCCCGTAGAAAGAATGAGTAGATGAGTGCATTTCACCAACCAAAAGCGAAGTGATGATTGCCAAATAAAACGCACAAAAAAAAAGATTCAGATGTCTGATTGCAAAAAGGTAAAAGAATATGAGGAACATGACCTTTTGTACTTGATACCGTTCTGGACATGGATGGACCAGGGCCAGAACCAACTGTGATGAATATGCCAGACAACTCTGATCCATGGAGGGCCCAAAAAGGGAAAAAGTTTATAGCTGCCATTTTGGATTCTCCTACTAAACAATTACATAAATGTTTCTAAAAAAATTATTTATTTACCAAACAGAAGGCCTAAGCTTTGCAGTGTACTTAATACAAAGATATGTTAAAACATAACTCCAAATTTCTACTAAATTTAAAAGCTTAAATTGTAAAAAACTACTGTAAGTAACTGAAGGATAAAATCTTCTAGAAGAAGCTCTGATTTTCCATTTTTGCCCAAAATACACAAAAATAAACACGTTCCAGAAGCACGTCAAAATCAGTAATTTACATTGCCAACAGCAGATCAGCGCAGATGCACTCATTTATACTGCATTATGCATGACTCTTAAGGTTTCAAAATGGAAGATAGAGTTGATTTTACCCCAAATAAAAGATTTCCAAAAGCTTCTGGTCATCCTATAATCATATTTGGAGTTTTGGGGCAATATAACACAATAAAACATGTTATATTGCCAACAACTAGCACAGCATATCTAAAAACGTGGCATGCTTTTAGGAATCTCCCCAATAAGTGACGAGAAAGAAAGATGGCTGAGATGGTTGGTGCATGTAAGGCGGTCACCTAACAAGGTAGCAGCAAAAAAGTGTGAAAGGGTAATCATTGAAAGATCTGAGGTCAAGGACTAAAGAATAACATAGTTAGAGCCTCTTAAAATGGATACAAAGACCCATAGGAAACTAAAAATATGATTTTTGATAGATTGGGATGCAAGAACAGGATTAATGCTGCAAATCCTGACTAGTTGAGATAATTTGATTGATGGATTGATCTATAAATGTAGCACATGAAAATGTAAAGAAAACAACGCACAGTATATATTGGTACCAGCAACTCATTACTATCTCTTTTGGACCATTGCTTTATAATAGACCAATAAAGGCTAGTCTATGAAACCATGAACAGAACTAATATTAACTTATCTTCCATCCCCAAAGCGACTGAGTGTGAGAACATGCGTGAGCCCACCCATCTGGGGCCTTACAAAAAAATTTAGCAATACTAAGATGTCGTTTGGTTGGGTTTCTGGATTCTAGTGGAATCCAGAATCCAAGGTCTATTAAGTTGTTTGGTAGGGTTTTTGAAAGTTGGATTTTACAATCAGATTTTAAAATTTGGCAAAAATCCACAATCCACTTTTTATGGGTTTCTATAGATTTTGACGGTTAAAAGAATAAAATTCAAATAATACAAAGCTATTCATAGTAGGGGTGCAACTTGAGTTGGTTCGATCTGGATTGAGGCCAATCTAAGACCAAACTGAAATTACTTGCAATCAATCCAAAACCGAACCAAATCAAATTGTAACCCAAAAATATAAAACCGAACCGAAAATAAAATAAAAGACCAAAATTCCAAACCAAATTACATTAAACCCAAAACCGAACTGAACCAATCCAAATTACATTAAACCCAAATCAACCCGAATTTAATTGCATTAAATCCAAACCGAATTACATTAAACTCAAAACCAGTTCAATTTAGTTTAGGAAAATTCGAATCGGTTTAGGAAAATATACTAATTCGGTTCAGTTCGATTCGGGATAACTGAGCATCAAACCGACTTAATTTGGGTTAAGGATTTTTGAACCAAACCAAACCGAATTGAAGGTGGTTTGGTTTGTGCAAGTTTCGGGTTTTCCTGAACCGATTTGCACCCCTAATTCATAGTGGTGGGTCCTACTTAAACAAAAGATTTAAAATCCAAAGTATCCAAACAAGATTTTGGATCCTAAAAATCAGCATTGAGAATCTAGTTTTTCGAAATCCATATTATAATCCATAACCCAGAAACTAGAAACCCTAACAAACAAACCCTAAGAATAAAAAGTTCAATGCATATATTGGGGAGCAACTTTTACTAAAATATAAAAAAACAAGAACTTCAATGCCCATATATTGAAAAAAATGTTTTCTAAAATATTCTTGAAGAAATATAAATACATCTAACTTAAACAAATACCCAATTGAAAAGCTATTTGAATAAGTTGTTGTGCAAACAATTTACATAATATTTTGCAAAAATGCATCAACATTTACAAAACGTTAAAAAAATTCAAGAGCTTTTCATTCAAGTTACAAGTCAATATTCATAACAAAATTAGACCACTTATACAATTTTTTCTAAAATATAATAAAATTTTACTTAAATAATACAATAAATAACTTTATATTAATGATGGTGTGACAATCTGCAATTCCTTCAAAAATTGGTTTCTTACTGTGGACAACAGTATTGGGAGAATATTAACAACTGACAACCTCATTAAGCATGGATGGCAGAAGCCAAATAGATACGTCATGTGCAAATCTCAAGGGAATCTATGAGTCACCTGCTTTTTTTTCTGAATAATGAAAGATATGATATATATATATATATATATATATATATATATATATATATATATATAGGGCAAATATAATACAATCCAGTCAACCGGCAAGAGCTAGTATTAGAGCGAGCTGTTTTGAGGACAATGCACAGCTGGTTAGCAGGTCAACCGACAGGAGCTAACATACCCATTGAGGATTTCTTGTTATGTAACAGCTTTCATGAGCAAGGAAAAAAGATGTGAATGAAGTGTATGTGTCCACCCATGTCCTAGAGGGCTTTCCTAAGTTTGATCAATAGACAAGTGTCTGCCCTGGTACACATTTTGTGTACCTGTATTTTGTTTTATCTATATATATAACATCCTTGCTTACTGATCAAAAAAAAAAAAAAGATAATACAATCCAGTCAAGAGGTCGCATGAGGAATCAGCCTATGAGTCACCTGCTTGTGCATCCTAAGGTGGCAAATGCTATCTAGTATACCATCTTATAGAGATTTGGAAAGAGTTGGACACAACCTCAAGATTTGGATCAAGTTCTTATGTCTAGAGTTCTCGTAAAGGATCATCTCAGCTAGAGGTTTTGTGGAACTTGACATCAGTGGCCATTCTCTGGTCAATATGGAAGGAAAAGAATAGTAGAATATTTAAGTCCTCCCTGATGTCATACCGGGGTCCCATAATGCTTTTATAGGTGGAAGGCAGAATCTTAGTGCAATGTTGATTGCAAGTGAATGTGTGGATCCAATCCAAAGGGAGGGAGATGAGAAAGTAATGTGCAAATTGGATATTGAAAAAGCATACGATCATGTAAATTGGAACTTTTGTGGTATATTCTCCAGAGAATGGGTTTTGGAGCCAAGTGGAGGAAATGGATACGTACATGTGTATCAACAGTGTCTTTCTCCATTTTGGTGGATGGAGCGGCAGTGGGATTTTTCTGACCCTTAAGGGGCTTGAGTCAAGGGGATCCACTATCCCCTTTATTATTCCTCATGTTTATGGAGGCGTTAAGCCGAATGTTGGATAGAGCGGCCAATTTGGGGTTGATAGAAGGGGTCGCTTTTGGAAGAGGAACCTTAACCATTTCTCATTTGTTGTTTGCGGATGATTCTGTGGTATTTTGTAAGGCTCATGCATCCCAAATCCTTATGGTGAGAGCTATCCTCACGTGTTTTGAAGCTATCCCAGGTTTGAGAGTTAACTTACAGAAAAGTGAGTTATTCAATATTGGAGGTTGTGATGTAGCGCCAAACTTATGTGGATTATTGGGATGCCGGTTGGGATCCCTACCAACCACATACTTAGAAGTTCCAATCTGGGCCTCTTTTAAAGCTAAATCAGTTTGGGAACCGGTGATATCTCAGATGAAGAGGAAGTTATCCTCTTGGAAAGGGAACTTCCTATCAAAACGAGGTAAGGTGATTCTTCTAAGGAGTGCTCTTTCTAACCTTACAACATATATTCTTTCTTCTCTATTGGCCCCAATGTCAGTAATTGACAGACTTGAAAAAATCCAAGGAGACCTTCTATGGGCAGGTTGGGAGGATTCCAAAAAGTACCAGTTGGTGGCATGGAAAGAGGTATGCAAGACCAAAAAGGAAGGAGGATTAGGAATAAGGAGTCTTTGACTTCTCAATCAAGCTCTCTTAGCAAAATGGTGCTAGTGGTTTGGTCAAGAGGTCTCAAGTTTATGGAGGAATTTGATAATAGTCAAATATTGCTATAATGAAGCATCGTGGCTACGAGGTCAAGTGACTGGCAATATTGGTTGCAGTCTATGGAGACCAGTCTGTAGATTCTCACACATGATTCTATCTGGAGTGAGATTTCAGATGGGGAAGGGAGATCGATTAAGGTTTTGGCATGATCCATGGTGTGGAAATGTAGCTCTGAACGATCTTCATCCAATGCTGTGCAATATTACCTCTTCACCTCAAGCTCTAATTGCAGATCTGTATTCTCAAGGAGTTGGTGGAATAGATTGGAATCTAAATTTTAGAAGAGACATGTTTGACTGGGAACTGGAAGCATTGGCCCAACTCTTGGGGACTATTAATGAGCAGCAACCAACTTTAGATCAAGATAGAATGAGATGGAGGTGGAGTGGAATAGGTGAGTTTTCAGTGAAAAGTCTCTACAGCCAAGTTAGCAAGCGTGTACTGAGTTTCAGCATATCTAGTTTGTTGCGGCAACCCCTACTACCATCGAAAGTAGGTTTCTGCATGTGGACTGCGGTGTTGGGGAAGATTCTAACCATGGATAATTTGATGAAAAGGGGGTGGCAGCTACCCAATAGATGTGTCCTATGCAAGTCTAATATGGAGACAGTGAATCACTTACTTATCCACTGTACGGTAACTAATAAAGTATGGAATGCATACCTAGCAAGATTTGGAGTAGCATAGGTGCAACCTGGAGATTTAAATCAACTCCTTGCTTCTTCGAAGAGGTGCAAAGGTATTTCCTGAATCCAGGTACTTTGGGGATTAACACTGGGGGCTGTTCTTTGGTCGGTGTGGAAGGAAAGGAACAAGAGGATTTTTGAGGACAAGGAAAGGTCAACAAGAGCTCTATTTCAGTATTCTCTCAGCCTTCTTCTCTATTGGGCATCTTCTATGGAGTAATGTAATGGGTTAAAATCTTCATGTTGTTCTGATGTGTAGCAATTTCAGTGAGCTGTAGTGGATGGGGCTAAGTCAATGTACACTCTTCGTGTACAGCTATGTACCTGGAATTTTCTTAATAGCTGAATAAATCTAATCCTTTTTACCGATAAAAAAAAAAAAGAGAATCTTTAAGATGCAACAAGTTCCTTAAGGGCTTTAGTTCAATCTTCTCTCAGCCATCTTCTTGTTTGGGCTTCAAGTTGTAATTCTTGTTGAGTTTTAAGCAGTAAGAAGTTTCTACCTTGTGAAAATTTCCTATAATTGTAGCAACTTTTCCTTCTTCAGCTCTTGTACACTTATTGTGTACTTGTTGGATTGGAACTTTTAACTTAATATAATTGTCTATTGTTACCGATTGAAAAAAAATTTATACTAATTAAAAAATTCCAAGCAACGAAATTTCTAATCAATTGTTAATTAAGTGATTACATGCTTAGAAAAACAAAGAAACCAACAAAAAAAAACTAAAGTATTTTTGGAATAAGCAAAACCCATAGAACAAAAATCATCAAAACTCAAAAATACCACCAAGTACAACTTGTCTCCTAAGATCATCTCACGCATCATTTTAGGTATTAAAACAGGAAAAAGGAGAAAAAATAACTTTCTTATCTTTTAAAAAACTTCTCATTTTCCTTAAATATATAAAATTTGTGCAATATAATCATTGACTCACATTGTGGACATTGACAAAAAGAAAAAGATTGTTGACAATTATAGGAGTGATTTTTGTTGGAAATTTGGATTAGATGGATGAGAGAAACAAGCTTGAGATTGCCAAAATTGGCAACCAAGTTTTTTTGCAACATCTTAAATGCTCAACTATACATATCAACCGAGACCAACACATATAGTCCAATATCTATCAACCAAAACTCCAATATGTATCAACCAAAACCATAGTTTTTCACAAAACAGATGATATTATGTCCTTATATTGTATGAGCATGGAATGACACAGGTACAAATCAACCCACGTGTACCAATATCGGCTGATATTTTTAACCATTGTCCTACGTGCTACCTAGATGACTTTGATTACACAGTCCCATGCCAACATATTTCAGTAAATAGAAATCAGCCAAACTAAATACACATGCCAAATGAAAATCATTAAACCTAAAAGATCAATACTAAACATAAGATCCATGCCAGATGTCCATTGCTCCGCAGAAACTAAACTGAATAAGAGCTATCATATATAATGAAGTCAAAATCTTTTATAATCACGAAAATAAACTGAAACACAATGCCAGTTGCACTTAAACTGTATCATAGCTCCTACCTCTTCCTTTCCTGGGGTCCTCTTTCTCTTAGACTTTGTTTTAGCTGGCTCTTCCGGATGACTGTCTTCTTTATCTGATGGTTTTGTTCCGGACCTGGGTGAAGAAACCAACTTCTGCACACACACACACACACACCCACACCCCCAAAAAAAGAAAAAAAAAGAAACAAAAAGAAACAAATTTGACCCAATCATTGAGATTTAGATACTGATAGAACCTGAAATCAGTAGACCAATGAGAAATTTAGCAAGAGATATTTCGGAGTATACCTTGTTGCTCAATCTTTCAGTTGACGCCATTCCAGAGATACTTTTGCCCCTTCCCCTCCTGTTTTTACCTTCCTCATGTTTTGTAGATGATTCATCTTCATTCTTCACACCAACCTTCTTGCCTATCTGGTTCCGTGCTTTTTTTCTCGAGTCACTAGAGACTCCAGTATCTTTCTTCAAAACATCTTTTGAAGAAGGGGTCTTATCCTCTTCAGTACTTCCAACAAGCGCCTTTTTACCTAAGCGCCTCTGTGGTTTCGCTTCTGAATCACTTGTTCCCTCAGATTCCCTTTTTGAGATTATATTTATAGATGGTGGAACTTCTTCCTCAATCTGATCACTTGTCAAAGATCCCTTTGGAACTGAAGGGGAACCTGGATCAGCTTCTTCATTTATGCTACCTTTCTTCCTTGGCCCCCGTCTACCCTTTTTGGGACGACTTCCATCAGGCTCATTCTGGCTCGGGGATGGTATAACAACATTTAAAGTCTCATTATGTGATGTTGCTGGCGAGGAAAGCTGTACCTCAGTCTCTTTTTCTTGGTCTGTAGACATAGGTGGCTCCTTGATAGATGGATCTTCAGGAAGTGAGGCATTAACTTCCTTGCTACGATTGTGTCTGTTCTCTGCCAGTTCGACAGCCCCTTTCTCATTGTCAATCCGAGAATTTTCAGAAGCTTCTACCGACCTCATTGAAGAATTAGGTTTCCGTCCTCTTTTCCTGGCAGTTTTATCAGGCTTAATTTCCACTTTGGTTCCCTTCAAAGAATCTGAACTTTCAGGTGCACCCTTACTTATGCCATCAGTGGTTTTGGACTGATTCGAATGATGACGACGCTCCAGCTTTTTCCCTGGAGAAGTCGGATCCATCGAAGAGTCATAATTCCCAGTCTGGACAGCACCGTTGGTCACGACTGATTTGGGAGATCTGTCCATGGCAGGACCTTCTCCAGGACAAGCTGCCTCTGGCGTAATCTCTTTGTCCATCTGATCAACAAAACAATGAGCCTTGCATGGCGTATTTCAATTTGTTGAGCACTTAAAAACTATTATGACAAATGATATTGAACATGAAATAGTAACAATAAGATCACATGCCTTTGGTGCCTGATCTCAACCTGTCATTTATGGGAACTAAATTCCATCCGTCAAAGTTTTTTTAAATCAAGCCCTCTATATCATGATACATCAATAAACATTGCAAAACAATTATAAGAAATATTCCTAGAACTTAATATTACATAGGATTCAAACAAAAATGGATCCTTGTACCAGACACTAAATAATTTTTTCTACATCGTCCAAATACATTGCAGTGTCCACAAATCCTCTTTTTTTCCTTTTTTATTTTAATCTGTGGACTCTAGCATTCCATAAGCGCCCAGTTCTTATAAACCCATACCAGTACAACATAACAGTAACTAGTAAGCCATTTGTGTAATATGCAGCTACCACATACATATAATATGAAACGCAGAAGAGTGAATAGAAAAATCCATTACAGCTCTCGAACATATCTGTCTTGTTAAAAACTGCGAAACCCATGGATATAGATTTTCTGAAGAGTTGAAAAAGCATCACACCTAGAACCCTATCCTAAGAAACTCTTCACTCTTAAGAATTATAAGGTTGAAATAACCAACAAAAGGTGTGGGAACTTTCTCCAAACCCCCATAAAACTCCATTCATTCTTAATAGAGAAATAATCACAAAAGCACAATGAGAACATAACAAAAGGACCACAGTATTTCAACAACCAGAACCCAATTATTTGCTTCAGGCTTAACCACAGTCTCACAGAACTCAGTGCTTGATGCCTCACTCCATGACGCCAGGCCTATCTCTAAGGCTGGTGCTTCATGGATTGAGACCTTCAGAATTTTGTAGGGCAGCTACCATTTTTTCTGATAAATTTTAATATTTTGCTCATTTATCTTGTTACTCAATATATGATGCATTCTCTAATTCACACCTCATGCCTCAGCACCTGAAAACATCGGCTAGGAGCAAGATGAGCAACAACAAAAATTATACGAAGCAGAAGAAAGCATTAAGCCATACGAATAATGGTTTCTTTTCTATTCCCCTCAGATCTCAACTCAGTGTTACATATACACATGCATACAAAAACATATACACCAACACATACATTGCTAACAAAATACACACAACAAATTGTAAGATAATGCCCATAGGGATGGTGAATACAATAACCTATTGAGGTTGCTATACGCATTAGAGTTATTCAACTGCTGGAAGAAAACATGACATAAATGGTGGAGAATTATTCGGGATACAAGGGTACAAGACTGAAATAAGAAAATTTGAATCACTAACAGTAATACCATCCCAAGTAACAAAAAGTTATTGAGGGAATAAGTGAAGACGCACCAAATGGTCACCACAAGCATTAGCATCATTTTGCAAATTAGTTTCAGAAGTCTCTTGGCATATGGAAGAGACAATGTCACTGTAGTCATTCAAAGAAATTCCCATTGATCTCACTGCTTGCACCAGATAAGGTTTAATCTTGGTAGCACAGTTCTCAATTACTTTCTCCGCCAATTTCCGCGCAACAGGTAGAACATCCTAAATGAAGAATATTACTAAGCCACATATGACATAACTTCAAAGCAAAGCAATGGTCAAGCTAGAAAATAACTTACCATATTTTCCTTTCTAATACAAGATAAGAGAGGAGACAAAAGTTCCACAGAAATATCTTCACTTTCCTCTATCACCAGGGTCATAATCGTCTCCATGGATGAAAAGACCTTTGGTGGATGGTTGTCCCTGAATTTTGAGGAAGAATTAGCCATCAATGTAAGCATACAACAAAAAATAAATGCCATAAAATGCATAAAACTGTACAACTTATCAGCAAAAAATATATATATTCTTAACAAGCACCAAATGTAAAGAAAACCAAAATTTCTGCTCAACAGCACTATAAATACATACATACATATGTATGTATTTATGTATGTATGTCTGTGTATATATGTATATAGATACACATATGTATATGTGTATCTATATACATATTTATGTTATATATTTATATATTATGTGTATCTACATACATACATACATATGTGTGTGTGTGTGTGTGTGCATATGTATGTATGTATATGTGTGTGTGTGTGTGTTTATATATGTATGTATGTGTGTGTGTGTGTCTATATATGTATGTATGTGTGTGTACATAAGTAGGGAACAAAAAAAAAACTACAGAGGCCGAAACCAGACTCTATTTATGAAAGGAAAGTGATTTCAACACTATAATTTGTAAGGCATGCATCTTGCACAAGGCAATTCTGTAACATGGTTTACCGGACCAGCCAGCCGGTACCAATCTGGTCCGGAGCGGTACCAACCGGTCCAGAGCGGTACCGGCCAATCCATAACCAGTCTAGTTTGAAAATTTCAGAAAATTTTAAAAAAATATATAAAAAAATCAGATAAAATCATTTATAATTGTTCAAAATTATAGATGATTGATATAAATATTATAAAGTTGATATTATATGTTATAATATCAAATTATAATATATCGTTATTTGTCAAACTATATTATCACAAAAAGTAACATATATATAATTTGATATTATATGTTAGCTTATCATAGCATATAATTTAATATATATCAAATTATATTTAAAACAACTTATAAAGTTAAATTATATTATGTGTTATAACATATAATATGATATGCTATAATGCCAAATTATAAAAAATAACATATTGTTTGTTATAATTATAACATTTCAAATTATATGTTAAAATGTCACATTTTCAACTTTATTATATCTTATATCAATCATCTATAATTTATAACATTTATAAATAAATTTCCCTTAGTTTTTTGGATTTTTTTGACACTTTTAAATTTTTCTAAATTTTTAAAACCAGACCAGACTAGACCGGCCAGTACCATTTTGGACCGAACGGTACCGTTCTGGACCATCCGGACCAGTACCGGCCGATCCAAAACAAATCAATTTTTTTGCCAGACCGATATGATCCCTGATCCCAATCTGGAAAACGTTGTTCTATAAACCAAATTACATAAAAGGTAAAAAAAAAGAAGATTGCAGCTGCTTTCATAGAAACTATCAAAATATCACATTACCAATCAAACAAATAATGAAAAACGTCTTAATATGTCAGAGTGATAGCTAATGAGCATCGTCAAGTCCTATAAGATTTTATGCACCCCCTTACAATTTTATTTCCCAGCAATCATCAAATTCAAAATCTTAATATGGAGTTTTGTACTCTTTCCAATAATCACCCTCTCCCCCTCCCCTTCACCTTCTTCCTTCCCCCTTCCCTTTTTTATTTCTATTTTTCTTTGTTTTCCAACCAAACCATATCATCAACAACAGCCCGCTGAACTTTAAGTCCCCAACCCTCCACTCTCAAATAATCAAGAACCACTCAACAACCCCCTTCATAAACATTAGGATAAAATATTTCAGAAGTTTGTGTTCCTCTGTGAATATTTCTGCAGATGAATCACTAGTACCATAAGCCACACCCAAAAATCAAATCATGCAAACAGCATAGGTAGGGCAAAAGAAATCTAAACACAAACCTCCAAAAGAGGAGGCAAGAAATGAGAACAAAGTAATGAAAAAGAAATACATCCTCAAACATCCATAATAAGGTATATCTTCCCTACAGAAAAACCATAATAAATAAATAAATAAACAGAAATATGAATTTCAGATTTGTACCTTACGGCTTTCAGAAAATGCTCAAACATTTGAAGAATTAATGCATCACATTCAAGGTCAAGCATCACAACACATGACCTGACCTTCGCAACAGTTTCCAGCATTGCCACTCTTTTAGAATATGAGCGACTGGACATATCAGACAATCTCTCAAAAGCTGACACAATCAGCTCAAAAATTTCCTGCACATAAGAAAAAGTACAACCTCAAGATAAAATATTAGGTAATAATACTCCTGACCCAATGCTAAGACTCCCATCAACTCAGAAATACAGATTAACCTACAAGAGTTGCATTAAGCCATACTGATTACCTTCATTTGGTCATCATCATAAGGAGCGTCAGGAGCGGTTATTCTCGTAATTTCACTGATGCATGATGCAACTGCAACTTTTACATCTATATCCAAATGCCTCAGAAGTTCATTAGCAACAAGTGCCTTCATTAAGGGGCAAAGTGCATTTTGCATCGACTTGGATGGTGATTGCTCCACCCTCATTAAACAATTCTCAACTTTCTATAAGACAAGGAGAGAGACGGAAGTAAGACTTTGAGAATGCAAAAAGAGAACTAACAACCATATTTCAAATTTTAGCAAGCTTCAGTAATGGTGTGAGAGGATCAATGGAGCATACATAATGCAGAAACAGACCAAGTACAAACATAACAAAATAATAAGAAACTAAAAGCTCATCAATTATGTAAATTGAAGGCATTGACAACACAAAAACTAAGGGTACATGAAAAAAAAAGGTTAACAGCTTCAGATAACACATCAACACTAAGGCGGATAAACAAAAAAGTACACCAAAAATTAATATGAAAATCCAACAAAAGAAATTTCATTAAATACTTTTAAGAAAATGTTATTAGCAAACATAGTTCTCATCCTCTAACATTAAAGAAGCATGTAGACTATGGCACAAATAGAATTCATCATGGGTTAGCAAACAATAGCGAAACAATTTTAGAAATTAAGTTCCCATCTCTTCAACTTCCTCAAAAGTTTCACTACACGAAAGATGGCGCATGGATATCTGACATTGTTTTACGTTTCAGTGGCACAACATGAAAAGCTGCTACTTCCCAACATGGCAGCACGTTGTTTTGTGGGTGGTGGGGGGGGGGGGGGGGGGGGGGGGGGGGGGGGTAGCTAGATTTCAAATCTGGCGATGTGCCACTGAGGTGTCCTCAATGCTGCGATATTTTTTTTTTGATTCCACATGCCAATCACATTTGTGCATGAAACGAGCATTATAAAACCTCAATGCTGCAATATTTTTTTTTGTTTCCACATGCCAATCACATTTGCGCATGAAACAAGCATTATAAAAAAAAAATTCCTTCATCATTTCTCTCTCGCAAGCCAAACTCTCCCTGATTTATCCCTCAAATCACCCATACTTTGAGAATGTGCATATCTACACTATAGATGAGCCATAGACATGTTTCAGAGTAGATTTGGAGTTCAACCATGTCTATAGTAGCATCCATTGAAGGTGAGGTTCGCCATTTCAATGCCGCTTGGAGTTTCCCCAAGCCTCCAAAACGAAGCCGAAATGAAGAAAAAACAGATTTTGATGAAATTTAGCAAAAATTTGCGAGATGCCGGCAAAATGCAACTGCATGCCAACAAAAAGTTGGTGAAATACAATGAAACACCCCCAAAATCAGTAATTTCCACTTAAAATACTCAAATTGTGAGAAATTTAGCCCAGCTTACAGCAAAATTTCATATGAAAGAGTTCTATTCCTCCATATTTGAACGAAAATTTAAACATTTATTGCTTAAAATCACTCATTTGCTTGGGATAAAAATAAGTGATTTTATGTAATAAATGTAAAGATTTTTTTTCCAAATAAGGGAATAAAGCTTTCAGTAAGAAATTTCATCAAAATTGAATTAAATTTCACATGATTTGAGCATTTTAAGTCGAAATCACCCATATTTTGGCTGTTTCGCCAACTTTTCATCAACATGCTGACGAAAATGAGAAGATTCCACCCCCCCCCCCATTTCGTGCCGGTAGGGGGCGAAAAGCGAAATTTTGCCAACGGCAAACCATGATTGAAGGTAAAACACATATTTTTTATTTTAAAGACCCTAATCTTCATAGAATTACTTAATTTTAATATATTTGATTTGATGTAGCAACACCCCACCAATAAATGGGTGTCGCCACTTCTAATTTTTAATTTGAATTTTTTTAATTTAAAATTCATAAGAGTATTAGGAAAAATATAGAAAAAGACAATAACTCATTCAAAAAATTACGCAAATATAAGGAGATTAAAAACAAATTTTTGCCGTTTTATTTTTGTTAGTTATTATGACACTTATAGAATTTTATATTTAATTATAATTGTAAATTTAAGTAAATAAAATAATAGAAATTATATAATAACATGTCCACACCACCATAACCTACTCTCCTCCATTTTATCCCTAATTCATGTTATGCTTAACCACTTTCAAATGTCTTCATTTCTTATTTTGGCTTTCTTAGTTTTGCCATAAGCCCATCTTAGCATCCTCATCTCTGTAACACTCATCTTCTGAACATGTTGATTCTTTCTCACCTAACATATTGTATTATGCAACATTTTATTATGGAGCATGTTGTATTTAGAAATTTTGTTTATTGAATTCAATCGCTATTCAAAGTTGTCTCAAGAAATTCAATCAAGAAGGATATCTTGAAGGTGTATGATGACCAAAACGGAACAGCAATAGGGTTCTTGAAGGCATAAAAATTTGGACTTAATCACCTCTTATGTGTGGACCTCCAACCAAAAGAAAGCATATATAGCCACTACAGTACACTTTATAGATGATTTGTGGACATTGCATAAAAGAATCTTCACGTATGTTATTAAAGTTTTGGTATTCATAGCAAAGTATAATTGGTTTTTTCTGTGTTTGATTGATACATTTACATATGATGTTTTATATATTTATGTTTGCTTATCTTCCATCACAACATGGAAAATTGGTCCTTAACTCCATGAAGAGGCTTTAAGATATTCATTTTCTGATAAATATGGAGCCAAGCCAACAGAGGCTTTGCAAGGAAACACATCACATGTAGGAATCCCCCAGAATATTTATTGGGTTGACATATGGTGACCAAGAACAAGAAATCATGGTTTGTGATGCTTTTTTAAGAAAAAGATAGCTTGAATCCTTTTTTTGAGATATCTATTGTTTCACAGATAACCTGAATTCATCGCAGCTCGCCTATTAATCATCAAATGACAAAGATTCTAAAAAATGAGCATAGGTATATAGGAAGTTTGTGCCCATTTCCAGTTTATTGTGATCTTTGGGTGAAAAGAATTTAAAAAAAAAAATCGTCAAAGCACAAAAGCTTCGTGATGAATATATTTTTAGGACTCTGGTCTTTATTGTTCCATTGCGCTTCTATTTGATAGGATTATTAGGATCTTATTCTCTTAGAGTCTGTAGATAAGATGTGTAATTTCAAGGTTTTGCAAGTACCATTATCTGGGCCCTTAAGTTGGTACGCCCAAGTGTATATCTTTCATCTACACAACTCATATCTCACAAATAGAAAAATAAATAAAGGAAAACACTTATATAAGTTCAAAGAATGTGACAATTCTCTCAACCAGAAGTGTTACTTGAATTATGGAAGAATTACCTAAATAGAAAGTTTAAGTCAATTACGCACTTTGCTACTTTGAGAACTTCGCATTGACAAAGATGAATGTGAGATCCTCACCTAGATTAGTAACCTTGCAACATATTCTTAAAACTTTTTAAATGATAAAAAATTGTCCAAATTATCACCATCCTTATTGAACATCACATTCTCAAGGATTCCAAGCCCCAACTAATATCCTACAGGGAGAGGCAATGCTCGAAAGAATTTTTTTTTTATCGGTAATCACAATATATTATATATAGCTGCTTGGAAAAAAAGTTTTAGAGGTACACATTGTTCACCTAAGTTACAATGCTCAAAAGAAATTTTACCCATCTATATCTCTCCATGGATGGAGTCTTAATTGGTCATTTACCTTTTCACCCTTTTATGGGTGAGATTCTTTTCATTTAGTTTTACGTTGCCAAAGACCCAAAATTGAGGTAAGTCAGCCTTTTCATAGAGGGAGGTGTCTAGGCAACATGGGATATAAGGGTCTTGCCATATTGACTTCTGATGCTGTACTTAACTCTAATTTTCAATAAATGTTGTTGTGTACCCACAAAAAGGCTTGATTAACAAAACGATAAAAAAAAAAATAAATATGGAATCATAGGATCAACAAGTGCACCATATTTACACTAAATCAAACACCTCAAAAGATACAATCTTGCAAGACAAAAAATACATACATACGGATACATAAATACATATACATATACACATGTATACTTCCTGCTAATTAAGTTCAAGGTATTCTTTTCCATATTTTTATTCATTAGCAATTATATTTTGAGAAGGAAAAAGCTTTAATCTAGAGTATTTTCATTTCAAAAATCGCAAATCACAAAGTTACAATCCATAAGACATCACATAATTTACCACTTATATTAAATAGGAGAGGCTTCTAAATATCAAATTGCAAGGATTTTATACCCTTCATTTTATCCAAAGTGGTCCTAGCATCAATTCAATCAACCTAATACATCACAAATTACGCAACAGCAGTTGTTAACATTCACAACATGAAGAAAGAGAAAGATGGAAACTTACCTTGATGTCCACCCATTTCTAGTTGAATAGAGACTTGCTAAGCTTTTGTACATAAAAATAATGAATTTAAATAAGCCATTAATTTGTGAGAAGTTACTAATATATCATTAGGTAAGAAATATCACTGGGTAATAATTTCTTACTCGTAACTTAAAATTTCAATTCTTGATAACATAAACTACATTTTAAATTCATTAGCTAAGATAGAGATTTATACATCAGTCTTTTGCTCAATTCTAGCTCTTGAAAGATCTATGGCCACACTCTTGTGCTCGCTCTCCCTAGAATCCCGTTAAAGAAATTATTTTTTATATGATATCCCGATTCCAATCCTAAGCAAACATTAGTTCCTCAAAAGATGGCTACTTGCCCACCTATGCTACTACATTTACAACGCTGATAATCTCCCCAACACTGAAAACAAATTCATAAGTAGATGCTATGCCCTTGGATAAGCAGATTTAACTCTTAAAATTTGCCTGCCTACATCACTCGCAAGGCACCTATGTCTCACCATCAACGATATATTTATTGATCTTATTCTCTGAGTTATCTCAATAGCTCAAAACACTCTTCATAGGATCTTGTGACCAACACTTTTAAGTTGAGATCTGCTGGACACATGTATTCATGACTAGTTCAACACTAATCAATCGCTTAAATCACCAATGACTGCTTTCTTATATTTACAAAGTGCCTATAGTTGCTACCAGACATCAATCTGCTGTTGCTTTTTTATTTTGGACCTATCCTACAAGTGTAACATATAAAGCTCGCCGAGTAAAAAATGACCTTTTTTATACAAATATGTCTGAAGATATGCCAGCTAGAAGCTTATAATCATTCTGCATACATGTCGGTTAACTCAAAAGATCAGTTGTGTAAGTTCAAAGAAAAACATTCTGAACTTTACCACACGTTAACAATGTCAAAAACCTTGAAATATAACATTGGTGATGAAAAGTCCACCTGTTCAAACTTCCCCCTTTCCTCTCCAATATTCACAAACTAGCATGCAAGTATAACTTCTGAATCCCCTTAGAACAAACTTATATCGACTAATTGAAACATGATAAGACCAACAACATAAAAAACATGTGCCAAAAGAGGGAAAAGATTCACTCTTCAAACGTAGCCCAAATTATTAGGACCAACACAAAACATGTTAAAACAACAATACAAAGAAACATACACGCTCCCAAAACCCCCTCTGCACCCATAATTAGAAGCTTCAATCGGAAAACTAGCACAAGAATCCTCAAAAGCCACAAACAAACATAAAAACAAACGACTGAAAGCAATTAAGACTCATGCATAATACGGAATAAACGAAACGCGAGAGAAAACAGATTAGGGCTTACGTCGAGGAGAGGTAGAAGTTCCTCGACATGCGACGGAGGCTCGAGCAGCCTATTCCCAGCTTCCACGAGCTGTTCCTCCATCTCGTTCTCCGAAGATGCCATTCCTTCCGGCTCCAGATCCTCCAAGCTCAGAGTCCAAACCGCAACTCACACCATCGAAACCCTAAAATAACCCTAGAAAACAACACTATGTACATCAGAAACCCCAGCAATAACTAGACATCGATAAAAGCAAAGAAAACAAATTCTAGGGTTTTGCAGAAGCGAAGCACGACACGCATAAACTACCATAAGCCGATGTTTGGAAGATTTTCCAAGAATTTCAATACCTGCCTTCGGTAAAGAAACGGAGTTTTTCTTCTTTTTCTGTTTTTGGTTTTTTTTGTTTCGGTTTCACTCGCTCGCTCGTGTCGGAGTTTGGGGAAAGGAAACGAAGGGGTCGAAATTTTGAGAAATTTTGTGATATTGGAGTTATCGCGAAATAGTTTTTAAAGATGCATAAAAATGGGAATCAGCCCGGATTCCGCCCGATTTATGAATTTGGTCTAAACGATGGCTCGAATCCGTGGTTGTGTCCGTTGCCGCTGGTTTGCTTGCGCGTGGGCTCGCGTCGACGCTTTGAGAACGGTAGGCTTGCACGACCGACCGACTCTGCTGCTTCCGTTAGGTTGGATTTACAAATTTGCCCCTGAATTTTTTCATTTTTTTTACTTCTCGCAGGCAAATCTGCAACATTCAAAAATTGAAATTCTGCCCTTTTCTTTTAGGGAAAATTACTGTACAGTTTGATTTTTTATTAAAAAATACTTTTTGATCTATGCTTTTAAATATATTACAACTGCAAAACCATTTTACAAAGTTTTGGACCATTTAGGCCTCCACGTAAGTATTTCCTCTTCTTTAAGTGAAACAAGACAAATTTGCCCTCTTCAACAGGTGAACCAATCTTCAATTACTAAACCAGTGAACCCTCTACATAAACTAAACGGGTCCCCTCTTATTTCATTTCGTAGACATTCCAAAACCAAACCAATAAACCCTCTTCCCTTTTCCATTTGCCATCATTATTCCGGCGAGAGCAATCGCCGGCGGGATCTATCGGCGGTGGTGAGACCTTTCTTCCTTCTTCTCCCCATTCTCTACTTCACATTGTTTTCATTCAAAACCCTTTATCTTTCAAGTTCTTCCATTGCTACCATTAATCAATTCCATTCAAGTTTATCAGAATTTGCTCTAAGAAATTCATTATTTAATTGATGCATCATATAATTTTGATTCGTAAACATGTAGGATAGCAATGGATTTTGTAAAACCACATGCAACAAAAAAGGAACAAAGCAGAAAAAAATGCGAAGGAAAAACATCCAATTCCGAAAACGATTAAAGATTTCCAAATTTCAAGAGAAGAGCAGCAAGATGGTGGATTTACCGTTTGATATCGTAGCTAAAATCCTTTCATGGGTACCCGCCAAATCTCTTCTACGATTTAGATGTGTATGCAGTTCTTGGTATAGTTTGCTCCACGAACCTAGATTCATAAAGTGCAATTGCTTCGAGCAAATCAACACAATCATACTCTTGCTGTCCTCTTCAACAACCCCAAAATGATTGCATTATACTGATCCTGCAATCGCCGATGAACCTGTAAAATTACAAAACTTGCATCCCTGTTTCGTTATTGGTTGCTGCAATGGGTTGACCTGCATATATGGGTAAAGTTCCATAACGTTATGGAATCCCATTACAAGAGAATTCAACATGTCAACTCCTTGGATTGTTCCTTTATAACCTTTATGGCCATGGGGTTTAGTTGGGGCGCCATGAAAGATGATTGGTCTGATGGTTTTGTAATCAATCAATGGAAGCTTTCTACATTGAATGGAATCAATCAATGGAAATAATGGAAGAACTTGATATATAAAGAATTTTGAATGAAGACAATGTGAAGTAGAGAATGGGGAGAAGGGTCTCATTGCCGCCGGTAGATCCCGCCATCAATTGTTCTCGTCGGAATAACGGAGAAGAAAAGTCGGGCAATTGGAGAAGGGTTGAGGGTTTCAATGATTGGTTTGGTTTTGGGATTGATGCAAGTGAAAAGAAATAAGGGGGACCGGTTTAATTTATGTAGAGGGTTGACTGGTTTAGTGGTTGAAGATTTGTTCACTAATTGAAGAAGGCAAATTTGTCTTGTCTCGTTTATAGATGAGGAGATGTTGGCGTGGAAGCCTAAATGGTCAAAATTTTTGTAAAAAGGTTCTACAGTTGTGATACGGCAAAAGGCATAGACCAAAAAGTCTTTTTTAATAAAAAATCAGACCCTATGGTAATTTTCCCTTTCTTTTATAGGTGGCGTTTGGCTTGGCTCGTCCTTATGGGTGAGCACTTACGAAGAAGAGGTTTAACGAAAGGTATTATCCACGGTCATAAGAAGTTGATTATTCAAAACAAAAACGTGTTTGGTACAACCCTCCTTTTCATCTCTTCTCCTCTCTCTCTCTCTCTCTGGCTTGAGAAGGTAAGGGCAGGATGGAACATTTTGCCCTCGTCCCTTTCTTCTTATCAATTCTCTGGTTCTCTTCTCCCTCATTCTCTTTCTCAATCTCGTCTTTAAGGACAAGAATGAGATTGGAGTGGACAACCACATCGTCAATGCAATAAAAGAACACCCAAAGAGAGAAATAGAGAGAGAAGAGAAGGGAGGGAGAACTTGTTGTAACAGCCATTCCACTAGAGAAAGAAACAAAAAATTAGATGAAAGCAAAAATAAAAAATCAAAGGCCACTCTACCAGAGAGATTACAGAAAACCAAAAATCAAATGAAATCCATTCTACTAGAGGGAGAGAGACAGATTGGGCATCTTTTCAAAGGCAGATGAAATAAAAAATCAAGCACATGTAGAGAAAGAAACCTGTAACAGCCATTCTACTAGAGAAACCTGTAAATCTGGAAAAGTTGTAGAAAACCCAACCCTTCTCTCTTCCACTTTTCTCTTCGGCTTAAAATAGCCCAATAAAGGCTTTACACCATCACCTTTTCTCTTCCTTTCTCTCTCCCAACCTTTCTCTTTTCCCTTAAACCCAATATCTCATTCCCACCATCACATCTTCACACCCTCTCTCTCCACCGAAGTTGCTAAATAGCCCAACAGAGGCTCCACACTGTCACCATCACCTCTTCTCTCTCTCTCTCTCTCTCCCCCTCCTTTGTAGAACTTCCTCCTTACCGTCACCTATTCTCGCCAGAATTAATATTATATTTACCTTCGCCAGTAAATCACTTGTGCGATTCCAAAATAGGGGCTTCTCACCGGACTATGAAGATAAAAGGGCCGCTGGAGTTTCAAAGAGGTTCGCTCTTATTAAGGGGTTCACCGGAGGTCCGCGACTGCTTGGGAGGTGTGCCAGTGGTCCGATTAGTTGGAGTCCCCAATCGGTTGCAGGAAATACTCAATTTGTTGGAGTTTAGGGACAGATTGGGGAGCTCGCCTGAAAGAAGAAGAGGGAGGAAGAACCAAAGAAGGTGAAACTCGATGGGTCTCAATAAGCACCGGCTTCCCCATAAGTGGATGGAGAAGCTGTTGAGAGTTGCTTCTCCTTATGGGTAGCCTATCTCTACTCCTTATGGATAAGCACTTATCCATTTCACATTACCAAACGAGATTTTAACTTTAAAAAGTGCTTAATTAAGCTAAAAGCTCAAATAAGCATTTAATTAAGCAATTCCAAACGCAGCCATAGTGTCCTTTTCAAATAACCTCCCGTAAAATATTTACACCAGGAAAATTTTAACCTTCAGATGCTCTATGTGGCAGTATTTCACGTAAAGTGCGATCGCCTAAGAAGAGCCGATTGCAATTCCGGCCGGCTGTTGATGATGTCGAAGCAAACACCTGTGATGTCACAAAGAGAAGAAAAAAGGCCCGAGCAAGTGAAGATCAGAGAGGAAGATGGAGAGGTCTTTTAAGGGAAGAAAACCACGCGCGAAGAGAAAAATAACAGTCGCGAGCTGTTTTTTGTGATATGAGATTAACAGTAACGGTTGTGAGACGAGCAGTGGGTTTTAGCAGCATTTGGAAACTAGTGGCCTTAATTTTTAGTAATAATTGCTATTAAAGCTATTATTAAAGTATTCTTATAGCAGCTTTCTAAAAATAAATCGTTAAAAATAAAATTAAATAATGTAATAAGTATCAATCTATATAAATTGCACCTATTTATCTTATTTGGTAACATTTGAATTTTAAGTGCTACAACAAACTGCTACTATGAGCTAATTATCTTGTAGTGAATTACAGACTCTAAAAGCTCAATTATTTTTCTTCTCCTTTAAAAGCTCTCTAACTCCGTCTATCTCTTCTTTCCTTTTTTCACTCCCCCTATCTTTTCTTTCTTTTTTTCTTTCTAGAGGATTCGTGAGTAGTTAGTTTGGAAACGTTTGGGGCATAAAGATAATTCTATAGTTTGAAGGAGGATATTCTAGCCGACAAAAGTATAAGGTTAGAATATGTTCTAATATTCCTCCTTGCTTAAATCGTATAGATTTAATCAACTGTTGAGGCAATGAAAAGTTTTCTACAATAAGCTTTAATAACATAAAATAAGAGGAAAATTTTTTTATTTTTTATTTTTGGTTTTACAAAAGTTTAGCTTTGGACAGGGTGATGGTAAAACTAACATGGTAAAATATCTAAAAGTAGATTTTAGCTGTGTCGACCTTCAGAAAATCTTGATGGCTTATTTGCGTAATTAACAAGACTCCAGAGATTAAAAGCCAAAATGTATAAACTTTCGTTGATAAGACCGAAATTTTCAAATCTTATTTGTGTCAAAAATCGTGAAGTCCGTTATTGAAAGCATTATTCAAAATCTATTTAAAAGTTGATATTTGTTGTGAAACTTAAAAAATTTGGAATGCTTATAAGCAATAATAAGCAATGCTTTTCATAAGTTCTTTTTTGCTTTCAAAAGCAAAAAATTGCTTTCGAAAGTAAAAATGCCATTGGTTATGCACACATGAAACAATTTATAAAAAGCAAAAATACAATCTCATTGATTTTCAAGAAAAGCATAGAAATGTTGTTTCTCACTTTAACCATAAAATTTACTTTATTGCTTTTAAAACCTTCGACAAAAGACTATACCTGGCAAAAATCGACCCAACCTGCTCGAATCCAACCTGAATAAACGGGTTTGGGTTGGTCCGTGTAATAATTGGATCAGTTTTGGGTTGGGGATTTAGTAACCCGTTATTTGGGTCAACTTGAATCTTATTGAGGTTTGCGGAGCCTGATAATATTGGACACTCAGCCACAGTCCTTGCGTAAGAGGGCATTTTGGGTATTTCGCTTTGTATTAGGGTATATCCACGTTCTTGTAGTCATTCATTATATTCTTCTATTTGTGATATAGTAAAAACGGCGGCTGTGGATATAACCTTATTCTGGGGTGAACCATGTAAAATTTGTGTTTTTCTGTTCCTTTATTATTGCTCCTAGCGATCTATAGGAATTAGGTCGGATTCCTTTCAAATCTAACCCGATAATGACCCATTTAACTTGATAATGACTCGTTTAACGTAATTTAGAAAATGAGTTGATTTAACCCAATAATGACCCATTTAACCCTAAATTGTATCACTTAAAAAAATATTAATCGGGTTGGTGGGTCGGGTTTTGGTTTTCCCAACCTGCCAATAAACGGGTTCAACCTGAACCGACTTGAATATTGCTCAACCCAGCTATAACCGCTAAACCTGACCCGTTGCCAAGTCTACAAAAAACTGTCGTTAGAATATATGTCAAGTAAATTCTTAAGTAGAATGCCTAAAATGTTTTATATGATAACATAAAAGCAATTTATATGTTACTGTAGTTATCAAACATGCTTTTTTCATTATTAGTAACAAAGCAAAAGTTTACCAAATAGTTTTATTTCAATAAAAGATCTTCTGAAAAGTAGAAAATTACTTTTTTGTTTTCTTACTTTTAAAAGCAAGAAAGCAAAAGCGTTACCAAACGGAGCCAAAATGTCCGGACTTTCATCGATATGACTAATATTTTCAAAATCTTATTTATGTAAAAAAAATAAATTTGGCCTAATATCCATTATTAAAGCATTGACTGTGATGAGGAAAGAGAAATAGAAACTTAGGAAAAATAAATAAATTGGCCACAAGGAATAAGAAAAAAACATGCTTCATGCTTGGAGTGACCCCTTTTTTTTCCAACTTCATAGGTTGAGTGATCTTTTCGTACCAGCTGTGTGATGACTAAATGGAACCTACAATTAATTCTGTAGAAGGTTGCTATCGGCTGACAACATCATATAGTTGGTAATTACAAAATCATTGTCAACCTCTGATTGAAACAGTTGTATTTTCAAGGCATGATTTAATTCACAACCTAACCCTCAGAGAAATCTTTACATTTAGCAAGTAATCTGCCAAAACATGACGTGAAGGCTACCCAACCAAATGTACAATGTTCATCCGTATTTAAATGCTTTCTTCATATAAAATCTGTAATAATATTTACAAAAATATGGAGAATTGCAAAGTTCCATGTAAGTGTTTTCTAATACTCAGTCACAATATGATCTTTATTGTTTTATTTTGAAATTAGAATGATCTGTAAATTATCAAATCAAATGGGCTAAGATGGCAGAATCATAAAAATGTTAAAAAATGTTTTGCATGTGGTCTTACTAACCACACCTGCCTGTTATGGGTCCACAATTTTACAGTTCACTCCAGGATGCATTGTGAGAAAGTCGCCAATCTCAGAGCTTCTTCCAGTGACACAACTTATAAGGCCTTTGGGAAAACCAGCCAAGTGGAAGCAATGCACCATGTGGAGTGCAGCTACTGCACCCTGCAAGAATATAGCAATATCAGTAAGTTCATGAAAATAATTTGTTCATGAGAATCAGCAAATGTCAAAAACATAGTCGTTTAGGTGACAACATGTGAAAAACAAAACGTCAGAAACAAACGCAGTCGCATAATCATAAGAAACTTCATGTGTTGAGGACTAATTGAAGTATACTCTAATGGTAATTCAATACCTGAGTTGGAGGCTTAAGCACGACAGAGTTGCCAGCAATCAGAGTAGGAGCAATTTTTGAGGCAACAAGATTAATAGAATAACAAGGTAGTTGAAGGTTGGGATAGGGCTGGCAATGAGTTAGATATATGTCCGAATCCGACTTGAATCCGATCTGAAAATCTCGAATTCAGATATGAGATATAGATATATGGTTCGTATACGAATATCGGATTTCGGATCCAACTAAATTCGAATCTGTCCATAGAGGATCTGAATTAAAATGAACATATACTTTTCATTAAACCATTGGTAAACTTTGTATAAATCATGGTTGAACCATCATCACTCATGTCTTGCTTTAATATTTATATGGCTCATTAGTTTTGATAGTTAAAATTTGCTTTAATCGTTAAACTTGACTTTTGAGTTTTAAGTTCAAATCGAATCGAATTCGGATTTCGGTTATTTATTCGGTCGAATTTCGAATTTGGATACAATATATAAATTTGGTTTCGAATTCGGATTCACGTATAAAAGATTCATTGGATTTCTGATCGAATTTGGATATTGGATTTTTATTTTCGGTTCGGATTCAAATCGTGGTAGATCCATACCGTATTTGACCTATTGCTGGACTTAGGGTGGGACTGCCAAAACAACCCCAAGTGGAAAAGTAAATTTAGGCTCTAACAAGATAACACTACTATAATCTGCAGTTTCAACACTCTTGCTCTACTTTAAATTGGAAAAGTAATTTTAATGTTCATAAAAGATAATTTTAAAAATGTGATAAAAAGTCAAAATATCTGAGCAAGAAAATAACTGTAGCAATTAAATTGTATTGCAACATAACATATCGGTTAGCACTGTAAATTAATAATGTAAAACTAAAAATTAATTTTCCTCAAATCTTTAAAACCGGTTATGTAAGGCTATAACTATATAGTTAACTAAGGAACAAAAATATGTTTTTTAAACCGAGGACTACATGGCAAACAAAATCACATGCTTTATGAAGAACTACAAGACAATGTTGTACCACCTCCATGCTTGCTCTTGGACTAGGCAACAGTGGCATCACAAAAATCATGTATGAGCATGGTTTTAAAACCTAATGATGAAAATTGGTGGACTCAATTTATTGAAAGTCAACTCAACCTAGTTTAAATTATGCCAAAGTTTCCCTTGAATTCTTGATAGAGTCATTTGGCCTCAGCTTGTGAGCCTATAGGAAATTCGAGAGACTCTAGTTAAGCTTTCAGGATTTAGAACACACATTTGACATATTTCTTTTCTTCTGTTTGCTTTTACTCCAAAAAAAAAAAAAACTTGTTATTTGTTTCCATCATTTTCAAGTACCATATAGGTTGGTTTGACGGGTTCTCAGACCTGGCATTTTATTAGTGAATTTTAATGAACAAAGGTCCTCAATTGGCAAATTTTTGCTTAACCAGTTCACAAAGAAGCTGATTTAAGGAAAAGAAAACTATGCTTAAATAACAATGCAATCACTTCAATAATGAAGGCAGTAGAATGTAGATCATACAGTTGTTAGTCGTCCAAAACAGTGTTTTTGTCTCCTTCGAGAGGGCTATTAGCTAAACAACATAAGGACATCTACATGTGGCAGCTTAAGAGGCAGCCCAACCATGCATAAGCCCACCAATATTCCCCATTTCCAGAATAAAGTTGAAGTACAAGAAACTTCAAATAGAGCTAAGGGACAGTTTCATGCAAAGATAAGGACAGTGGGTCTCTTTCGTGTATGCTTTTTTCAAAAAAGGAGTTTATAAAGGGTGGAAAGTACCTTTGAAACAAGGCAGTGTTCTGTCCTCTCATTGCCAGGGAAAATATCAGACACCAGGAACTTTCCCTCCCCCATAATCCTCACACCATCTTCGGCGCAGTAAGACATCAGATCTCCAGATCTAACAACCGTTCCATCAGATACAAAAAAAGAAAAAAAACCCAAGTCGGCTTTGTCTGTAAAATTTGTAATTTTGTTAGTAAGATTCGAGAAAATAATTTACTTGGTACCTCGGTAACTGCATCTTTTGCAGGTTAATTTAGCGACCTCTTTCATTAGGCAGTCTGCAATGGGACCTTTGTGTTCTTTTAGAATTGCTGCTGCCTTGTGCAGGAGTCTGCCCGCTTCCAAAGTGGAGTCTTTGCCCATAGCTTCTGTGCACGTTTGGCCGTTTGCATTATTTTGTCCACTTCTTCTTGCGTACAAGCTGTTAGGTTGCAATGAAAAAGCTGATTAAGGCCGTTACACATGAGCAAGAGAAGTTTATTCAGCCACCTTTTATCAAAAAATGATAGTTGGAAATTTTTATGCTAAACTATTTGTAGAACACCGTTTCTGTTAAAAGCTCAAGCTAATGGTAGAAAGCTCAAGCTAATGGTAGAAGTGAATATTAAATACTTAACACTCCCCTCATGTGTGGTCAAACTTAAATCCATTTTAGGAAGGCCCTACACGTAGAATATTTTTTTCTCAAGCATTAGCCTAAGTCTCTGGTATCATATGTGACACTGTTCTTACTAAAAGCTCAAGCTAATAGTAGACAAAAAACTCAAACTACTAATAAACGTAAATTTTATATATTTAATTATATTCCTTAACAGTATTTCTTTGATTCAAAAACGAACTTAAAAGATCAAAAGAAAAATCCCAATTCACAGGCAGTGACTCGAAACGATTATTCCACCGTTGGATTTCTGAGAAAACTCAAATTCAAGTTCATTTACTAGAAACAACAAGAAAATTTCACCCGAACGCACAACAATAAATTCCACAAAACCCAAAAACGCAATAACAAAACCCTGAATTAATTAAAACAAAACAAAAACTAATAAAACCGGCTCCTAGTTCAAAACGTCGAGTCAAAATGCTTAGACAAGCTGCAATTCCCGCTTCTGTCATAAACATATAAACCTCGAACTTGACTAAAACTAAATTAAATTCAATAAAAAAGAAAAAGAAAAAGAAGAAGAAGAATAAGAAGCGAGCTTCATTAAAAGCAGGATTTATTACCTTGAACCTTGTACTGAGTCTTTCTTGGGTAGGATTGATAATGGTCACATATGAAATATTTGCCTGAAGATGAGCTCTTCCACTCTCCTTTTGAGTAGTATTTAAACACATCTCCATCCAAAATCTCGGCGAAAATTCTAATTCCCACCATTACTTAAAATTCAAGCGGCGAAATAATAGACTTGAAAGAGACACTTCAACTGTTCTTTATCTCCTCTGTTTCTTCGCGCTCCCCAGCACTTCTGTCATCCCGGTTAGAGCTTGCAATTTCTGAACCGAGCTGTCAACCCACCCGAACCCAACCCGGATTATATGGGTTTGGGTTGATCCATTTAATAATTGGGTTTAGGTTTTCTCAACTAGTCTAAAAATGGGTCAACTTGAACCCAACCCGTCAACCCGTTGGATACCCATTTAAATTAAAGTTTTTTTTTCTTATTTTTATATCTTATCCTAATTTATATTTTATCTTATTATGTTATTAAGTACACTTACCTGATTAAGCATGTTAATTAAATATTATAAGACTTTAATCATTAAATTCTTTTATGATTAATATTATTTTATTAATTTTGGGAATTAATAATATTGCTATATATACACAAGTTGTTTATTTATTATACAATATATAGGTAATATATATTTTATAGTTGTATTATATAAACTTAAAAGTTATATTTATAATATAATGCATGTGAGACTAACTATATATTCATTTAATTGCTTTTAGATATTTCTAATGTTCTTCAGTAAATTTTGGTTTAGTTTTTTAATTTTTCAGAAAAGAACTGGTGTTTATTGAGTGTTTTTATATTATCTATTAAGGTTTTATATGTTAAATGGAGTTTTTATATAAGCGTAATTGAAATTAAAATAGAACAAGAATCAATTTAAAAAATAAACGGCTGGATAGGAACGCCGGTGGACACAAACTTCCGACCCCTTCCCCCAACTTAGGATTCCATTTCTGAAACGACCTGCGCCCGGCCCAGCGAACATTCAACTAATCAGGTATCAGCCTCTTTCCACGATCAGAGAGTCTCGTGCTTCAACGGTCTTCAACCCCTTGTGCTCTCCATGTTCTTTGTGTTCGTTTTCTGTTCTATTTTAGTTTTAGTTTTAGTGGACGAAGAATTCGCTTAAGTTAATATCTTAAAATGAGATTATCCGGCATTGTCTCAGATGGGTTGATCAATTTCCTTTCACTTTCAAGGGCTTGTGCTTTGATTGGTAAATCTTGCAACGATTCTTCACCCATATAATATATTTAGTGTCGAGTTTCTTGAGTGGTGAACTTTTTATTTTAGCACATTATTTAGCCATTTAGCGTTATAAGTGCAATTGATGGTATTGTTTATGAAGCCGGGTTGGATTCTTGTGTAAACCAAGTGATTGTTTGTGTTGCTTAATTGTTATACGCTCGGGCATTTAAGCTGTTTGTTAAAATGCTTGGTCGCTATCCCTGATTTGAAATTATGGTAACCGAGGTCTCCTTTGAATTTCACTTTGGGAACTCATTCCATGGCTTGGAATGGGTTTCTGTTGTTAAAATAAATTTTGGTTCATTGATCGGTGCTATGTTATGGGAGAACTCATTTTCCAGAAACAACAATGAGCAAAACCATGATTTTATAGAATTGGCCCCGTCCCCGCTTTTGGATTTTACAAATGAGTTTTGATCATCTTCCACCTGTTTAATAAATGATTAAATAGGTGGAGCTCAATTATCCTTGTTTTGAGGAATTTTTGATAAAAAATCGTTTTTGTTTGATGAAATTAATCTGTTCAAAAATTTTTTTTATCAGTTTTCTGTTTCATGTATCCCCTTTTTTAGTCCCTTTTTCGTTGGTTGAATGTATTTTTTTTTTCAAAATTTTGGTATATATGAGCGCATGTACCTTGCTAGTTTGTTAGTAACAAATTCTTATTTTTCCAACAATAAAATTTGTGCAGTGATATCTGAAGATATACTATTTAGCGAAGAACTCACAACAACTTTGTTATCCTCTCAAACTTATCATGCATTTGTACAATTACTTTTCTATGGATATGTGTTATTGTGTTATTTAACTATTAAACAACATTGCATAACTCGACCGATGGACTTCATAAAGTCAAGCGATGCATTAGCAATTTATTATTAGTCTAGAGAATCTCAGTTGTCTCAAAAAGCCAAAGCCATTATAAATTAAAGTTTAATATCACTAATTGTTTCACACATGTCCAACGCGCTTATCCTGCTGGATTAATTTCAAGGGAATGCAATGCTATCCCTAAATGGATTTAGTGGAAAGTTTCTTCATTGTCTTGATGGTTTTGTGTTAACTAGAACTCCCATGATTGTTTTTCTCTGATTCTTGACTATTTGACTATTTTCTCATGTCATGAAAATTCTGTTATAGGTAGTGTGATGAAAGACTGTTTTTCCTCAATTATACAGGAACAGTGATATCTCCTGGTCATTGCAAAATAGCTGAAGCAAGACTTATTCTCAACTGATTAGATGATGGTACCACAAGAGGCAGTTTAACATCTTATGCTTTCTGTTATCACGTACATATTGTGATTTTAATAAGATCTTGAGGTTTGGAGTCTCAAAAGGAAAACAAAATGGTCAATACTTGAGACATCCTATTCTGCTTTATATAGTTTATTAGCATCCAAATGGAACAAAAGGAAAAAAAGAAGAAATGAAAGAAAAAGAAAAGCTAAAAGATGCAGTAGTTTAAGCCTTGAGGGCCTTTCCACTGAGGCCAGTTTCAACGACAACCACTTCCAATATAGGAAGAAAATGTTTGGATTATTGTTTTTATCATTGAGGAAGGTGGAAAGTGCCAATATCCTGTGTGGATGTCGTCGTGGGTTTGCTTATGAACAGAAGTGTACTTTAGTTAACATAAAGCTAAAATGGGTAAAAGATTGGGCATTGGATGCTGTCGTGGCCCATGAGAGGGATCTCAGAGCCACTTGCCTCCTGGTATCCTTCATCTCCTATAATTCCCATCAATGCCTTCCCATCTACCACCTTTCCAGGCATCGCAAGCAGCTATGTTTGCCTTATGATCTCAAACTTTCAACTTTCATCAGGAGATACCCAACGATTTTCCGTGAATTTCCAGTCCTTGACAGTGGAGGCAGTCGAGTTCCCTGGTTTTGCTTGACTCAAGAAGCCCTAAAACTCCGCCAAGAAGAGCTCCATATTCTCCACCAAAATGAGACTGACATTATTGAGAGGCTCCAGAAACTGCTCATGATCACCACAGATAGGATCCTTCCATTGCAAACCATTGACCAGTTAAAGTGGGACATGGGTTTGGAACATGACTATCATCATTCCTTGATACCTCGTTACCCCAAATTATTCTCTTTTGTTCCCCTCCCTGATGATCGTGTTGGCTTAAAACTTTTACATTGGGATGACTGCCTTGCTATCTCCCAATTGCAGAAGGATGCTGCTTTAGAAATAACAGAAGGTGTTCAGAGCTTGGAATTTCCAATTGGATTTACTAGGGGTTTTGGATTGAAGAGGAAATGCATGGAATGGTTGAAGGAGTGGCAAAGGCTTCCTTATACTTCTCCTTATGTGGATTCATCTCATCTAGATCCCCGCACTGATGTCTCTGAGAAGAGGAATGTTGGAGTCTTTCATGAACTTCTCCACCTAACCATACATAAGAAAACTGAGCGCAAAAATGTAAGCAATCTCCGTAAACCGCTAGGCCTGCCACAAAAGTTCACCAAGGTGTTTGAACGCCATCCAGGAATTTTTTACATTTCTCAAAAATGTGCTACCCAGACTGTCATTCTTAGAGAAGCTTATGACCATAAAAAATTGCTCAAGAGGCATCCCCTTGTGGATATCAGGGAAAGATATGCCGCTATGATGAAGAAAGGGCTTCTGAATCGGAGCAGAGGCCTGTATGAGGAAGTCCCAGGTGGTGATCAGGAGGAGGAGGATCAGCTGCTGCCGGATGTTCTTAGTGACAAGCTCAGTAGTTGCATATTTGAAGGCGAAACAAGTTAGGAATAGAGTTCATGTTGAAAATTGTTTGCAGATTATGATTCTGGCGAAGTTTTGCTTGCAGCATGCTGTATGCTGAATCATACTGGTTATTCAAGAGCTAACGCAAAAAGGGTCTTCAAATCCTGGAGTTTATGGTAAGTTACCTACTTAAATGGACCACATTTTTTGACTAATTTACAAGCAATATTTACTGAATGTTGTTTAAACAAATGTATTTTATTTGCCTTCTTTTGCAGCCCTCCATGGCTGCAAGCCTATTTCTAATGCATACGTTTTCTAATTCTGTAATATATAAGATACTTATGATTAGTATGTTGTAAATATTGACTGAAAGACCCATGTTTGGCACAAGTTTGGTTGCATCTCTATCTTCGTTTGCTTGTGGAGTACGTAGAGTTGCATGTGTATATTGAATTTGATATTGTCTGACTCACAATATATAAGTATCATGCTTTCCATATCATTGGAAAATTATGGATGCAAATGGCACTTGATATCTCATCAATATTATTGCTCCATTATGCTTGAAGTGACCTATTTATTAGATAATTCTTTTGTGCTTTATATGATGCGTGCCTATTTGGGCATGTGGGGTGTTTTTTTATTTTTTATTTTTATCTGTAGAGGACTTGATTAATTTCTCATCATGTCCTGTTTGAACGCTCATAGGTGTATTGCAAAACATACGAGGCTTCATGACATGTACTGCTGGATCCATGCCGGCAACTTATAACTTGAAGAGAGTTTTGAGTCTATAAAATGGGGTTGTTCCTCCAAAAGTCCATGCTCTGATAAGTGATACATGGTGATTTCCATATGGATTGATCACCTTGCTCTTGAATTTTATGCATTGATCATCTTGATGTTGTATTTTTAGGTAGATAACCTCACAACAAGAAGTGGCCTTTCATGTCTTATGCTTGTATACTTGACAGGCTGGATCTGCTCTGATTGTCTCCAGTACTAGTACCAACAGTTAGTGGATCCTTTGATTTCTGACATTCTAAACTCTGAAGCTGGCATTAAGCGAAGGTTGTAAATTATGTATGCTTTTAATCCAGCCTGCTGTTAATGCCACAAAGGAGGTCAAATGTATCCTAGGGTATGCATAGTTGTGATGAGATCTAGGAGCCTACAAGAATAATGCTAAAAGTTGAAGCTTGAGTGTGGTCTGGATAGGCTTGATTTTGCATATTTTTTCCTTTCATTTTTTATTTTTTACATTTTGTTGAACTTTTGTTAATGAAAAATTAGTGCGACCTTCATAATTATCTATATTTAAGTATTTTGCTACCTAAAATTTCAACATCCAAATCAAAAACACATAAAAAGTTAAATAAGTGAATTAATAATATGATAAAATAATCTTAAATGTGCATTAAAGCATTCAATATATAGTTTCATTCATTTAGAAAGCTAACCATAGAGAAAACTACAAGGAACTCTCAGGCTGTGTTTGGATAGCCGGATTAAATTGGAAAGTCTGTTGGGAAAGTGATGTGGCAGAAAGTGATATTCCGAAAAGTGAAAGTTAACTTTCCTAAATGTTGTTTGGATGCATCCGGAAAATTTATGAAAACTGATGGAAAATCCTGGTTGTGCTATTTGGTTAATCAGAATGAATGGGAAAAGTGTTACAATTTCTTATTTTGCCCTTTAATTTTGTCCATATAAAAATGTAAAATTGAAAAAAAAAATTACTGTAAACACTAACTCCTTATATGAATAAACTTAACCTTTTGAATATATATATATATTTTCAGTTTAATATAAATAAAATATTAGTAATCCCATATATATATTTCTTTTACTTAAAGTTTTTTTGAAAAAAAGGACACGCAACACTTCACCCCTTTTTTTAACTTTAGTTTTTCTTTTTTAAAATGAAGTATACATGACACCCAACTCATTGTTTTTTTTTTAAACCTAAATATTTAATAAAAGACAAGTTAAACACCTAAGGAGGGTTTGGAACAAAAAAGAAGGGGCAAATAGGTAAGAACATAAATCACTTTTGATTTTCCGGCAAAATCCGACCATTTTGGTCTGAAAATAAAATGGGGCAAAACAAGCGTTGAAAGTGGTTTGACGGTTTTTATTTTCAGTGGACCCCACACTTTCTGGGTATCCAAACGCCAAAGTTTTGTAGGAAAGTCAGCTCTCTTACAAAATCTGGAGAAATCAGGCTATCCAAACGCAGCCTCAATGAATTCAAAGTGATTGAACCAGATTTTAAAATGGCATCAAATGTTGCGCAATTTACTTCCTTTATCTTGGTGCAGATTGAATTTGATCTGAAGCTTTATGATACGTGTTATACAACTGAAGTTCTCAGTAACTTCTAGAACATGGACGTAAGTAGGTGGATGAACAGTACTATGATATAGTTAAATTAGTGTATATTGGGAATTGTCTCTAATGTACTGGGCTAGGGTTGTGACGGGGGATTTAGGATAATAGTTATTTAAGGTAGTGTAAAATCTCTCTCCCATGGGCTTAGCCATAATACTGAACTACATAAAACTCTGTGTGTGATAATTTGTTATTTCTTTTTCTGCCAACCTTAACCATTAGATTTATGACCATTAGAGAAATCTCAATCCCTCATTGTAAATTAAAGACATAAATAAAGGAGAAGCCCAACAAGTTCTGGAGCACGCCGCAGAACTCGTTTAGGTGGTTGTTCGCCTTTAGACACTTAGAATCAATTGAGAGTTCAATATAATTCTCAGTCTTTTTTTATTCTCACATGTTCTCTTTCATTCTGTTAAGCTTCAAATAGAGTTGACTAGTCACATAAGGAGTTAGTTAGTGTGGTAAGTGCTGTATGTTTTGCTTGGAAGGTTGTAGCAATAATTATCCAAGAGAACATTATAAGAAAAAAGGAGCACAATTTTTGCAGTGACCATCACATTGGGTTGTGATAATATTGAGGGCAATCCTAACACCACTAAGTGAAGAAAGGACAAGCCTTGAGGTATTGTGATAGCCAAAGATGCATGGTTTTGTTATGGCTGATAGGATGAATTAGTTCAAGGAGGGCCTTGATAGTGGGCTTGAGGATTGTAAGGAGGATATGCTGGGAACCATGAAATCTGTGGTTGATGCATAAAATAAAGATCATGATCCCTTTCAAGTTAGGGTGCGGGAATTTTGGAGGCATCGTGGGGCCCAAGTTGAAGAAATGCAGGCACAATGGGCTTTATGCAAGGAAGTTGTGACCAACAAGACAACTACAATGTGAAGAACCAAAAGTGAATATAGTAGAACCTAAGCCATATTATGGGCTTATGAATGCCAGGGAACCTAAGCCATATTATGAGCAAAAAACAACTTTTTGGCGAAATTGGCGGCATGCCAGCGAAATGTACTGATTTGTTCAAAAAAGCATAAATAAGTTAAGAAAACATAATACACATGATTTTATACAATTTATATGCGAAAAATAGATAGAATAAGAAAGTATTTCATCTAATTTATGAACAAATACAAGTACATGAACATAAACAATTACAAGACTACAACTACAAGCACATTAGACCAATTTGATGAAATGCCAGCGAAATTAATGGCATGCTGGCGGCACGCTGGGGTACCATTTCGGGGGTCATTTTTCTTGCCGCTAAGGGCACGAAAAGCGAAAATGTCAAACACTGTTTGGAACAACACTTTAAGGCTGTCTGAAGATGAAAAAGCTGAGGTTCAGATTAACCTTATACCTCATCAATGCAGCCATGTTGTGGAGAAGATGAGTATAGGCTGAAGTGGGGCATGGCACCTGCACCATTGATTGGTGGGAGTACTTCAAGAGAGGAGAAATCAAAAGATTATTTTCCATCGAGAATGTTGAGTACCTAGTAAGGAAGAGCCTTCAGTGGCTGAAACATACCATGAGGATTGGTAGTTATGTGAGAGTTTTCAACCATCATGGACGGCTTGCAGTGTCGAGCAGAATCGGAGTTACAAAGACATGTTGTGCAAGAACTTACGATGGCCATGGTAGTAGCGGAGTCCTTAGTAGAATTAAAAAATAACTCATCCAAGACAAATCCTTCACGGGAAATCATTTTAAAGATGGAGGAGACAAGGGCATTTATAAAGCTAGCTAGTGGCAGAGGTGGCAGGATGGGCCAGGAAAAATTCCAGGCACGGGAGCTGAAAATTTTCCTGTGTTGGGCAACTCATGGAAAGGGTCATCCACAGAGGTGGTTAACTGAGCAACTGATTGCTATCTTGCTTTTATCAGTCCCTTGGATTGAATAGCTTCATATTATGCATCTTGGGTTCATGTACAGGCCTGTGGTGTTTTGAGACAAATGCATGTGAATGCTGTGTCTGGTCTGTGCTTACTTCTGCACAGCCCATGGTCCACCGACCTCCTTTTAAATGGTCAAGCAATAAAGGAAATTGCCTGTCCCTTCGGTATGGCTTTTATTCCACATATGGAGGCGCAATGTTATTCAAAAGAGCTGTTTAGCAATGGCTTTTATTCATATTGTAATTGTATTAGTAAGCACACGTGCTGGACAAAGCGCACAGATACGGATATGACAGATTTGCTCATCTAACAAGAAGTTGTGCATCATCCTTCTATCTAGCAAAAATTGTCTTCCATGTTAAACATTGAGCACCCGTTCTTCATGCTTTATTTTTGACAGATCACATATGCCAGCTGGCTTGGTTGGCCTAACATCAGTGGTTATACTTCATATTCAGCATGTCCACACCAAAATGAGGTGGGGATGGAAAATTATGGGAAAATACCTAGTTTACAGATAACATGAGAGCGACATTACAGCAACATTAAGCCTGCATTTAGATACCAGAAAGTGTGCTGATGTTAAGAAACCCCAAGATAATTTTGTGCCCAAAACGCATCTACTTGTGAGGTGGAATCCCCCGTGACTCGTTTTCTGCATCCAATCGCGGCGCAAGTGAAAGAACCGGGAAGGAAAAACTTTAGGAACATTAAGCAAGTCACTGCACAATGTGTGCGGACCCAATACAAAGAAAGACCACTTTTCTCTGGCAACCACTACAGCTAATTAAGTATTTTGTGGGCTCACATTGAAGATGATGGCACCTAATACTTTCAGCAGTTTATAACCATTTGAATATTGTTGTATTATATAAGAAAATGACTTGGGCTTCACTCCCTAGGAAAGTATATACAATATAAAGTTAAGGAGCTACTTTATCAGCTTATACTAAAAACCCTCCCCCCATTAAATGTGCCCCTTATAAGAGGGTAGGGTCCATATCACATACATAGCATATATTCCTCCAGATCTTATACAATTCAAGCAGAGACATTGCCTTGCAGGAGTCAAGTAAGTTTCCCCACAGCTTATTCATCAAATACTGAAAAAAGACAAGGTGCCCCACAAATTTGATGCTGATACCATTACTTTGAGACTTTACCAACCAGGTTTGCTGGCATACTCCCTAAATGTCCCCACAGAAAACCCTTTACATCATACCTGACACTCATTTCTTTTTCTTCAAGTGTCCTGACTCATGAATGGTTTTCAATCAGATAGCTTTAATGGTGAAATTTTGGGGACAGCCAAAGTTTACAGCCCCCACCATCATCATAAACTTCTTTTTACAGAAGTGGAACAACACAAATTTTGGAAAGAAAATGGGAACAATACAAGGCCCCTTTTCCCATATAATAGTTCATTAAAAATTTTTAGTTCCAACCTCTGTAATCATCTTCTTCAAATTATTTTGGGAACTAAGAGCCAAAATAGCATATTTTAAAAAGAGAGAACAAACAAATGAGAGTCTTACCCCACCACATCCACCTGTTCAAGATTAGCAATACTCACTAAAACAAAGAGAGAGCCACTTAATATGTTGGCAAATCAATGAATTTTCACCATGAAATCAAGAACTTCCAAAGGTGATGTAAAAGAGACAGTCAAAATTTGTTGAAAATCGTGTGATTACCAGTAACATTAACTGCTTGAGCATAATTGTGTAATGAATTATTGCACATCATCCACCTCAATAATTCTATGGGAATGCAAAGGCATAACAGATCAGTTACACGAATCATATTGATTTGACATGTCTATATATACGTCCTTCTTTTACAACTGTATCCTATACACTTACTCCTTAACGGACAAAGAGATAACTGGCAATGAAAAACCCAATTTTCTGCTGATGAGTTTATTCACAAATTTATAAAAAAAAGGTAAATTAAAAGGTGAGTATAGCTACTAACTATTGAGCCAACCGCCTTCCTTTACCACCACAATAAGTTTTGTTTGATTTCAAAATGGGAATTACAGCTAAGTTTTAAAATATCTCCAAACCAACCTCTAACATGATTTCTTCATGCAAGAGAAGCAAATTTCTTCTTGATAAGGGCAATGGAAGAGTTTGTAGGATCTGGTCTTATGAAGATACCTCCTGTTATGTAAGAGAGTGGCAGAAATATCCCATGTAGTATCCCACCTGCTTTATCAGGTGCCCTACAACAAAGCTGAATTGGAGGTCTGGTACATTATGACAGTAAGTAAATATTGAGAAGAATGATGACTCAGAGAAGTAAAACTTAGATGACTCTAACAGTGGACTGTTCCACACCTTATGCTGTCCAAGCAAAGAAAATGCAAAACAGGGGATCTGATCTAACAATTCAATGGCATATGATGTCTAATTTATTAAATAAAAATACATTTCAGACTCAATGCAAAAAAGGTAATATGGAACAACTTGAATACAAACCTTGCGAAATATTTATATTAAATTTTTTTTTATTAATTATCTGCTCCTAGCAAACCAAGAATTGGGAATTATGGAACAGAGCTTAAAACAAAAATTAGAATTGGCACATGAGATCATTTCACATAATATTGAGCAAAACTGCACATCGATAATATGATTTACCCCAAAAAAAATATACATATGATTTACAGAAAATAAAATGCAAAAACAGGATATGTAGGTGACTAGCTAGACCCAACAATGAACAATATACATTATGTATATACCTGGGTAAGAAACTTAGATATATAATTTTATCAGCCAATCAGAGTACCACAGCTTCGCATCTCTTCTTCTCTTCAACATGCGCGCCACTCCTTTTCCTTCTGTAAATCTTGAAAAGGCAAAAGAAAGCAGCTCAGTAAACATGGTCAATGCATTGATTAAAGAAAGAGAAATTAAAGCTAATGTCACCCAATCGTGAACAGAAAAAGTTACCAGTCCATAATCCATCCACTTCTACAGCATTAATTCAATTCAACTCCGAAAGTAAAAATATTCCGCATGGAAACTGTCAGACCCCAAAACCAAAACAAGGATAAAAAAAAAAAAAGATTCCCAGATGAAAAGAACTGAATGGCTCCCCATATCTATGCAAAAGAACATGACCACCACTGGTAACAAATAAAATTATGTTATAGTTCGTGAAGTGCTATTATAAAAGCATTTTTGGCTGATTCCAAGCTCCTTCTTGAGCGAAAATTTCCTTTTAGAATGTGCTGAAGGTCGAGGGAAAAGCTATTTTGGTATTTGAATTAAGAAACAGACAAGTACGTGCAAAACGGACGGAAGTAACCCTCGTAATTTATAAAATTTATGCGTGATCTCAACGATCAAGAAGGCGTTTACAGTTTGCCCAACCAAAATTTAGGCAGCACTTATCTCTAGATCAGCTCATTTTCCCAAGTTTACCCAAATGACCGAAATAGCCTCAAGCTTGTCATTCAAAAAAGTGCTAATCAAGGAAAGAGAACTTTGATTTTATATAGATTGAACTGACTTTAGGGTTTTTGATAAGAAAATTATAGAAGTCTCAGAATAAGAACTCATATGACTAAAAATTAAGAGGAAAGAAGACTAACTTCTGATTTCTCAGAATGGTAGGCTCTTTGAGGTCGAAGTCGAAGTCAGAGCCTTGAAATGATCTGAAGGGACGAAATCTTGGGGCAAGTTGGCCCTCTTTACTATTCTTTTCATGTTGTTTTGCAAGCTCTGCTGCACCAACTGCTTCACTGCTTTTCTCTCCTCACTCATCATATCTTCTTCTTCCACTACGCCCTCCTTTAAACCCTGATTTTGAGCCGTTGAAGAAGATGAAGACCCACAAATAGGAGCCGACACTGCCGCACCCAGACTCCCACAAGAGCCTTCAGAAACTTGCTTTCCTTTATTTACTCTCAAACACTCCAACATTCTGGAAGCTCTCTTCTGTGCTAATGTGCTACCTACGAGCGTTAATTCAAGCAAGGATGACACAATGCCCGCTTCTATCATAGCTTGTCGATCTCCATAAGCTTTATGAGCCATCACCATTAGAATGTACGATGCCTTTTCTTGACATCCAGGCGAGTCTGTCCAGTTCAACACGTCGATCAAAATTGGAAATGCATCTCGAGTTTTGCTGATTGCTTTCCTCCCTTCTGGGGTCGACACTATGTTACAGAGAATCGATAAGATCCTTTCGCTCACCTCCATGTCGCCAAGCGTGTTCATGAGATGGAAGACAAGATCGGTTTCTAGAATCTGCGGGATGTTTGAAGAACAGATCGATAAATTGTAGAGTGCTCGAAGAGAATCCTGTTTCGCTTGAAAACTGCTTTTCTTGTCCACGTTTAGAAGCGTTTTAACCAAGAAGGGAATGGCTCCAGAAGAACCGATAATCGATTTGTTGGAGTCCAGAGCGCTTAAAGCGAGGAAATTCGCAACTATTGCTTCTGATACCGACGGGTTTAGAGTCTCATTTGAAGGCTCAATTAGCTTTAGCATCTTGTGCACAGCTCCTGCTTTAACAATGGCAGCTTTATTCCTGCAACAGGAGAGAAAAAGGAATAAAAGCATTAAAAACAAGGTGATCGCAGTCCAGAAAAATTGAAATTACAGCCCATTTCAGAGTTCAAATACTCGCTTTTGAACACCTAATCTCCTTAATAAATGTGACTGAAACCGGAGGCATGTCGATGAAACCGATTAATCAGAAAGTAACTCGACGATACAGTTCAGAGCATAAACTTCTGTATCTAAGCATGAAATGCAAGAAAAGGATTTCTCAGAACCATAAGGACCCAAGAAAATCGATTCAGTGGACTAAAAACGAAGCAGAAATCTCACTCATCATTTCCGATCCCTAAGTTGAGAAGAGCGTAGAGTGAAGCGATCTGCACATCAATATCACCAGAATCAAGCATTCCTACAAGAGGAGGAATGGCTCCGAGCATAGCAAGCGTTGCTCTTTTCTCAGAATCATCCTTCGTCAGCTTTCTCACATTCATGGCCGCTTCCTTTCTCCGCAATCCTTCCTCAAACTGCAGTCTCTTCACAACTTCTTGAAGCTCTTCAAACACCTCCAGCTTCTTCTCCTTCTTCCTCATCTCAGCCTCTGTTTCATCAACAACACCCTCCGAAGCTTCCGCCAATCTCAGAAGCTCCGACAACTTCTCCGATCCAGCATTCCTCTTCGATTCCGGCCTCTGCTTCTCCCTCTGCCTCTCTTTATTCTCCGGCGATCCAACACACGAATCTTCACCACGACGGTGGCGGGAAACACCACACCAAATTGAATCCAGTAGTTTCCGACGAAATGCAGCACCGGAAAACGTCGCCCATAGTCGAAAATGCCCACCCCCTGCGCGCTCCAGGACCAATGACCCAACATTCCGTTCACACGTCGCCATTTTCCGACCAACTCTCTAGACCTACATTGCACAGACAGAAGAGCTAGAGAGAGAGAAAGAGAGAGATCTTGATTTAAATTGCCTCCGATTTTGTTTCTGTTTATTTATAGTCGACGGGAAGAAGAGGAAGAGAAGAGGAAAAGCTTCCAAAAGAAGCCATGTTTACGAGAGCCTGTAATAGTTTCTTGCTTTGAGAGTTGTGCGCTGTGAGAATACCGTACTGCTCGCCTCCATGGCCCTCCATGTGCACTCTCGCTTGGGGCTCGCAATGGGTCGGATATATATCCAAATTTAATCCGAAATTGGCGAATCTGATCCGAAATCTAAGATCCGTGGTTTAAATACAGATTTGAAATCTAAGATCCGAAAAAATTCGGATTCAAATACGAATATACATATATCCGATCTGAATAAGATCCGACCGAAATCATATATATCCTATACATAAACCCAGAGCAGACATTAGTTAGATTGTAGATCATTTATAAACTACGGTTGAACCATCATAACTAAAACCAAAAACCTTTAGAGAACAATTTGCCCTAAATCTAAACTTTCTCTCTTCTTTGTCGCTGTCACCCTCCGATGACTGGTACTTGCAAACCCACTTAAAGAACCAATTCCAAAACCCCTATTTTGCTATGAAATTCCATTGTCCAAAATAAGCCGGTCGTTTTAAATTCTGGGGTACGATTTTTTTTGCGAGTCATTCAAATATCCACTCTTGTATGGTGTTTCAAATTTGAAGTTCAAACCCATTTCTCATTTAAATCCCTATCTGAGTAGGGCTGGCAATGAGTGGGATATATATCCGAATTTGATCCGAATCCGATCCAAAACCGAAATTGACGAATTCGAATATAGGATTTAGATTTATGGTTCGAATACGGATCTGAAATCTAAGATTCGAAAAAATTTGGATTTAAATACGAATATACATATATCCGATCCGTATTCGACCAATTACCACCCCTACTCCAACTCACTCTTGTCTATGCATCAATAGGATCATCAATCTGACGGTGGGTCCCAATCATGGGTCCTACATGTTATAGGCCACACGTGATTTCCATATACGTGTGATTTCCATAGACGTATTATAATCCGGTAGTACTGGAAGTACGGTAGAGCGCTTGGGTTGGCTCTTAAATGTGAAGCGCTTCGGAAAGAGAAATGCTGTGGTGTGTGTGTGGATACCGGGAAACACGGTTGAGAGTCTTTTTGCTATTTTACAGTTGGGAATTGTTTTGTTCAAAATTACATGATTGCCATTTATTTTGTTTATATTTCTTATTTACTAGAAAATTTCTTAAGTCACATAGATTAGCATTTAATTGCCTATGGAATCCCTTAAGCATGGTAGTCAATTTAATTAGGCAATATTTTCCTTTAATGGGTATCTTTCTTTTATCAGCACATTTATGATCTGATTACTCAATTAATATCTATCCATTTTTGTATGGGTTGGAGAATCCTTGCTTATTGGCTACCAACAGCTCTTGGACTGTGTGTTAGTTTGGAGTCTTTGGACTATCAAATCTTAGTTAGTTGCCCTAGGTTGGTAGGTACCATCAAAGGATCTTTGAAGTCTTGTTTGCATTTTTATTTCTTCATTATTTAGATCTTTATTAAATATATTTAATCTAAAAATGGGAATTTGATATCTAATAGTTATTTTTTTGTAATTAATTATATACAATTCAAGATTAATGCATCTATAAAAGTCATGTCAAAGCTATTGTATGTGCATCTATTCATCAATAGATCTACACATTCTTCTCATTTTTTTTTCTTTTTGGTTCTTCCTGCATTTCATTTATACAAAATTGCATTTCAAATATAAGAAATCATGATATTCGAAATTTGTCAGGCATAGTATGCATTAGAGATAAAATTTAGGAGAGCGGGTAAAGTAGTTTGGACATATAAAATGGAGACCTAAAGAAACACCTATAAGGAGTGAGAAAAATACATATTGAAGAGCCTAAGAGACAAAGGAGAAGACCTAAAAATACACGGATGGAGCTAAGCTAACAGAACATGAATTATATCAACATATATTAATTGAAGATATGATTTTTGATAAAAAAAAAAAAAAGATTAACAAAAGATGGAAGAAATGATTTGTGTCGCCAACCTTACTTTGGTAAGAACTGGCTTACATTAATCATGATTATAATTTTTTATTTGCTATGTGAGCTTTTAGCTTCTATTAAATGCTTGAAAAAAAATTTAAGCCACATAAACAATCATTATCTTATACTTTCAAATTTAGGGAAGTTTTCCTCTTACTTTTTTAAGTATTGACTTAAGATAATATCTTGACATTTCCATCCTTAAAATACCCCAAGTCAGTGAGAAAATACAAATGTAACTATATGATGTTGTTTTAAATTACATTTTTGAGAATAGATAACTTCATTATTTTTTGAAATTAAAGTTTTTGCTTAAGAATCTTTGAACACTAATGTCATCCAATCAATATATCAATTTGTAGTAAGAATGGAATAATGGAACACTTCATATGTCATCATCAACCAAATTATAATACACACAAGTTAAGACAACATAAGAGGAGAGATGACAACTTTGCACAACAAAGCATTGAAAGAGGTGTTTTGGATAGTAAATTAAGTTAGAAGAATCCAATATAACATGTTTTCCTTTTATCATATTTAAAATATTCTTTAACTCAAAAAATATTTCCATTTTCTCAATAAAGAAAGAAACCCTGAAAATAATTCATCAAATATGATAGGAATTGTTTATAGATCTTGGCTTTGCTATTTTTTTTCCCCTTTTCTTTTTAGTGCTTAATCAAACCTATTTCAGTAGTACCAAACAAACAAGAATGGATATAAAATAAGCAAAAGTTTATGTTTGACAAATCTCACCTACTAGAGGCTTAAAATAATGGGAAAAATTGGACTGTATGGGACATGGTTATTTTGTTATTTTCTCAGCATTATTTGTAGCTGAAGATATTATAAAGATACCAGACGCTCCCTATCATGCAATTTGGAATAATAAATATTCATGGTTAGATTTTGTTAGATCCTGATTTACTTTATTTGCAGCCCATGTCGGGTTTATCCTCCATTATTGAAATTAAATAAGGGTAAACATCAAAACAAACGATCCTTTGACTTCTCATGGCAAAGAAATTTCACTTAGTCCCAAAGTCATGTGAGATAATCTTCTTTTTTCTCCCTTCTCTATTTTTCTTTGTGATCAAGAAAAATGCACACACACATATGACATATGTATGTATGTAATTTGACCGTAATACATCATTTTGAACATTCAGTGATACTTCTTAACCTTTAGTATTATAACATACATGCCTCCCTACTTTGTGAGAATTATAAGATGCCTAATGTAGGTGATAGAAATCCATTAAAAGACAATCTATTCTCTTCTTAATAATCATTTGATTGAATTACTTTTCTTAATTTTATTTTTAGATTTGAACTATGGTTTTCAATTCACAGGTAATTAGTAACTATTTTCATTTTTTGCTTCCCCATATCTCATATATATATATATATATATATATATATATATATATATATATATATATATATATTTTGAATATAGTCTTAACAACCGAGAAATTTTTTTTTTCATTTTTTCCATATTTAATTTCTTAATTTCCTCAATTTCTTTATGAATGATGTATCTTATTATTATTATTTTCTTAAATGGAAGTATCCACAAGTAAATTTTAGATGGAGCAAAGTCTTGAACACTAAAGATTTGAAATGTATATCCATGCATAATTCACTTAGGCTGTTTTTGGAGCCTTGGATTTGGAGAGAAAAGAAAAGAAAGCTAAAAAGTAAAAGAAAAGAAAAATACTGATTTTCTTTCCTTTTCTGACGCTTGGATGAGATGAGAAATAAGAAGAAAAAAAATATATTTTAATAAAATGATGGGTTGTGGTGGTGGGCAGTGGTGCCGGATGGCAATAGGTGGTGGTGGCGGGCGACAGTGGGTAGTGGTGTTGGCAGGCGATGGTGGCGGCGGCTGATGGGTGGTGGTGGGCGATGGTGGTGGTGGGTGGTGGTGGCGGGTGATGGTGGGTAGTGGGTTGTGGTGGTGGTGGATGGTGCTAGTGGTGGGGTGGGTGGGTGGTGTGAATAGTGATAAGTGATGGTGAATTTTTTTTTTCTTTCAAATTCCTACCATTTTGGAGAGAAAATTTTTTACATTGGAGAAAAAGATGGATAGAAAATCTCATTTTCCTTCATCTAAACCAAACAAGAGAAAAGAAAATTTTAGCATTTTCTTTTCTTTTCTCCCTAAATCCAGGGTTCCAAACACAGCCTTAAAAGAAAAATGAAAAGTAGCGTCGAGGAACCAAGGATGAAATCTTCTATTATATTTATCTGAATTGGTTTCATTGCCAACATCACATGGTCAGTGTTTTCTTGTTGTTAAAAAAATATTAATGGTAAAATGCTCTACATGACGACATCTTTCGCGAAAGTAAGAATCAATTCATCCTAAAGATAGCTTGATTTGGTTCGGCAAGTCACTTTCAAAAAAGCAAAATGTCTCTGATCTCTCGCTCCAAGAGGAAATTTTAGAAATATAAAAAGGAAAAAGGATTAAGGATGACTCATAAATGTAAGTATGGGAAGTCACGGTCGGTTGTCAGTGAAGGGAACCGCCGGTCTTGAATCCTCGTCCAATCCCCAATCTATGGTCGGTTGAGAGTGGTGGTGGGTGGGTGGAGCCTTTTATTGACCGCTCTCTTAAACAGAGCACCGAATCTAGGAAGATCTTAACATAATATATTTTTTTGTATTCGACAATGATCTGATATGATTTCGGAGCGGAGATCTAACAAGTTTCTCTTGCCGGTGGGAGACAATGAGACGTTGGAGAGCGCCTGTATTTACTATTTATGGAGCAAATCATGCCAGGCATGGATCTAAAAATTTGCTCACTTTCCCAGATTTCGTTTAACTTTTTCAAGCACCACGGGGTCAACTACAAGAGTGGTGCCACTTTTGTTTGCCCATACAACAATGGGGTCAACTCCAAGACTGGTGCAACTTTTTTGTTAAATTGGGTAGTCAAATTCTTCTTCATCTCCAGACATACCCATTTCATCAATTTCGTAATTCTGCTTGCAATTCTGTGGGGAAAGCGTTGGATGTAGGTGGAGATTCAGTGACCTTGTTTCGATATGCGAAAACATGGAGTAGTGGCCCAATGGTCTTGTGGGTTTGCGATAGAGTTTGGAGGGCTGGAGGTTTTAGAATCAAATCCTCTTGGATGCCGGGGTTAGTCTCAAGGAGTGGATCCTCGCCTATAAGGTTCATTGCACTCTCATGGTGTGGCCGTCACAATTCCTTTGACTAAGGCAGGGTTGATTGGTAGCTATGACGCAATCTGAACTTTCTGCAACGCTGGTAGTCCCCTTCCCTTGTGACGAAGTAGCAATTACCCCATTGTTGTCATTGCCTGAGACTCCATGAGAGTAGCAAGCAGACGTCAAGGAAGGTTTTTATCAGCATGTACAACTTTGTCCTTTTAACAGGTTTTCTAAGAGAATAATTACTTCAACTAAGAGATTGGGTTCAAATAATGAGGTTTATGGCATTTTCCAAACTGGGGACTAAGTGCATAAGTGACAAACCCAAGGAGTGTAAGTGTAATTTCTCCTTTAATCTAATACCAAGGAATTTTGTTATGGGTATGGTGCATACATAATACCAAGGCATTTTAGTATAAGGAAATGGTGCCTAAGTGTTGCTGAAAACCGACCAAAAATTCCAAGACTTACGTGTTTGGGATTGCTTAATTAAGTACTTAATTTCAAATTATGACTTATTATAACAATTTTTATATTAAAAATATGCTTAATAAGTCATAAGTTAGAAATTAAGTACTTAGTTCAGCAGTCCCAATGCATTTGCAAAAACATGCATTAATAATTGGTTAAAAGAAAATTCATAACGAGTTATTCTTGTATAAAAATGGAAGCAAACAGAGAAAGTAACATCGATTTCAATTCAATAAGATTTTCATAGATGGTCTTTTTTCTTTTCCTGTTTCAATAAGATTTTCAGAACACTCAAGAAACCCCCAAAAACAAAAAAATAATCCTTTTTTTTCCCACAATGACATAGGTCAAAGACGCAGGCACCACCCTCAAAAGTCAAAACCTCGGTAAAACCTCCTCTAATGAGTTCCACCAAGACTCAATGGGATTTCACATATTCCTGAACAATATGAAGACCATCGGATTCTTCTCCATAATCCTGTGAACAAGGAGAAGAAAAACATATTAATGTTAACAAATATACATATAAAAAGTGAATTCTGATTGAACAAATCGGTTGAGGTCAGAAACTCTACCTTGACAACCACACAAGAGCAACCAACCACCTTCCTTGCCTTACCCTCTGAGTCTATCTTACACAACTGTTCAGGTAGGGCATCACCAAGAAAAATGTCAAATAAATTTTCATGAAGAAAGCTTAATCCAAAATTGTTACATCACATTAGAATCACTGGTCGTTCGCTATTTTAAAATAATCAGAACAAAAAATAAATAAAAGAATAGCAGGGCAGCATTCTATAAAATGGCAATAGATGTTCAAAAACAAAGGAAGCGGGTTTGGGATCTGACAGTCCAATAGTCCAGTGAGCCCTACATAGTTCTTTCAAGCTGGAAAACAAGCAGATTGGTTAAAAGATTCATTTGACTAAAACGCCTTTTTCCCTGCAGGCCAGATGTATGATTTTCAACTAAGAAAAATAGTTTCAGGTCCGTGAACTTGTCAATGTTCAATCGACATGACACTGATTCCTTAGAATTTCAAAAAAAAACTTTAAAAAACTTTCCCACTGGCATAAACCAAAAAGGATACTCAAATAATAAAAAATCATTTGATCAAACCATCATTTTAAAGAGTTAAATCCCAATCCTTCTAAAAGCAAGAAACACATCCAAATATGATGCTTAATGGCTCGATATACACTGGACCCTCGAATTACAAATGCAAAATATCCTTCTCACCAGAAAACAATAGCAAGAAATGTAATTTTCCAACTAAGAAGCCTTTTGAGGAAGAGACAACATGATCAGAAAGTTTAGCAAGTATAAGAGAGCAAAAAATCAACCAGAAATTCACTAATCAATTTCCAACAAGGAAAAAATAAAATAAGACAAAATTGCCAATCAACTTTTACTTACTCCAGCCCATTCCCCAAGGGTCTTAGCACTTGGCACAGCAATCAGGCTTACGTTGTTGTCGGCGCAAAGTGCTTTAACAAGTTTAACATAATCAGGCTGGTTGCAATCCTCTGCCAATACACAGAGTTGTGCTGCATGCTTTTCAATCAACTTTGCACCTTCATGGATCCCACGGGTAAGCCCATCATGGGCCAGTGACTTCTTCAATACAAGCTGCAAGGCTGTCATGATATCCATGGGCTCACCCAATGCTGGAGCAGGTGTCTCAGCTGCAACAACACCTTCTTCACTGCAGCAACAAACAAATGAAAGAAAGTGAGCCAGACATGGAAAGAACTTCTAAAGAACAAGCATTATTTTAAAACGGAAAGGGCTATCCAATGCACGATGTTCCCGCCACTGCGCGGGTCTGATATATGCAGCCGTACCCCCACGAGGGGGGAGGCTGTTTCCCGTGACTTGAACTCGTGACCTTTAGGCTGCAATGGAGCAACCTTGCCATTGTACCAAGGCTTGCAAATGAGTATGACAACAAAATCAGAAAAGATATTACATCATTAGAAAGAAATCCAGTAGAGGTTCATTCCTACATGGGGGATTAGTTGCTTTAGAAAATTATTGGGCAGCGTCCTATCTTTAGACCACAATCAAAAAATTTATGCAAGACAAACCACAATATAGTTAGTTAATAAGACATGCAAAATTTACTTCTGTCAACATGTCACTTTCTATATATCATAAAATTTACAATCTCTAACAACATGTCGCTTTCTATATATCATAAAATTGAACCAAAAACCAAACATAACTAAGAAATAATCTTGAAAACTCTTTGAAGGTTCCTTGAAGTTCAAATAATGTTATAGTATAGGTTCAGTTCTAACTGAATGAAGAGACAGCATGTTCTCTCAAACAATAATGCATTTCCAGAGCAAGGTCAGCTTCAGAGAACAAGTACATGTATATAAATCTACACAAAGTGTACACACACACACATATGCATATAATAATATTGTATGTCCATCATACCAAGCCTTAAAATAAAATAAAAAAAGAAAAAAATTAATATTTCCTTTGTAGCTCATCTGCATTCTTGCCTTCCATTGTTAAAGCTCATATCCCCAATCTCATTTTAAAATTTTCCAATTGCATTCCATTTATAATCAAAGATGAAAACCACTCAAAAGTTGCCACAATTCTTGTGCCAAATTAAACAAAGATTGCATAAATATTTTGTCAATGTTGAATCTGACAAGGATGTTTTTCCCTTAATCCACAAGAAGTAAGAGATAGTTCGAATTCGAAAAGACATACATATTAGTCCTATGCTCTGGAGATCATTAATTTCCATTATTTAAAAGAGAAAACAACCTTCACCCCTTGAGCCACCCAACAAAAATTTAACCAAAAAAAATAATAATAATAAGAAAAAGAAAATAACTACAATGACACACACCATGACAGATCTATCATAGTGCAATCCAATTTCTACATTATATCTTATGAGAAATTATAGCATGTCACATGCCACTTCACAAAGAAAGCAAAAGAAGAATTCCAAAATGCTAAACCCATGGAAAGCACACCAAAAATAGCCAAAACATCTTGGTAAATTAGACTGGCCAAACAGTTTCTATATCGAGGCCAGATTAGCCAAAAAGAGTAATACATAAACCATAAAAATTCACTAGATGACTTGTTGCTCGGGGTAAGCCTTGGTCGCCAAGGTGTATTGAATTTCATAAGACCATAGGAGTCAAGGGAATTCATATACATCTGAAGGCCTAAATATATATTGGAATCAAATTGCAGATTTCTCATAAAAAATAGAACAATCACCGTTAAAATGTAAGTTAAACTAAATAGTTAATTGGCTTCAGTTGGCATATAAAACCTACAACAAGCATTCCATTTTGATCGAAACACAGTTTCAATTCATTTCAAATGATAAGCATCGTGCATCTGGGTGACAATGCCTGAGCACTGACAAATGATCACAAGCTAATGAAACCCTGCATAAACCTAACATGTGCTAGCACTGTGGGTAAGCATAATGTAATCTTGGTGCAAACTAGGAGAGGCTTTCTTGCATGCAGAAGTTCCTCTAAGCACTCTTAACACTAAAAATATGGTAACCTCTAAGGTTATAAAGAGACCAAAATTCAATGATAAGCTAGAGTGGCATAAGAAGTGTTTCACAATGTATTAGATGGCAACTATTTTTAGCAATTGATAACTGATTCAATATCTTCACAAAATAAATCCTGGAAAAAAAAAAGATCAAGAAAATATATCTGACCTAATCCATTCCACATGCAACCAAACGAACATCAGTATAGCAGTGGTATAAGCAGTACTACTTACCCTGACATTTTTCCAGTTGAATTTCAACAAAAATGCTCCTCAGAGATGCCTTTTTTTTTCCTTTTTTTGACTGGAGCTCCTTAGAGATGCTGGAAACAGAAAATGCAATCAGATAATAAAGAGAACTCACACAAGAAGAAAAAACTAAGAGTTAAAGCTCCAACAGGCATATCTAAATTACTGAGTCATGTAGACACGGACAGACACCATCTACCAAATAAAAGAGATCTTGCATTACCTATTATTGGATTTAAAAAAAACAAGAAATATGTTACATGGTGGACATAGGCAGCTTGAGCAAGAATACATTCTGAAATAAATAAATTTGTCATAATAACACAAAAGAAAAGAAAAATTTACAGGTCAAGCAACTAAATCATTTCACTGAACACTCACGTAATCATACTTCAATTCTACAAAATAATTATCCAGTTCGCTGGTGTCGATTGGACACTATATACCCCATGAAATATCTCAATGCTCACTAATTTAACTAACTGCCCAAGCACTGGAAAAAGGTTTGCATTCAAGGTTGAGACCTACACGCAGTACTTATAGCGTATGGTAGACAATAAATCCTACCTCATCAAAGCAGGAAACTTCCCTCATTCCTCCTCGGATCATAATTTATCCAACAAAATTTCCTAATCCTATCCATCTTTTTCTATGTTCAATCAAATGCACCTGTCCAAACTTTTGCTACCAAATCTAAGGAGATACACAGGCATGCTCTGAAACAAATATACGTGATTATGATGTCAAGATACACATAATTTATTTTCCATTCACGAACAAATCAAATTCACTGAAATACCAACGACCATGTCAGGAAGAAGAAATAAAAATCACATATACATTAAGTCAGGAGAGAGAATCATCAAGAATGTTAATATCCAAAACTAAAACGTTCATGGAGGATAATTGAATCGATGAGAAAGCGAAGAAAACGAAGAACATAAGGAGATTACCCAACAAGCTGCAACAGTTCTTTCTTTGCGAAATAGAGAATCTTACGGCAAGCTTGCGGTTTTTTTTAAAACGAGAGATGTTAGAGATAAACTAAAACCCTAATGTACGTAAAGTTACAAAATTAGCCTTCAACTTTATTCAAAAGTCGGTAACATATGGGGGAAGGATTTTGAAGAGTAACCGACCCGAACCCATGTCCCCAACCGTATTAGACGGTTTTGGCAAACCAAAAAGTTGAGTCGCCGTATCTAATCCGACCCACTAATATGACGGGCATGACCGGTTTTATAAGAAAATATAAAATATAATAAATAGTTAAAGATAATTAACCAGGTAAAAAATCATATAAAAGAGAGGAAATAAATTAAATTGGATAATTATAATTATCAACATTTTGAAAAGTTTATTAAACTTTTTCAAAATGTTACATATGAAAGTAACATTTGAAATTGAAATTAAATTCAGAAAACATACTTACAGAAAAATTTAAATACAATTTAAAAGCTTGATATAATTAAATTCGCGGTCCTAACTGAGAAAAGAAAATTTATTAAAACTAGAATTTTAATTAAGATCAGATTGTTCAAAAATAAAAGGTAAAGAGATTGCAGAATCCTCTACAAAATCTATGATGGCATCAAACCACATACCTTTAAGTGCAGTTTCTTCAAATTTTACAAAATCCTGATATGTGCGAAAAAAAATGATTTTTTTTATATGCTTACAATTGAAAAAGAATTTTACTCAATTTTCCTGATGAAATTGTTTAAAAATATTCCCCACCATCTTGAGAATTTCTAATTTATGATATTAACAGAAATCAAATGTTTTATTAATGCATTTTGGTTGACACTCATTCTGTAAATTCAAACACTATTACAACAAAAAGAACAATTCATTTGCCACCCATTTTACATGTCAAATTCTATGAGTCCTCATCATGGGGTCCTCCTTCTAAACACAGAAGATTTTCTTAACTCTTTAATCCCCATATTTATACATATTGGGATTATAAAAAAGCCTCTCTTTTATTGCTGCAAAATTGGTTTTTAGTGACACTTTCTCAAAATAATTCATATTTAGTTGGCTAATTCTTGAAAATTATGGATTTGTAATACTTTACTCATATAATTGGAATTTAGTGTCATTTTACTATTCATGAAAAATTTCTTCCAAAAATACCCTCAAAAAGACTTGCAAACCCATTTGTACCTAACTGAGTGAAAAGTTTTCAAAGTCTTTTGAGGGCATTGTAGGAAGAAAGTTTTTATGAACAAACATTGAATCTCAATTATTTGAAAAAAGTATCACTAATTCTTGATTTTCAAGAATTAGCCGACTGAACCCAATTTATTTTGAAAAAGTAACACTAAAAACCAATTTCCCATGGTAACCACCAACCACCCTTGGGTACTTCATTAGTTTCTAGGATGGTGGAATTTCCTTGGACACAATGGTGAAATTCCACCCAAAGTTGTTCTTAAAAGTTTTAAAATTTTTTTGGTAAGCAAAAAGCTTTAATTTATTCAAAAAGAAATCCTAACTATGTAGTCCTTCAAACTTTACAAAATTATTTCATTTCTACTAAACATTGCACTGTCCTGGATAATGTGTTGGGATTATTTAATTTTGTCTCAATTCTTCTCCAGTAGTGAGAGGACAAATAAAAGTCAAATGGTGGGACCAACTCAACATAGATCAATTATCTACAACCAATTTGGTCAAGTGGTTTAAAGGAATCAGGGATTACTAACCCAATAAAGCAGCATAATTTCTATTCATTAGCATCCCCTCCATCAAACAAATAATACCAAAAAAAAAAAAAAAACTTTTTTTTACTCCAAACATTCAAATCATTGTAATTAGAAGGCTCTAATGAAAAAGCAAATAAGTCAAACAAATCTGTGAAGAACCATCATAGACCCTGATGAAGACATTAACGTAGTTCTATGAAATCAATAAAGAAGATAAAGCCCAAAGAAGCAAATTTAAAAAATTAAAGGGCTCAAAGAAACAGATGATACATAGACCAAAGCATTGAGATAAATGGACCAAAGCATAATAAATCCAAAGAAGATGATGATGACTCATGGATGGGCTCATGAAAGCATGAATGCCCAGAAAAACAAGTCCAAGAATCCAATGCACCAAAATAAAAAGAAAAAAAAAATCTTCAAATAATTCTACGAGGGTTCCAAAAGGAGGAAAAAAGTCAAAGTCCAGTTGTTCAAGCATAAAAAAAAAGAAAAAGGAAAAAGAATAAAAATTATCCATTATTTCTAGGAGAAAATGTAATGCTCCATAATTATCCACTATTAAAAGTTAAAAACAAAAGAAGAAACATGATCAAAAGATATAATTCCACTTTCTCTAAGATCGACAAAAGAAAAAGACGTGAAGCATACTAAGAGGACAGGTGGCAATACATGGCTAGATATTTTCCCAAAAATACAAATTATTGAATCCACTTTTGGTGGATTCCAAACAATTTCAAGTCCATGGATTTCAAAGTGTTTTAAATCCATGCTTCTAGAGTCTTCCAAAACATCTATAAAGAGGGAAGTCTTCCAGAAAGCAACGCATCACCTTCCTCACCCCTACTTGAGTTGTCAAGCCTTCCCTCCATCACCCACCCAACTCATAACCAAATATTCCCATTATAGTATTTGCTTCTTTTCTTCCTTTCTTTCAAATCAAAAGACTTAAATCACGAGCTAAAACCTTGCCTCCAATTAGTATCAAGCTTATCAATTGTATTGAAACTTTTCTGTAAGTATGCTTTCATAATTTAAATTCAAGATCAATTTCAAATTTACTTTCAATCATATGTTTTTATATATGTTCTTCTATCTTTGTTGCAACTAGAATATGCTTGAATCCACTACAATCCATTTGCATTTTTATTTACTTATTTTTGCCTAAATTCTTAATTATACGTGTGCTCAGCGTGAGGATGTACTTTATAAACTGATTTGGTATTACCCTTCAATTCGAATTAGCAAAGGCAAATGTCTCCTTTAAAAAATAAAATAGGTTTTTGGTGAACTTGAACCCCTAATGATAGTTTAGCCAATACCTAACCCTAACCTTCCTCAATCAGATTTGTAACGATGTGGGGTGGGTCTGCCTCTGATTGGTGTAGAAAGGCAAAAAAAAAATTTGTTTTCAAATTAAGTATATACATTAATAATATATTTATAAATACGATATGTATATCTTATGTATACTATATATGAAAATAGTATTAAAAATAATATTTTATTATCTGAATGCCGGGTTGGGTAAAACTCGAACCTACCATAACCTAATTTATGGGCGGGGCGGGTTGAACGGTCAAACCTTACCATCCCTATCAACGTCTTAGCTTCCCGCATTTTAGGGCTTTATTTTGTTTGGTTTTTTTCTCTCTCGTCCTTCTTCCTCCGCCGCCTATTGCTCTGCATACAAGCCACCCGCCACGCTCCCATTGCCATCCTTATTAATGTCTTAGCTTCCCGCGTTTTAGGGTTTTTATACCATGTTTTTGTTTGGCGTTTTCTCACTCGCCCTTCTTCCCATCCACCAGCCACGCTACGGCGGACCTACATCCCCTACATCCACCTCCGGCAACTGTCCTCCTACTCTTGGATAAGGAGAGGTCCATGGAAGGAGAGGGCATTATTGATGCCATAAACGCCGCAAGAGATGACAAAAGTTAGTCTAGTCAGAAATTTTGATGAGAGCGCTTTTGCACAAGTCTGACGGGTTATTTTTCAAAATTTCTGATTCGACTAATTTGCTGTCACCTCTTGCGGCGTTTAGGGTTAGTACAAAAGATGGCATTGACGTTAAGCGTATTCTACCAGCCACCGATACATTCATCGACCAACAGATTAAGGTATGTGATGTGATTGCAATGACAATTAAATTTTTGAATTCAAATTTTGTTAATACGTTTCTTGTGGCAGGTCGATGAGACGGGCTTACCTAAATAGGCGTGCATCTCCGATTCCTTTTAAAAAGGGCCACAAAATACAAAAAGAAGTTTGGCGATGAATGCATGTCGGTTGGACTTTATTCGGTAATATTCAAAAAAGTTAAAAAGATTTGAAGGATGCTGTTAAAGCCATTCATGGATCTGACCGATGTACGAATCTTCCCTTGTTTATTTCTAGTCCTCGTTATTTTCATGTCTGCCTAAGCACATTTGTCTCTGTGTCCATTTGTTATGCATCATACAACTTACGGACCTGTGTTCTGCAAGGCGGGCATGCACACAAGCATGCTTGTGTACTGGGAATAGAACATATATTTGCGGATGCGCATGGTGAGCCTTTTTTCCAACATCTGTAACAGTGTTTTGGTTTTTATTTTCTTTCCTTTTTTCCTTTTCCAAGGTCACCAGGGATGGGGGAGTTTGGTGAGAATGGGTGTGCACTGCGAGTAGATTATATACTTCATGCATACATATGTACCCAACTTTTTCATGGATTTAGGAATTGCACAAATATTCATTAGATAATGGAATCACAATTTATAGAAGTTGCAATGAGCCGGAATTTTTTTTTCCGAGGTACCATAATCGGCATTAAAGTCTAGAAAATAACAGATATGTCTTCCATAGTACATAAATATTAGGATGTTATCCAAAGGCTTAAAAATCAATGTTGATCAGCTCCATACACATAATTATGGCAGTACTTCCCCACAACTTATTGGTAAAGTGATTTTTCCTTTTGATTCTTAGCCTTGGCAACCTTTGGAGGATGACCTACCTGTTTTTTTGGGAATGGGTCATTGTTTGTAAGTTGACCATTCTATTACAGTTTGCACATTGTATATCTGAATTAAGGAAATGCTTAGAAGCAGCTTGCAGAACTATACAACCCCACTAAGTGTCTTTTTGTGTTTTCGCATCATTGTGAGCATAATGAGATGCTTTTTCGCATTTCTATGGTAAAATACTTTCTTTTACTTTGTCATAAGCCTTTTTTGCATTTAATTTGTCCGTTGTTTTTCTGTTCTGAAACGCTATATATCTTGACTCTGCTGATTGATTTTTTCAGTCGACTTTGTAGCTTAGACGTGCATCTATTTTATTGCAGACCCTGCCCAGAAACCTTGGGCACTTGCAAAATACGGATATGATTTGACGGAACTTGCAAGACTTTCTAAACTCGATCCAGTTATAGGTCGTGAGGCCGAAATAGAGCTTTGCATTGACATACTATTGTGTAGAACAAAAAACAATCCCATGATAATTGGCGAGCCCGGCGTTGGGAAAACTGCCATTGTTCAAGGGTATGCTTTTGTATGTTATTTGTGAATTTTATTTCATGCAAACTCAATCATTTGACATTTATTCAAGACTGCTTTTCATTAAGAAAAAAATGCCTTTTATGCTTTTATTCTTATAGGTGAAGAAAGATTTCTACTGGAATTTAATTGTTGATAACAATTAGTTATAAAGAATCGAAAAAGAATGAAAGAAGGACAATGGGAAAAAAAGACAAACTAGAAATTCATTATGTAAGGTAGGATGTTGAAGAAATATGTCTAGAGGATGATGCATTTGTCCCTATGCCAGACTAAGACCCTTGGCATTTCTGAGAGAGGGAGCATAAATTGCCACCTCATTGGTGATCAGAGCATTGCCATTTGCCGGGTAGCACCAAACTTATTTATGCTAATTCTTAGAACTATGTTAATTCTTAGAAGTGGATAACTATGAATTGTCTTTCAGAGGTTATGAAGATTTTCTCCATTCATTTTGAAATGGAAAATTCTATAGTAGGAAATCAGCTATGAGGGCTGGGCAACTTAAGGTAGCACAGTCATATTATGTGTACATATGCTTGAAATGCAATGCTGAGATGGATAACTGGTAGCATATAATAGTCTGTGAGATTCTAGAAGTGGCCCTAGTTGAAAATAAAATAAAGGAAAGCATTTCAGATGGTTTAGATATGTTTAATGGCTGCCTATGTTCATGCATATGAGAAAATTTGCATTGAGGCTCCAAAAGGGCTATGTTGTTGGACATGTGCAAATAAGTGACATGCCTGCCTCGTACACATGCTGAACTTTAATATTCAACAGCATATATGATAATGGTAGATTCACATTTCTTTATTTTTCTTTCTTTTTCTTTTTGCCCTTATGAATAACTTGAAGATTATCTATACTAATATTAAAAGCACGAACTATCTTAAGTGTTTATAATTTTCTCATACCTAAAGTATCCTTTTCAGTAATCTTTAATTTCAAAAGTACCATGCAGAATATTTCTCTCATAAAATCTTAGACTTCTTCTCCCATGATTAATTTTATAAATAATGAGTCATAGCTGTGGAGGTTTTCTCAAATACTTATCTAATTAAAAAATATTAATTATAATAGAATACTTAACGAATTAATGGAATATTGATTACAATACTTATCTTATAGGAGAAGATCTATGCCCTTTTTAGGGTCTTTAGTTTCAGTTTCAAAGTGGGTACATTTCCATGGTCCCAATGTGACTGATCCTTAATCCACAAGAGCGAGATTTATTTGTTTATTTTAAGTCATGGAATGGATCCATTAGTAATTTATCCCTTTTGTTAATCCACAAGAATAATATTTATTTATTCATTTATTAAAATGAATAATCTATACTTCTATACTACTATTAAAAGCACAAATTATCTTAAGTGTTCTTTATTCTCACGCACCTAAAATATCCTTCCTTACAGTTATTAATTTGAAATATTTAAGTAAATTAATTTTTGAAAGGGTACCATTTAATTAGCCAACATCAATCGTGTGGAATTATTTTAAGGAACTCTTACTAAATTAGATTCCTCCATAATTACCTCAATAGAGTTTTCTCTGGTCATTATCTAATTAAAAGAATATTAATTACAATACTTAGCTTATAAGAAAAAAAAATTTAATTATCTTATTTTCAAAGTGCACAGCTTCTCTATAATCCCATTGTGAACAATCTATATTTCACTAGAAGATTTATTTATTTATATTAGAGATAGAAGTGATAAACTTCTAAAATAAAATATAAAAATGTAACATATAAACTTCAAAAAATTCATGAAGTTTTTTTTGATCAGCTTCTCTATAAACTTATAAAATTCATGAAGGTTATTAGTATGTATATCCTATATTTTCATCAGGCTCTTTTCGAAAAGATATGTATGAAGACATTAGTGTGGCTTATATTACTTTTAAATTTATAAAGAAGAATCTTAATCTTTTTTAGACTCCCACATTTTTAGGGGGAAAAAAAAGGAAGAATCAATCTTTATCTAATTATTTAGGGTCCCAATTTAGATATATTTTCAATTCTAAAGAGAAAGAAGACTTCTATTTTAGTTTAGAGAGGGAAACAATTCGTCAAGATAAAAAATGGGAAAATTTTGTTTTTAAAGTTTGCAAATAATTTTTTATCTTAGTGAAAATGGAATTTTTTTTTGGTGATCATCCATACATTACCCTTTTTAAACTTCTATCGTTTTTTTGAAGTTTATCACTTAAATGTTTTTAATTTTCATTAAATAACTCACTTATTAAGATAATTATTAGAGAAAAAAAAGTCTTACCGAACATCTATTAAGAAAAAAAATATTCACGTAGACACCATATAGAGGAAGAGAAAATTATGATTTGGGCTTGCAATTTATTATAGGGTAGGAAGGTGCACGTGGGATACTGCTAGGGGTGGTAGTAGTTCAGTTAAAACCGCATCGAACTGAACATAACCGATTACAATCATATTGGGTTTTCCTTAAACGGTTTCAATTAGGTTTTGGTTTATGATATCTAAAACCGATTCGGTTTCAGTTTTAATGCAATTGCACATACTTATATGTGTGTGTGTGTTGAACATAACCTATTAAGTTAGTTTTGGGTTTGTACTCATTAGTTTCAGTTAGGTTTTGACTTTATACTAAAAAGACTGATGCAATTTCAGTTTGGATTTGGTTTAGTGTATATTTAATCAGTTGTGATTCAATTATACGTACACGCTTAAATTCCTTATACAGACGGTAGGTGGATAGTTATTATGAGAACATTCAAGTCTTTTAAATTTTTAAGAGAGAAACAAATGTCAAGCCAGAATTTGTTTATTTCGCTTTATAATAGTAATAGATGTCTAATTTTTGTATGTGAATGAGAGATATAAACATAATTAAGATAAAAGCTTTGGAATTCTAAGGCTAAGTAATTAATATTTTTATGGATAGTGGGTGGCATATATATATATACTTCATGTGCATATAGATAAACTGCTATAGTTACTAAGAGATAAGAGAAGGAAAGTTCTAGCTACAAGTTAGTTCTTCCTTCAAATCATACTAAAGCATAAAAAATAAAAATAATTATCTAAAATAACCCAAGTATTTCTTATATAAAAGTTTTTTTTTAATTTTTAATTTTATCTATAGTTCTAATGCATTTTTAAAATTACCCTTCTTATTTAAGATTCTAAATCATTAGGGCATTTTAAACTATTAAAAGTTTATATAAAATGTTTAAATAATATCATTTAAATTTTTTAACAAACAAAAGTTGTTTTAATAGTTCTAAGATAAATCCTAATAATATAATTGAATATGATAGTTTCAAATTATCAATTAAAAATTAAAAAAGCCACAACAGTAAAGCAAGAAATATAAATTCAATTAAATACGAAAGATAAAGTATTTTTTAAATATAAAAAAATTAATTTATATAGTGTTATTTTTTTATTTGATAATTAAGAGGCACTTGATAGAATAAAAAAAATTTTAGAATCAATCTTAACATGCAACTAATTCTTAATTTATTAATTTTCTTTTATTGTAAGTTGTTTGGTTTTTCCTTAATAATTTAGTTTTGATTAACTATTATCATATGAATTCATTCTCATTACTAGCTTGAATTGTCAGTGTATAACTATTTTATATTTATTATTCTTTATCATTGTTTTTAAAGTTAATATATAGATTTGTTTCATTATTGACAATTATTGCATTATTGAGGAGAATGAGATGAGATATAATTAATTCTTATAAATTAATATATCATCACTACGTGCAGCACACATGCCTCAATTCTTGGTATGTAATAGATACAAGAGTGCAACAATTTTCAAATTGACTACACGTGTAAACTAGATAGAAACCTCGAGGAAAAAGGAAAAAAAACAAAAGCCCCCTTAATGACTCCTTGGAAGGAAAGTTGAAATAAAGGATCTCTCTTTCACTAAATACCCTCGGCCAATTTGTTTTTTTTTTTAATCAGTAATGAAGATTTATTTATATAAAAAGAGGGAGGACTAGACCCTGCAAGGTGTGGGATCATGTCAAGTACAGAAAAATGGAGACAAAACCGCTAAAAAACATTGTTACTTGCAAAAACAAGAATCTAAAGATCCATAACCCTCATAAAACAAGAAACACATGAATTGGCTTCAGTTGTCTCTGAACTATAGACGACCAATTCATAACAATATTAGATGCTGAGAACAATACGAAGTCCCTTTGCACTGACAACCAATCAGCCCCCTTTGACAAAACATAATCCAAACTGCTATACTTCCTAACCACTAAGTCCTAAAAAATGCGTTGGCCAACCAGATAGTCCATAATGCAGCAAAAAAGACAATCTTTGTTGAAAATCGATCTTGCGATTACACTTATCTATGAATGCTAAAAGGGGCTTGTAATGTGTACAGGGATTACGAGGATAGGGAAGAAAATATATGACTCACTTATCCTTGCCATACTCTAGGCCTTTTTTAATAAGGGGACTAGGCATATCTTAAGAACAAATGAAGTAGAACTCATGCGGTAAACACGGATTTGGGATTCATTTATGAAGGTGCTTTTGAGAGTGGGTCACTATTGCAGCTGTCCCACAATTGATTGCGACAATTAGCACTCTGGATTCATCTATCAAATTGAGTTTTGATGGATTCTTTGTGGGTAATCCAAGCCCCTTTGTAGGTGTTGAATATTCAAACCATGTAATTATAAAGAACAATAGAAGAAAGATCATAGATTTTATGTGGCTTGGCATTGCACCTATATTCACTAAATAGAAGAGTATTTCAACTGTAGTGAAAAAGAACAGGGTTACAACCTATATCTTAAATCCCCAGTTAAAACCCTAGGTCAGTACATTAAATTAGAGAAACTTCACAATATACCCTTATTTTATACTGCGGGGCAGTTCACCTCCTTCACCCTCCAGCCCCTCGGTTTGACCAGCCAAAAAAATATATATATATACCATTCAAAGGATGGGGACCTGGACTTACATAAAACAATGAGCCACACTTCAGCAATAGGTGTACATGTAAGATTTAACATAGTATTTGTGCCTTCTTAGGTTTGATTTGAAAAGTATACACAACATGCAATTTACTAGTTGGTTTGAGAGAGGTAGGAGCTCTTTAGTTTGAGAATTTTGGGGTTAAGCTAGATTGTCATCCAATTATTTCTTGGATGGATTCGACAAGGTGCTGCCTTTGGAGATTTGTGATCTGGATGGAAAGGCAAAGAACCTAGCATGTGGGTTGACCATTTTATTTTCTCATATGCATCATATGTCTAACACATTAGTAGATACTTTGTCCAGAGCAGGTTGGGGTAGAGATGTATTCCTTTTGGCATATATTTGTAGGAAATTTTATCGAAGTCTAACTTATTTGTCTTTGTGACTATGTTATTATTTACCTTTTTATTATCTTTGATATCTTTTTATCACATTTGATATCTCCTTGTAGTTTCTCTGAGGCTATGTTTGGGTCCCTGGATTTTGGGAAAGAAGAAAGAAAATTCCTGGGAAGTGCTTTCTCTTGCTTTGTTGGTGGTAGGGATCGCGTTTTAAAAAGAAAATTTGTTAAAAAGTTCTCTTTTGGGGTGTCAAAACTTTTCTCTCCCTAATGGTAGAGATTTTGATAGAAAATAAGCGAAAGACTATGACTTTCTTTAGTGCTCTTAACTAAATTCACACTCCTTGTTTTTGTTGGCATAAACAAACCTTGCCGAAATATATGAGTTCTTATTAAAAAATGGTCAAAATTTACCAATAGCTACCTTTCTTTTCGCTATATTTCTCAATTTATCTAAATGAACAAAGGGAAATCTTAGTTAAATCTGTTCTTTTCTTTTAAATTTTGTTTTCTTTTCATTTCTTCCTAAATCCAAGGTTTGAAACATGTCATTCGATTTCTTTTGGTCACCTCCATTTGTCCTCGTCAGACGGCTATTATTGTTTGATTTGCACGCTTTGAAATGTACCAAAAATCTCATTTATGTTTAAATAGCGTGTCTTATTTCTTTTAATATTTTAAATTAGAACTTGTTCATCTTATTTTATTGCGTAATATTATTTTAAAGCAATATAAAATTATTTTTACCAATGATATCCATTTCTTGGTTTCTAATGCATTGGTTTATGTGGTTTATCTTATCTGAAAGTTTTTATGGATAAGTACGCATAGATTCCATGCCACACCAAATTAAGAACCTTGGTGTGACCCGAAATTCAAAGAAGATGAAATATTTTCACCTTTATCAATTTAATAGAAGATGTAAAGACAGTTTTGGCAACTCTCTAAATTTATTGTACTTAGAACAAAATTTCAAAATGTACTACTAATTTACTAAATGAATCATAATATTTGTAGAATATAACTCAATTTCAATAGTCAATATATATTTTTAAATTTAAGATTGGGCAAAGGTTTAATGTTTGGTACCATTAAGATCTGGTTACATGTATGCATAAAGAAAGAATGAAGCAATAATTGGATTTGTATGCCATCTAAATCTTGCACGCACACACACACACATATATACGAGGATGAAATACAGTATTTTTTTTTTGTAAAAAAATAATTGATTAAGTATTTAGCTATTTGGTAGAGCAGCTATGATGTAGCCTAAGAATTTTAGGATGAAATTCTCAAGCTAGAATACTCAGGAATTTTAGAACAGATTACTTAAGAGGAAAAAAAAATAGGGAAGGCGTCTCACCCCCCAAGCTATTGGCTTCTCAACTTGAGGTAATAATTTGTTGTATAATTCTCTCATTCTCAATTATGAAACCGTTCCCCTTTTTATAGAGGTTATAAAACTTCCTATAAAGGAATAATAGAAACTTTCTAAAGTTGAAATATTTCAACTCTCTTGTTGCTAAAAGAGAATTTAGAAGCTTTCCTAAACTAAAATGGGAAATTATCAAAATAAGAAACTACAGCTACCTTCCTAAACCAAAACAGAAAATAGAAAGACTTTTCCTAAACCAAAACAGAAAATAGAAAAACTTTCATAGTATTGAAATAGGAAACTTTTTAGAAACAAAATTTCTAGACAGCTTGTAGCTTTATTTGGTAGCTTTTAAAAATCTCCTGCATCAAGCTTAATGGAGCTTTGAGGGGGGTCTTTTTTTTATTTGGTTCCTCAAGTTGAATTTGAAGCATTCCAAAAACTTGGAGTTCCAAGTACAACGACAAGTAGTCAAATCAAGCATTACTTAGATATCTTTAGCTTCTATGTTTTTCCCCTGTTTTGACATGATGGGATGATGAAGAAATACCCTTTTTTTAGGATGTGCTTTTATTGGTATTTCAAGCACTAGGCTTTGCGTATCTCCATTTTGAATTTAGATATTGCATATTCCTCTATTCTCTTAATCTCTAAATCTCTTCATTATTCATAAAAAGATAATTATTTGAGTAAAGTAATTACTTTTAAATCCATGTGCAAGTAATATTTCTATTATGAAGATTTATGTGATTTAGCGAGTTAAAAGTGAGCAGTAGGCAAAAGTCCTGTCTAATGTAAATTCTACATTGATGTGGATAATTGCTTAAATGCATGAATTATATCATGGCTTTGTCCCTATCATTATAGCTTATCAAGGTTGTTTTTCTGTCCAAATTGATTTGATAATTATGTAGGACATTTGCATTGTGTCATGGCCTTTTTTTTTCATGTGATAATATCCTATCAATACAATTCTTCTACCTAATTTATTTGTTTACCCTTTTTGTTGTTGGGATACTTGTGAATGTTGTGTGTTTTATTGGTTTTAACTGTTTTCATTTATATAGCATCTTATGTTAGTTAAAAATACAAATTATTTGCAGGTTAGCTCAACGAATCGTACGTGGGGATGTACCCACACCTTTACTAAATCGTAAGGTTGTTAGCTTTCTTCAAAATTTATCTTGTTTTTAGTAATTCATTTTTTATTTTGAAAATAAATTCCTTTAGTCTACAGCTCTACTAAAGTCTGGTTTGCTTTTGTTGTTGACCTTCTAAATCGTCTTGCGTAGGTGATCTCATTGGACATGGGGTCCATAATTTCTGGTACTAGCTACCGTGGAGAATTTGAGACAAAGCTGAAAAATATCTTAAAGAAAGTCACTGCCTTGAAGGGGCGGATCATTCTTTTTATTGATGACACATGATTGTGGGTGCAGGTTTGTGTATTGCACAATGTTTATCTACTTTGAAACTTTTGACTCCTACTTAGTTTTAATCCAAGTGACGAATATGTGACACAATTTTGTCCTTGCATACCTATAAACTTTATTTCATTCGTTTGATATATGCCCATTGCATCATTTGACTAACAGTCAAAGCTAGCAAAAAGCGACACGGGCTGGCGGGCCAACCCGAACCGACCTGATTTAAACGGGTTTGGGTTGACCTGCATATTAATTGGGTTGGTATAACTCGGTAACCCATTAAAAAAGAAATCGGCAAAAGTGACCCAACATGGCCCGACTCGAACCCGGCACAACCCAACCCGATTAACCTCTCTCTCTCTCTCTCTCTCCTATATTCTAATCATATTTTTGGAAAAAAACATAATAATAATAATCGGGTTGGCGGGTTGGGGTTTTTCCAACCTACAATTAATTGGGTTCAAACCGATTTGAATCTAATTAGCTCCAACCTGATTATGACCCGACCCGAACTGGCCCAAACCGATCCATTGCCAGCTCTACTAAGAGTTTACCAAAAATTCTATACATTTATTCTTTTCCTTCTTGAATCGATGATATGAAAAGTTGAGGATGATATCGTCTACCGCATGAGTAATGCGGCGGATGATACCGCCCTCTCACAGCTCACATTGAAAAATGTGAGCTGTTTTTTCACATTTTTTAATGTGAAAAATGTGAACCATGAGATGCTCCCATCTCACGGTTCACATTGTGGCGGTATCGTCTGCCGCATGAAAATGCGGCAGACGATATCATCCCGAAAAGTTGTCCACTCTTGAAAGCGTATAGGAAAACTCAAAATGTTAGAAAGGCATCATTCGCTGACACTGCTTAGTGTCTATTAGGTTTAACAAGCATAAATTTACTTTTAGATATCAAGTATATTTAGCAATCAAAGTTGTATCCCCGGAAATACTTGTAAAATCTGTACCATTTGACAAAATAAAATAGGAAACCATAAATCATCTGAAAAACATCTACTACATCCAGATACTAATGCAATCAAAGTAATCCTTGAATAGTTTGAGTTAGTTGCAAATTCAATTGTACATTAAAATAGTAAACATTATTTACTGCATGCTATCTTAATTACAAATATATATCATCACATATTTACTGATAAAAAAAAATAGTAAACATTAGACAACTCTTAAAGGTGATCAAAATTAATCAACACTCGTATTCCACAAAATATGGTCTATACTGTTGGTTCATGGATTGTGAAGACAGATGTATATAAAGAAGCATCAAGCTCAAACTTCTTCAAACGAATCACAAATCACAATAGTAAATTTATTCACAAAGTGCCACACCTAAAACTTCCTGAAGGAAAAAAACTTAAAAAGAAACAAAGATTCAAACATTAGCTTACCATTTTTTTCTATTTGTTTTATCCTCCCTGCTTGATATTGTTGGTAATCTCCTCCGTGATCATTTGTGGGATGAGGAAGCAACATAGAAAAGCAATCACGTACCAAGCGCAACAAAAAAATTGAAGAACTGCTCTACATGAATATAGCGAATTTTAATTAGCCATTTAAATGCTAAATTCAATTAAATAATTTAAAGGTATAAGTTTTTAGTGTGCTTTGAAGAAACTGTTGACTCTTAGATTTCTAGACGCTTAATGTGCTTTTAATCAAATTGTTCACATTGATTTCTATATAGTTAAATATACATAGAGATCATCACCATGTTTAATTCTAAATAGCGAGATGTGTAGACTTTCAGATTTTATAAGTATCTATTATCATCGCTCACCCTCTATCCGTTACATAGATCACCCACTCACCGTCTAAAATCATCATGTTAGATATTAAATAGGACTATTACATAGAGATCACTCACTCTAGGGATGAGCAACGGGCTGGCCCGGCACACCTGAGGCGTGCTCGGGCGGGCCGCGGGCCTGACATGGCGCGGCCTCCGTTTGGCCAATACCCCGGCCCGGCATAGCACGCCCCAGCAGGCGTGCAGTGCCGGGCTGAGCCCGCCGGGACTGGCGGGCCAGGGCATTAAAACCCTTTTTTTTTTAAAAAAAAAAACCTAAAAAAATTACCAAAAATCCCAAAAAAAATCCCCAAAAAATTCTCAAAAATATTTTTATTATTCACAAAATTGTTTTACACTTATTGTGATAGATTTTGCTCAAAAAAATAAATAAATTACACCCATTAGAGACTTAAAGTAGTCTAATTAAAAACCATAGACTTAATAAATATATTTAATTGGAGATTTTATAACAACTTTCTGGGCTTATTTATACCTAATTATTTTCTTAGTTTTGATTGATTATATAAGAGCTTTTATAATTATATTTTCCAAATCCTTAATTTTTAGCTAAAATAATTTAATTATGATATTATTGATGTAAGAGGATACTATGTCCTAGTGGTTAAAGAGACAGGTTTTCAATCTCTTGGGGCAAGGTTTGAACCTTGCTATCAACAATTTTTGGGCAAGGTTCGAACCTTGCTATTGGGTGTGCCCAGCGGGCCCGCGCGCGGGCCAGCCCGCCTGGGCACGCGCCCGCAGCCCGCGTACCCTGGCGGGCCGTGCCCCCAGGGCCCTAGGCCCGGCACAGCACGGCCCAATACTCATCCTTAACTCACTCTTCCTCTTAAAAAAGATAATCTCTAAAGTGATAAACTTCATCATATTAAGTAGAATAATAAATTATACATGACCATTACATAGAGCCCACTGTCTAATATACATTCTAAATGATCGTTACCTCATCAAATTGCAGGGACCATTATCTATTATAACTTCATCATAATATAGATATTAAATAGGATTAGTCTAATCTACACAAACAATTCCTCTAAATGACCGTTATCTCATCGGATTGCAGGGACCATTATCTATTATAACTTCATCATAATAGATATTAGATAGGATTATTTAAAGTGACTGTTATCCCATTACATTGCAGGGAAATATTTCTCCAAATGACACAATTATCCTTCATATATTGATCGACTACTTCACCCCTTTAAAATCTTTTTATCCAATATAATGTGTATTTAAGAGTGATAAATTATTTGACAATGTATAGATAATATTGTAATTTTTTATCAGTAAAATAGGGGAAAAACAATTGACGACGAAAAATGGGAGTTTTTGCTTTTAGGAGTAGTAGATTAGGATCCCAAAAGCTAGCCACATTTGGCTGTGCTCCAAGAGGGATACCAAGGTAAGTAATAGGCCATTCTTGGACTGGCACCTCGTCATCTGGGAACATCCTAAAAGGGCTTGCATATACTAAAATTCCTAACATTTTGCTCTTATCAAGATTCACCCTAAGACCAAACAAGAATTCAAAGCATTTTAGCAAACATTTAGTCCAAAAGATCTAATTTGTAGCAAATGCCTGGCTTGCCTGATCTAAAACAATCTTTGATACACTAATTTGCTACTAGGAAATTTATTCAACCAAAGGAGAGGGTAAAATTCTTAAGCTGTGCTTAGCCGTTTAGAGTTTATAGGGAAGGAAAATAAAATGAACATTTTGAAAAAATCTATATTTGTTTTGCTGGAAAAATTGGCCGAAATTACTCTTCCAAAAAGGCATCATTTTTATTCGAGTCTCCTGAAATGTCTCCTCCCATAACTAGGCTCTATTTTGTTAGCAACAGCAAGCTGGAAATTTATTTTGGAGATTTATACGCATTTAAAGTGATTTTGAGAAAACTAAGCTAAGGGCATTCGGATATTGCAAAATACGTGGGAAAGTTAAATAATGTAGGGTTATTTAGATTAAAAAGAAAATTTAGGTGTAGGACATTTTTTTTTTCCGTTGGTAAAAAGGGACACTAAAAGGGATGTTTCGTTTAGCATACAATAAGATGATAAAAAAGAACAACAGTGTATTATATTTTCGTCTAGCATACAATAAGACAATAAAAAAGAACAATGTATAATCCTTCTTTTTATTGTGCTTTCTATTGACTTTTTTGGTTGCCTTGATTGGGGATGTGTGAATGAATGGAAATTTTTGTATATTCTTCATGGGCCCCACATTTTTATTGCGTGCTCTTGCTGTTCCAAATTCTCAATTTTGGAGGAAAGCTGGATTTTGCCTCATGTTCCCATCAAATCTTGGGTATCCAAATAAAGTTAAGGGCTAATAATGGGAAGTAAAGTGTTCTTTTACTTTCCATTGTCTTTCAAACAACGAAACATAGCCTTAAGCAATGCTTATAATGAAATTTCAAGGGCATCTTCATTTGAATAAATATAATGGGAGGATAAATTGATAGAAGTTACTTAATATGTTTAAACTCTTTTATATATTACTTGTTTTTTGGGTTATCAAAGGCTAACAATTTAATTAGTAATTGAATTGATAATGGATGATGAGTATATACAGAGTTGGAGCTGGTTTCACTAAAGATATAAATATTATAGATATTGAAAACAGTATTCCATTCAATTTCAAGCTAAATAACTCATCATAATACTCCCTCAAAATATTTTTTTGATGGATAATGAGAAGCTTCCATTAAAACTGAACACAAAAAGAGTATACAGCATATAGTATTCCACGAGGCAGTAGACTAACATAAAAACAACCCTAAATGAGACACTGTAAAAAATCCAAAAGATTTTAAAAAAAAATAAGAACCTGCTCCTCTAATTACATGATACTAAGGGCCTTCCAATGAAGCCCAATGTCCGTTGCAGACAATCCATTGCCACACTTCCTTACACTCACTCAAAATATTCCAGTAAGACTTCATGAATGGAATATTCCAATAAGACTTCATGATGTAGCATAGACTTGAATGTGTGCTTCAGGTGACTTCTCATTTTGTTTTATCTTCTGTCTCTATTATTTCTTTATTTGATGATTAATGGGAAATTTAATTAAATAAAAAAAGGAATATAGTAAAAGACTAAACTCCTTACTCATATAGACCCAGCCTACCGCAAGCACCAATATGGTTGCTAGTGTTCCATGTCTAAACCAATGCTCGATAAAAAAAAAACTGGCAACCATTTCGAATTAGCCAAATCATCCACATTGTAGCAAAGAAAACAGCATGATTAACTTCCCTTTCCCTCCAGGGAAGGGAAACCACCAACAATGGATTTTGCACATCATTGCGGTTCTTTCTTACTTACTGCTATAGCAAAATAGTAATTGTGTATTGTAAATCCATATTTAATTATTGCTTGACAATGGAAGCCTAATTCTGGACAGTTTTTGCACATGTTCTACATTGGAGGATTCAATGGATGTTGCGAATTTGTTGAAACCTATGTTAGCTCGAGGTGAACTCCGTTGTATAGGAGCAACGACGTTGAATGAACACCAGCAATATATTGAAAAAGATGTTACTTTAGTTCGGAGGTTTGCACAAGTATTTTGTGAGCAGCTGTCCATGGAACAGACTATATCTATCTTACATGGGCTGCATAAGTGGTATGAATTGAACTACGGCATAAAAATATCAAACAGTGCCCTTGATGCAGCTGTAATACTTGCAGACCGTTATATCATCGATAAATTCATGCCTAACAAAGGTAAGTAATTATTCTTATATCTATGATAAGATAATATCTAGATCTTTTCGCTATCGATGTACTTTTTTTCCTGGCTGAATTTTCAAGTCTTTTCTACTGTAATCATGATAAAGTTATATTTGTTGTTTGCAGCCATTGGTTTAATTGACCAAGCAGCGGCCATGGTTAAAAAAATATTTGATTATAGGCCGATTGAGTTGGATAAGATTAATAGGGATATTGTTGAGTTGGGAAATGAGAGATTATCCCTGCAAAATGACACTAATACGGCATCCGAGGAACGGTCACACAAACTGGACAGTGATTTAAATTCATCCAAGCAGAGGAAGATTAAACTCACAGAACAGTGGCAACGAGAGAAGGCTCTCAAAACTCAGATTGCATCAATTGAAGAAGAGGTAGTGTTTTACGTGGTTTCATACTGAATTTTTCAATGCTAAATTATTTTTACATTGGTCTGATTTAGTGGTTGCACAGATTGATGGAGTAAACTTTGAGATTAGAACAGCTGAATGTCAGTACGACTTAATTCGTGCTTTCAAACTAAAGTACGAGATCTTGGTTTCTATTCAGACTAAGCTCGAAGCTGCTGAGAAGAGTTGTGCTGACTTGTGGGGATCTGGGAATCCATTACTCCGGGGAGTGGTTACCCACGATGATGTCTCTAAAATTGTCAGCAAGTGCAAAGGTATTCCATTATTAAGTTTGCAACAGTCTGAGAAGGACAAGCTATTGTCTTTGGAGGAGTTTCTCCACAAGAGGGTTATTGGTCAACATGTCGCAGTCAAATTAGTGGTTGCTGCTATCCGTCGTTCAAGGCTAGGACTGTCTAATCCAAATGGCCCTATAGCAAGCTTCATGTTCATGGGTCCTACTGGTGTTGGTAAGACAGAGCTTGTAAAAGCCCTTGCTGATTACCTTTTCAACATTGAGAAAGCACTTGTAAGGCTTGACATGACCGAGTACAAGGTGCTATACTCTATCTCACGTTTGCTTGGTACTCCACCTGGTTATGGGGGTCGTGGAGGAAGTGGGCAGCTAACCGAAGTTGTTCGTCAAAGACCATATTCTGTAGTCTTGCATGACGAGATTGAAAAGGCTCACGATGCTGTCTTTGATGTTCGCTAAAACCTTTGGGGTGATGGAAGGATTCCTTATTCAGAAGGAAGGACTGTAGATTTTAGAAATTGTATTGTGCTAATGACATCGAACATAGGGTCCCATGAAATTATTGAAACTCACCAAAATTTGGTAGGATCAAAGGACGAAGTATATACAAAAATCCAAAGGAAGGTTGAGGAGTTAGAAGGAAAAACTTTCCGCCCGAAATTAATCAATCGCATTGGTGAGTGTATTGTTTTCCTGCCTTTGGACTTGGATGAAATTAGAAAGATAACTAAGATACAGGAATTTTTCGAGCAGCCGTCCATGGAACAAACTATATCTATCTTACATGAACTGCATAAGTGGTATGAGCTGCAGTACGGCATAAAAATATCAAACAGTGCCCTTGATGTAGCTGTAATGCTTGCAAACCATTATATCACCGATAAATTCATGCCTGACAAAGGTAAGTAATTATTCTTATATCTACGATAGGAAAATATCTAGCTCTTTTCACTATTGATATACTTTTTTTCCTGGCTGAATTTTCAAGTCTTTTCTGCTGTAATCATGATAAAGTTATATTTGTTGTTTGTAGCCATTGGTTTAATAGACCAAGCAGTGGTCATGGATAAAAAAATATTTGATTATAGGCTCATTGAGTTGGATAAGATTAATAGGGATATTGTTGAGTTGGGAAATGAGAGATTATCCCTGCAAAATGACACTAATACGGCATCGGAGGGACGGTCAAGCAAACTGGACAGTGATTTAAATTCATTGAAGCTGACGAAGATTATACTCACAGAACAGTGGCAACGAGAGAAGGCTCTCAAAACTCAGATTGCATTAATTGAAGAAGAGGTAGTGTTTTGCGTGGTTGCATACTGAATTTTTCAATGCTAAATTATTTTTACATTGGTTTGATTTAGTGGTTGCACAGATTGATGGAGTAAACTTTGAGATTAGAACAGTTGAATGCCAATACGACTTAATTCGTGCTTTCAAGCTAAAGCACGAGACCCTGGTTTCTCTTCAGACTAAGCTCGAAGCTGCTGAGAAGAGTTGTGCTGACTTGTGGGGATCTGGGAATCCATTACTTTGGGGAGTGGTTACCCACAATGATGTCTCTGAAATTGTCAGCAAGTCTACAGGTATTCCATTATAAAGTCTGCAACAGTCTGAGAAGGACAAGCTATTGTCTCTGGAGGAGTTTCTCCATAAGAGGGTTATTGGTCAACATGTCGCAGTCAAATCAGTGGTTGCTGCTATCCGTCGTTCAACGCTAGGACTGTCTAATCCAAAGGGCCGTATAGCAAGCTTCATGTTCATGGGTCCTATCGGTGTTGGTAAAACAGAGCTTGTAAAAGCCCTTGCTAATTACCTTTTCAACACTGAGAAAGCACTTGTTAGGCTTGACATGAGTACGAGGAGCTACACTCTATCTCACGCTTGTTTCATGCTCCACCTGGTTATGGGGGTCGTGGAGGAAATGGCCAGTTGGCCGAAGTTGTTTGTCGAAGACCATATTCTGTAGTCTTGCATGACGAGATTGAAAAGGCTCACGATGCTGTCTTTGATGTTCTCTTAAACCTTTTGGGTGATGGAAGGATTACTGATTCAGAAGGAAGGAGTGTAGATTTTAGATATTGTATTGCGCTAATGACATCAAACATAGGGTCCCATGAAATTATTGAAACTCTCCAAAACATGGCAGGATCCAAGGACGAAGTATATACAAAAATCCAAAGGCAGGTTGAGGAGTTAGAAGGAAAAACTTTCCACCCGGAATTAATCAATCGCATTGGTGAGTGTATTGTTTTCCCACCTTTGGACTTGGATGAAATTAGAAAGATAGCTAAGGTACAGGAATTTTTCGAGCAGACATCCATGGAACAAACTATATCTATCTTACATGGGCTGCATAAGTGGTATGAGCTACAGTACGGCATAAAAATATCAAACAGTGCCCTTGATGTAGCTGGAATGCTTGCAGACCATTATATCACAAAAAATTTTATGCCTGACAAAGGTAAGTAATTATTCTTATATCTACGATAAGAAAATATCTAGCTCTTTTCTCTATTGATATACTTTTTTTCTTGGCTGAATTTTCAAGTCTTTTCTGCTGTAATCATGATAAAGTTATATTTGTTGTTTGCAGCCATTGGTTTAATTGACCAAGCAGCGGCCATGGATTAAAAAATATTTGATTATAGGCCGATTGAGTTGGATAAGATTAATAGGGATATTGTTGAGTTGGGAAATGAGAGATTATCCCTGCAAAATGACACTAATACGGCATCGTAGGAACGGTCACGCAAACTGGACAGTGATTTAAATTCATTCAAGCCGAGGAAGATTATACTCAGAGAACAGTGGCAACGAGAGAAGGCTCTCAAAACTCAGATTGCATGAATTGAAGAGGTAGTGTTTTACGTGGTTTCATACTGAATTTTTCAATGCTAAATTATTTTTAGATTGGTCTGATTTAGTGGTTGCACAGATTGATGGAGTAAACTTTGAGATTAGAGCAGCTGAACGTCAGTACGACTTAATTCGTGCTTTCAAACTAAAGTACGAGATCTTGGTTTCTATTCAGACTAAGCTCGAAGCTGCTGAGAAGAGTTGTGCTGACTTGTGGGGATCTGGGAATCCATTACTCCGGGGAGTGGTTAACCACGATGATGTCTCTGAAATTGTCAGCAAGCGCACATGTATTCCATTATTAAGTCTGCAACAGTCTGAGAAGGACAAGCTATTGTCTCCAGAAGAGTTTCTCTACAAGAGGGCTATTGGTCAACATGTCGCAGTCAAATCAGTGGTAGCTGCTATCCGTCGTTCAAGTCTAGGACTGTCAAATCCAAAGTGCCCAATAGCAAGCTTCATATTCATGGGTCCTATTGGTGTTGGTAAGACAAAGCTTGTAAAAGCCCTTGCTGATTAACTTTTCAACAATGAGAAAGCACTTGCTAGGCTTGACATGAGTGAGTACAAGGAGCTACACTCTATCTCACGCTTGCTTGATGCTCCACCTGGTTTTGGGGGTCTAGGAGGAAGTTGGCAGTCGCCGAAGTTGTTCGTCGAAGACCATAGTTTGTAGTCTTGCATGGCGGGATTGAAAACGGTCACGATGCTGTCTTTGATGTTCTCTTACACCTTTTGGGTGATGGAAGGATTCCTGATTCAGAAGGAAGGAGTGTAGATTTTAGATATAGTATTGGGCTAATGACATCGAACATAGGGTCCCATGAAATTATTGAAACTCTCCAAAACATAGCACAATCCAAGGACGAAGTATGTACAAAAATCAAAGGGCAGGTTGAGGAGTTAGAAGGAAAAACTTTCCGCCCAGAATTAATCAATCGCATTGGTGAGTGTATTGTTATCCTGCCTTTGGACTTGGATGAAATTCGCAAGATAACTAAGATACAGGTATTTTGCGAGAAGCCGTCCATGGAACAAACTATATCTATCTTACATGGGTTGCACAAGTGGTATGAGCTGCTGTACGGCATAAAAATATCAAACAGTGCCCTTGATGCAGCTGTAATGCTTGCAGACCATTATATGAAACAGTGCCCTTCATGCTTGACAAAGGTAAGTAATTATTCTTATATCTGCGATAAGAAAATATCTTGCTCTTTTCGCTATTGATATACTTTTTTTCCTGGCTGAATTTTCCAGTCTTTTCTACTGTAATCATGATAAAGTTATATTTGTTGTTTGCAGCCATTGGTTTAATTGACCAAGCAGCGGCCATGGTTAAAAAAATATTTGATTATAGGCCCATTGAGTTGGATAAGATTAATAGGGATGTTGTTGTGTTGGGAGATGAGAGATTATCCCTGCAAAATGACACTAATACGGCATCCGAGGAACGGTCACACAAACTGGACAGTGATTTAAATTCATCCAAGCAGAGGAAGATTAAACTCACAGAACAGTGGCAACGAGAGAAGGCTCTCAAAACTCAGATTGCATCAATTGAAGAAGAGGTAGTGTTTTACGTGGTTTCATACTGAATTTTTCAATGCTAAATTATTTTTAGATTGGTCTGATTTAGTGGTTGCACAGATTGATGGAGTATACTTTGAGATTTGAGCAGCTGAACTTCAGTACGACTTAATTCGTTCTTTCAAGCTAAAGTACGAGACCCTAGTTTCTCTTCAGACTAAGCTCGAAGCTGCTGAGAAGAGTTGTGCTGACCTTTGGGCGTCTGGGAATCCATTACTCCGGGGAGTGGTTAACCACGATGATGTCTCCGAAATTGTCAGCAAGCGCACATGTATTCCATTATTAAGTTTGCAACAGTCTGAGATGGACAAGCTATTGTCTCTGTAGGAGTTTCTCCACAAGAGGGTTATTGGTCAACATGTCGCAGTCAAATCAGTGGTTGCTGCTATCCGTCGTTCAAGGCTAGGACTGTCTAATCCAAATGGCCCTATAGCAAGCTTCATGTTTAAGGGTCCTACTGGTGTTGGTAAGACAGAGCTTGCTGGGTACTCCACCTGGTTATGGGGGTCGTGGAGGAAGTGGGCAGCTGACCTAAGTTGTTCGTCAAAGACCATATTCTGTAGTCTTGCATGATGAGATTGAAAAGGCTCACGATGCTATCTTTGATGTTCTCTTAAACCTTTGGGTGATGGAAGGATTACTGATTCAGAAGGAAGGACAGTAGATTTTAGAATTTGTATTGGGCTAATGACATCGAACATTGGGTCCCATGAAATTGTATTGGGCTAATACCTGTGCGTTTGCTGACTTCGAACATATAGTCGCATTGGTGAGCGTATTGTTTTCACACCTTTGGACTTGTATGAAATTAACAAGATAACTATGATACAGGTATTTTGTGAGCAGCCGTCCATGGAACAAACTATATCTATATTACTTGGGCTGCATAAGTGGTATGAGTTGCAGTACGGCATAAAAATATCAAATAGTGACCTTGATGCTGCTGTAATGCTTGCGCACTGTTATATCACTGATAAATTCAGGCCTGACAAAGGTAAGTAATTATTCTTATATCTGTGATAAGAAGATATCTATCTCTTTTCTCTATTGATATACTTTTTTTCCTGGCTGAATTTTCAAGTCTTGTCTGCTGTAATCATGATAAAGTTATATTTGTTGTTTGCGGCCATTGGTTTAATTGACCAAACCGTGGCCATGGTTAAAAAAAATTTGATTATAGGCCCATTGAGTTGGATAAGATTAATTGGGATATTGTTGAGTTGGGAAATGAGAGATTATCCCTGTAAAATGACACTAATATGGCATCCAAGGAACGGTCACACAAACTGGACCGTGATTTAAATTCATTCAAGCAGAGGAAGATTATACTCACATAACAGTGGCAACGAGAGAAGGCTCTCAAAACTCAGATTGCATCAATTGATGAAGAGGTAGTGTTTTACGTGGTTTCATATTGAATTTTTCAATGCTAAATTATTTTTACATTGGTTTGATTTAGTGGTTGCATAGATTGATGGAGTAAACCTTGAGATTAGAACAGCTAAACGTTAGTATGACTTAATTCGTGCTTTCAAGCTAAAGTACGAGACCCTGGTTTCTCTTCAGACTATGCTCGAAGCTGCTGAGAAGAGTTGTTTTTCACTTGTGGGGGTCTGGGAATCCATCACTCTGGGGAGTTGTTACCCACGATGATGTCTCTGAAATTGTCAGAAAACGCACAGGTATTCGATTATTAAGTCTGCAACAGTTTAAGAAGGACAAGCTATTGTCTCCGGAGGAGTTTCTCCACAAGAGGGTTATTGGTCAACATGTCGCAGTCAAATCAGTGGTTGCTCCTATCCGTCATTCAAGGCTAGGACTATCTGATCCAAAGGGCCCTATAGCAAGGTTTATGTGCATGGGTCCTACTGGTGTTGTTAAGACAGAGCTTGTAAAAGCCCTTGCTGATTACCTTTTCAACACTGAGAATGCACTTTTTAGGCTTGACATGAGTGAGTACAAGGAGCTACACTCTTTCTTACGCTTGCTTGGTGCTCCACCTGGTTATGGGGGTCATGGAGGAAGTGGGCCGCTGACCGAAGTTGTTTGTCGAAGACCATATTCTGTAGTGTTGAATGACAATATTGAAAAGGCTCACGATGCTGTCTTTGATGTTCTCTTTTGGGTTATGGAAGGATTACTGATTCAGAAGGAAGGACTGTAGAGTTTTGAAATTGTATTGATCTAATGACATCGAACATTGGGTCCCATGAAATTATTGAAACTCACCAAAACATGGCCGGATCCAAAGACGAAGTATATAGAAAAATCCAAGGGCAGGTTGAGGAGTTAGCAGGAAAAACTTTCCGCCCGGAATTTATTAGTCGCATTTGTGAGTGTATGTTTTTCCTGCCTTTTGACTTGGATGAAGTTAGCAAGATAACTAAGATACAGGTAAATCATCTTACCAAGGATATTAGCCTAACATGGTTTCATTTGTTCCTATTCCTTCTTTTGTCCTTGAGTTTTCCATTTTTTTGTCTTTTTGATATGACAATGATGAGCATGAACTCATGCATTGCCTTGGAGCTAGTCTATATAATTACATACAAGTGACAAGGTATGGTTTTTGAATTGAACCAAACTGACCTGCAAGTCCAATCTATATATATATATTTTCTGATGAATAATGAAAGTGTGAGAGATATATTATATGGATGTATAAGTATGGAGTATAGAGTATGGAGTATGCACACGTAAAATCAAAATATCACTCTTCAAAAACTTTACAAACCTCCAATTTGCCAAAAAAAACAGCACCCCTGACAGCCCACTATACAAATCATCCCCCAAAAAACAGCATCCCAAGGCTCCTAACAACAAAGCTAAACAAGCCGTTCAACTTTAGACCACCACCGAAGCACACTTCCACTCTCCTCCTCTCCTAGCTCATATTTAGTATCCTCCCTCTCGCCAGGCAATCCTCCACACAAAGAGACGAAAAACACCACTTCTTCCACTCCTTCACAATCTCTGTAGGCCATAACTCCCGAAATTCCGGAAGGACTGGAGCCCACGATGCTACAACAATCATCGTAGCATCAAAAACCTAGTCCACTGATAGCCTGATATCCCTGAAGATCATGTTATTATGCTCCAACCAAATGAACCAAAGAATTGCGTGGAACATCATATCATATAACAACTTGCCCCTCCTACCCAAGCCCGTGATTCTCCACTGATTAAAACATGCGACAAAAGTATCAGGTAGCACCCAAGAAATATCGATCAAGTCAAACAATCGTCTCTAGATAATGCTGGCGAAACGACAGTGCAGAAAAATAATATCAATACTCTCTCCTTATTTTGTACACATGAAGCACACATGTGGGGATAAAGCGCACACTTTCCATCTTCTTTGGATTAGATCCGCCGTGTTTATCCTGTATAAGATGACAGTCCATAAAAAAGCCTTAATCTTAAGAGGGACCTTAGGCTTCCAAAGCTGACTAACCGGGAAGGAGATACTAGGATGTGATGAGCCAATTGAAACAGACTTGAAGAAAGATTTAAAGGAGAATAAGCTATTGGATGAAAGGGACCAAGACACTTTGTCAGAACCTAGAGATCCAGAGCCGATGCTCAATCTAACATGCGGGTAGAAGCGTGATGCAAGTTTTATAATGGCCTTCCACGGGCAGTTTCCTGAAGGTTGTGCCCTTAAATTTATAAACCATCCATTATCATCACTTCCATATTTGCTTGTAATCCCTTGGTGCCACAAATTATCTTTATCCGTGCAGAAACGCCAAAACCATTTAGCTAGAAGAAAGGAGTTTCGATGGGCTATCATACCCACCCCAATCCCTGCCATCTCCTTATCGACACAAACCTTATCCCACCTAACTAAATGGTTCTTCCTTTTCCCTCCACCTTCTCAAAGAAAGTCCCTTTGGGCTTTCTCAATTATGTCTACAACTATTCTAGGCATCCTAAATAAGGACATGAAATAAACTGGAAGATTTGGAACCACCGCCTTGATTAGGATTATCCTACCTTCCAAAGACAAGTAGTTCATTTTCCACAATGCAAGCCGCTTCTCCACTCTTTCAATGACTGGCTCCCAAAAACTAACATTCTGAGGGGATGCCCCGAGAGGAAGACCTAGATAGGGCATCGGCAAAACACCCACCTGACACCCTAATATTCGACTTATAGCAAGGGTCTCATTCTCCTCAATATTCAATCCCACAATGGAACTCTTCTCCCAATTGACTTTAAGGCCCGATACCATATGGAAGGTGTGTAAAATACTTTTCAACCACATCATTTGGTCCCTACAAGCTTCCAAAAAAACCAATGTATCATTTGCAAACTGTAAATGAGATATGGTTACCTCATCTCTTCCAACCTTGAAACCTTTAATCAAACCACGACTCCTACCATACATGAAAAAGCTATGCAACACCTCAGCAACCAAAATGAACGAGAAGGGGGTAGCGGATCCCCCTGCTGAATACCCATAGAAGAGGGAAAAAACCCTCTTACCTCTCCATTTACCAAAATGGAGAAATGAACATTTCTCATACACCCCCGAATCCACATCCTCCACCTTTCCCCGAACCCTTTCCACTTCAACACAAAGTCAATGAAAGCCCACTCCACTTTATCATAAGCCTTTTCAATATCCAATTTGCACACTACCCCTGGCTCCTGATCCCTCTTCCTACTTTCCACACACTCATTTGCAATTAAAGCACAATCCATGATTTGGCGACCCTCCACAAAAGCACTATGATTTGAAAAGATAATCATAGGCAGCACCTTCTTCAACCTAATGGACAAGACTTTAGCCATAATCTTTTACAAGCTAGTGGTAAGACTTATGGGCCTGAATTCTGTAATCCCTATTGCCCCAACTTTCTTGGGAATTAGAACAAGGAAAGTGGCGTTTGTGGCCTTATGAATAATGCCATTCCTGTAAAACTCCTGGAACACCTTAAGCATATCCCCCTTAACAATCTCCCAATTATTTTTGAAGAATTCTATTGTGAAACCATCGAGCCCAGGCACCTTATCCCCTTCCATCTTCCATAAAGCTTCCTTAATCTCCTCCATCTCAAACCCTCTCTCAATCCATCTGCTCATCTCCTCATCTAGCTTTGATTGGTTGCCCTCTTTTAATTTGAAGTGCAACTCTTGCTCATATTTGTAAAGATTGGCATAGAATTGACAAAGAAACAGACCAATTTCCTCATTATCCTTAATACTTCTTCCATCCACCTCCTGCCACAATATTGAGTTATTTATTCTTCTCCCATTCGCCATCCTATGGAAAAACGCAATATTCCCATCTCCTTCCTTTAACCATTTGATCCTTTATTTTTGCCTCCAATGCATCTCCTCATATTTCAAAATCCTTTTCAGGGATGCTTTAACCTCCATTCTTCTTTCTCTATGAAGGGGACCCCAGTCCCCACTCCCTTCCTTACGATCCAAATCGGCTATTTCATTTAACGCTACATTTTTCTGTGTCTCCACCCTTCCGAAGGTCTGCTTATTCCACTCCTTTATTTTATACTTTAACACTGGAAGAAACCCCATTAATCTAAAACCAGCCCACCCAGACACATTAGTACTACCATCACCCCACCACCCCTGAATAAGATTCTGAAAAGAGGGATGGTGAAGCCACATATTTTCAAAACGGAATGGAGAAGGCCCGCCATTCATGGATTCATTAGTCAAAAACAGGGGACAATGGTCCGAGATAGGTTTAAGAAGAACCATTTGATCAATTGGCATGAAATGATTATCCCAGGACCCCGTAGCAAGACACCTATCTAACCTAGAGCAAAGCGAAGGAAATTAGAGATTTGATCCCATGTGAACTGCCCCCCTTCAATGGATAATGAATGAGCTCGTTCCTCTGAATGCAATTCGAAGAATCCCTCATACTTCTATTGACCCGATTCCTCCAATTATTAGATTCATGGGAAAATCTATACACATTGAAATCTCCCACAACCACCCATGGAAAGGAATCCCTAAGATTCATGTCATCCAACTCTTGCCAAAAAGACTTCCTCCCCCTAGCCCTACAGGGGCCATAAACCGCAGATAAAGTCCACTTGAACTTATCACTAACCAACTCAAACCCCACAGTGACCGAGAAAACGCCCAACTGACTATCAACCTTACGAAAGCATTGAGAGTCCCACAACACAAGAATAACACCGGATCTACCGGAGGAAGGGATCCACTCGACACCTCCTAAAGGCCACAACCCTCTCACCACTCTCAAATCCATCGCTTTTAATTTAGATTCAACTAAAACAACCACATCAAGCTTCCTACGATTGCACATCTCCTTTACCGCTCGTTTTTTGTCACTTCCCCCTAACCCTCTAACATTCCAACATAGAAGCTTCATGGATCACTACACAATCCCCTTACCCAAAGCTTATCTCTGAACTCTTCAACCGCCCTAAATATAGGCACTGGTTCCCCACTCAAAGGGGCAATCTCCTTGAGAACCAACTCTGCAAAGGACGAGACTCTATTCCATACTATGTTTGACTCCAGCCCCACACTTCCCTTGCACCCTCTTATGCCATGTTCCTTCCCATCTCCATGGGCATCAATAGCCCCTGAACTCCCTTTTTCATTACCCAACAACTGTGGTGTTTCAGCATTTACAATGAGATCTCTATAGCACCTAGTAATACCAACATTTGGAAGAGGAGAAAGAAGATGTTCATGCGAAAGGGAACAACCGACAGGAAACATACCTTCTTTGGAGCCAACATGCAATTTGGAAGAATCAACAAGAGAAAGAGGCTTAAGCCGAGAAGGACTAACAGGGGCAATTAGGGGGTCCGAAGAGGAAGAAGCCTGTGGAACACCTCTCAAGATCTCTGTGTCTGCCCAGGAATTCCCTCGGCTGATCCTTTCTAAAGACGATGAAGCAGGAACCTTACCCCGCATATGCGACCTCTTGGAATAGACCTTCTAGACAGAAGAAACGTGGATGTCATCTTCTATAGCGTCACGCACACCCTTGCCATGCTCGTAGCGTACGCCCTCCTTTGGCACCTCCTCCTCATTACCATCTTCATCAAGTAATATAACCTTGCTTGCTACTTCTTGATCTTTTAAAGATTGATCGGGGGCACTGGATAACAGCGTTGGTTGTTTTAACCTGTCATTGTTAGACCGCTGATCTGAGGCTTTCTGAAAGAGATTCACCATAACTTCCTCCACCCACTGCTCAATCTGACCCCTCCATTTCTCTTGAGCTACCTCCATATCTCGCTGGAAGGAACTAATGATATATTTCACCTCCTTTTCTCCCAATGAAAGAGGCTGTTCCATCTCTGAACCCTTCAAAGGCCCTACCTGGTTGGCCTCATCTCTCACTTTGGTAGGACCTACTACTTTGCACACCAACCTGGAAGCGTCGCCTAAACCTTCCGGCGACGATGCAACCTAAAAGTCGCATGGACGAAATCGGCCTTCACCCCTGCAACTTCCTTCACCCATCGACATAGGGACGACATCCCCAACAGTCGCTAGTTCCTTGTGGGACATGGTCACGCCTAGATGCGAGCCCAAAATCCCTGGCACATCTTGGGCCTGAACCCCTTTACCCCTCCTCCTACAAGCATTGGTTGGATCATTGAAAGATGATCCAACCTCATTTATCCCCTCAACCGGCCCTCTTCTACTAAACCTGTTCGGCCTACATATGCTGAAAGATGTAAGCCCCTTCTGACTTAGCCCATCAACACACCCATGCGTGCTTGAACTATTCTGACTTGGCCCATGCGAACTTGATCAATTCTGACTTGGCCCATCAGTACACCAATGCGACCTATTACAACTTGAGCTTAACCCAATCCGACTTAGCCCATCAATAAACCCACTCCCATTAGTTCAATTCCCAAACAGAATGGCTTCTCCTTCAGTAGAATTAGACTCTGCCCCCAAACACCTATCCTCCCTGTCAAGTTCCGGCCCTTTGTTCCCATTCAATACAGCGTCTCTAAAACTCCTGGTGTCATACCTTCCTTCTCCTGACACGTTGCTTCTCGACCCTTCAGATAATCTGTAAAGGGGTTGTCCTGCATTAAGGATATGAATCCAAACCCCAAACTTCATATTTCCATCCCAAATATTAACCACCCGAGGTATCTTCATATGGCTTTCTTCATTGAGTTTGAGAGAGAAGCCTCCAGCAAACCTCCCTAACGAATGGAAAGATCCCAGCTGCCGAACACCTCCACAAGCTTCTCCTATAGCCTTCAAGGATGATTCAGCCCAAAGATAAACTGGGATCCCCAATTGCAAAACCCAAGTTCTGCCAACACTTCCTATATCGACACCATGGTACACATTTCCTCTCCACTGAGAGAAACAAACTTTCAATCCATAAGCCATATAAACCTCAATCTTCATTAGAGCATCGACCTCCTCATCGGACTCCGAGCACACAATAGCTTCTTGAGCAGAAATTGGAATAAAACATAACGTGAGACCCTCCTTCTTCCCCACCTCCATCATCACCTTCTCCCAATTGGACACTTCACTAGCAGACAAACAAAGCAATGGAAACTTCCAACACTTATCTTCCTAAAATCCATCTTGCCTCAAAAAGACTGCCGAAGGCTCACCCACAACCTGGGACAAACAACTAGTACTATTACCGTTGAACCACGAACTCTCAATACATTCCGTTATCACCGGACCTGGCCTTACTTGGAACAGACCACATCCCCATAGGACGTATTCCCACCCTGTGAAGTCATTTTCTTTAGGAAAAGCAATTAAAGCATTCCTTCCGGCTCGAGACAAAGCCGACAATTGAACAAATTTTCCCCTGGCATTCACTCTAAGCTCCAAGGCAAAAGAGATACTTCCTTCACAGAAAGAGCCCAACCGCCCAATATTCTCTCTCGCCCGCAGTCCTTGAAACTTTGAACATAACCAATTGACCCCTTCATCACTTAGCAAGATATTATCTAAATACCATCTGCTCCTTCCGAATATCTTCAAAGCCTTTTGATTTGATAAATTTGCAGAAGCAAATACAAATAGCTTGTTACAAATCTTGACATCCCGCATCGAAGAAGTCAACCTGCCCCTTGATATGGCCTGAGAATAAAAGCGTGGCTCATGACGGAGCTCCGAGGAATGCTCCAAAATCCCTTCGTCGATTTCATTGTCCCTCTCCGCTTCTCCAACGGCCCTATTAAGGAAGCCCCATCTTCCTTGACCACCTGCCATAGCTGTAGATACACTAACCATCTTCCTCTTACAATCGCAGCATCCACTACTCCTACTCCATCACCATCCTCTTATAAACGAAACACCTACACCGTTTCTGGCCATTATCCCCGTTTGCCCTAGCTTCACCCTAGAGCTTTTAATCGCCGAAAGCCCTTCACAAACACCAAGAGCTCCAACGCAGGCGCTAAGATCTTCTCGTAGCCTAGAACTCCTTCGTAGTTGCCGAGAGCTCCATCAAATGCCGAGAGTTCCTTCAAACGCAGAGAGCTCTTAGTCGCCGAAAGCCTATCTATGTATTGGCACCCAGAAATGACTTTGTTCTATTGTGCTTACCATGCTGGACCATGATCCAATAAAAAACTAGTGTTAGATCTTTTTTCAAGGCTTTACACTTATTAATGGTTGTTGGATCTGTGGTGCTTGCATTTGTGTTGTCATTGTAGTTTTTTACCGTGTGTACCTTTATGCTGTTGCAATATCTGTTGTATAGGAAATGAAGCTGAAATTGCATCTTTCTTCTAGATATGCTTATTTTTTGTTTCTTTTTGTCAATATTATTATTTCTTCGTTTGGTTCCATAGTCAACCATATCTACTTGTGAAAATTCTGGTCTGTTTTGGCTGGTAGTCTACTTCTAAACTTATAGAGGATTTTTTCCAGTAAGTAATACCATTGTTCCCATGCATTACAGTTGAATGAGTTGAAAGACAGGGTCAAGCAGCAAAGGAAGATGGATTTGCAATACACAAAGGAAGCTGTTAGAGTTTTGAGCACGTTGGGCTTTGACCATAAGTCTGGAGCCAGACTAGTTTTGAGGGTAATAGAGGGGAAGGTTGTGGATGAGATTGTATCAGGTGTGTTGCTGGGAGACTTTAAGGAAGAAGATTCTATCCTCGTTGCATCACCGGAGGAACTTCCCCTAGAGAAAAGACTGGTCATCAGGAAGTCAGGATAATGATTCTATAATGAATGTAAATGTAGGCTATAGCAATACAACAATTGAATACTGATACTAGCAACACTACAATGAACAATTGAACAATTGAGCAATTGAAATACTGATACCAGGGGTTTTTGTCCTTTATTTTTTCTCCTTCTTGTTATTTGTTTTCTCAGTAGCCATTTTTTGTAGGTCCCATAGAGCTAAGGACCATAAAAAACCACATAAGACTTCTTATTTGAGAGAGAGAGAGAGTCTAATAGAGGTTGCGGAATGCAACAGTCAAAAGACTTAAAGATTGGTCTCCAAAGACATGAGTTTTGCAGAAACGAAAATGTACAGAGATTAATATCTCAATCCATGTACTTCTTTTTAACAAAGAGCTTGAAAAAAAGTGGGAATCCCATCCATCAAGGAAGGGTTTATGTCATGAAAAACAAAGAGAATTCGGGTTATCAAATTCTCTAGATGTGGGTGTAATTTAGGTCAGATTGTGGGTGTTGGGGGGGGGGGGGGGGTGTTGGGTCATACTCTACCTAACGGCTTAGTATAGGCAAAGCAAACCCCAAGTGGGCCAACTAAGCCCAAGCATGTGCGCACTACCCATGCCAAGGCCTATGAGAGAACTTTCAACTTGAGCTCGTGCGCGTTGCCAAGGACAGCGTTTCAACTGGTGCCACTCAGTGGTGCCAGTGTGGAATGTGCAGATGGATGCCCATGTATGGAGGGTGCCCACATATCCATACTCAATCCCAGCCAGTGGTATCACAGTATCATTGAATTCTAGCACTAGAGGAAATGCATTCGTTGCTGAGGAGCACCCTTACACAACCCATGCACACCCAAGCCCCCTTTAATGACCTACAAATTTATTTAGCGATAATTTAGTAACTATGTAATTAGCTAATTAATTAATTACTTAATTAACATATCATGCTTCGAAACCTAATTAGGATTGGGGATTGGGCTAAACTAAATCTAAATAACAATTTTTAGCCCATTAATGGAATATAAGAATGTTTAGTAATAATAAATGTTTAGGGAGTCCTTATATAAGTAATAATTAAGGAAAAAGTGCAATTAGATTCCATTTAAATTATTGAATAAAATATGCATGAAAGTTAGAATCTAGATAGGCATTTGAAGTTTAGGAAAATTAAGTTACTTTAGTAAACATAAATGAATTAGGAAAACCCTAATCTTATTAATATATATATAGGTAGTGTGTTTTATTTTATCATTATTTTATTATTAAACAATTAGAGATGGATGTAAGGGAGAATTTGGAGCTTGTCTAAGTCTTATTATAAATAGCTTATTATATATATACTGTAAGGTGTTAGTGTTACCATCCAATAGTCATCAATAACTTGATATATTATTACAGGATTAACTTACACGTCGTGGTGACGATTTTTGTAGCCTTTAAGATCCATCTTGTAGAATGTGGATATTATTTGCGAACATGAATTATATGACACTATGCCATATAACACTGTGTCATATTCTACAAGATCCATCTTGTAGAATGTAGATATTATATGACACTATGTTATGAATTTACAATTTGATTGTCACAAGGATGTCTAGTCTTCTTAAAGATAGTGGTTCAACATCATGATCCTATTGGTTGAAAGCCTATATAATTGCGATATACCTGTAGAATGCAATAGATGTACTAAAAGGTCAAGGAACAAGAGTCTATAGTGGGAATGTGTGACATTTGAGATGTTCCAAAGGTCATATCACTTATATTACATTACATGGTGTGGGATTCATGCACGATATGCATATCATATTATTTGCGTATTAGTTTGTAGATTCTGGAATTTTTATTCCTTATAGATATTAGGATTGGGATATCCATGTATTCTAGGAATTGAATGGATGAAAATAAACTTATATTGTTACATCATTTAAATTTGGTTATTTGTGTAAATACTTTGTTGACTTAATTCTACAAATCTAGGGTTACCAAGTGAAATTAAGTGTGTGGGATATATGAAGCATACTATGTAAAACCCCGTCCAGGATTATACCTTAATTATTAAGCTTAATTATCTAAAGTATAATTATTCGACTAATTAATTATTGGTGTTATGAGGATGAGGTAGATGTGGATTATCCTTGAGGATTTAGGGAAATCAATTTGAACTCAAATTTTGTTATTAAGCTAGGTAAGCTTAGTTAGTGTTATGTCTTAATTACCATTTGCTAAGGTATCTTTCAATTAGATCTAGTGAATTGGAAATCAAATTCTGAAAAATTAGAGTTAAATGTACCACAACGTATCTCCCAAGTATACTTAAAGCACCTTCCAAGTGTACCCAAATCTCCATCCAAGTGTACCCAAGGTATCTCTCACATGTACCTCAAGTAACTCCTAAGAGTACCTAAAGAACCTCCTAAGAGTACCCAAGGTACCCTCCCAAATACCACTAAAGTACCCCCATGTATTACCCAAGGTACCACACAAGTGTTGCTTAAAGTACCCTCCAATTATACCTAAGGTACCCCACTTGTATCCCTAAGGTACCCCCATTTGTGTGCCCAAAGTACACCCCAAGTATTACTTAAAGTACCCCATTGTATACCTAAGGTACACCTGAGTATTACCCAAGGTACTCTCATTGTATGCCCAAAGTACACCCAAGGTATCCCACTGTTTCACCTAAGGTACCCTACTTTAATTGCCTAAGGTACCCCTGTGTTTGCCTAAGGTATCCCCTTGTGTTTGCCTAAGGTACCTGTGTATACCTAAATCTGGCTTAGATTGTACATGGGGTGCACGTGAGAGTGCGTACCTCGGGACATTCGGAGTCGCCACTGCCTGAGAGGTGCAAGCAGACATAGTGTTTGCCCTATCCGGGTCTAAGTTTAGTCTACGGCTTTTCAGAGTTCTAGCTAAGTCCTCGGTTACGTTCGGGGAAGTCCGAAGACATCCCGGCCCGCCCCGTCGGTCTGACGGGTCCCTCGGGTCTCCCTGGTTTTGAGTCAGTTTCACCCTTCCTAGACCAGCATACTGTTTATTGGGTCTGGCGGGGCCCTCTAAAGGTGTGGGTCCCTTTTACTTTTGATTTTATCTTTTTATTTAGTGGAGTGGGTCGGACCCGGGTCTCGTTGGGAGACCCGTGGGTTGCCATGATTGGGCCTGGGACCCAGTTGGGTTATTGGGTAACCCATTTGGTTATTTAAATTTTATGTATTTACAATTTATTTGGGCTTAATGGGCTTGGAATGGGCCCATTAGCCAAGGGTGAAGGGGCCTAGGCCTGTTTATTGAAAACAGGCCTGGTATAGGCCAGTCAAAATGTAGGCCACCCAAGTGGGCCCAAGGTGGGTCTTGGTGGGCCCATCTAGGCCCACAGTTCACAGATGGGCTCAAAATAGCCCAAACAACCTATTGAATCGGGTCAAGATGGTTCGGGTTGAAACAGATCCAACCGGGTCAGAAAATTACATTTTTTGAGTTATTTTTATAATTGCCCGTATTTGCTATACGGGCTGGCCTTGTCCGTAAATGCAGTACGGTTTAGGCCCGCCCGTATAGACAATACGAGCACACCCAGCCCGTATTGCAAATACGGCCATGATCAATTTTACATTTTTGGTGCCAACTTCGCTTGGGATCACTCCGGCAAGTCCCTTAGATGTTCTGGCGGCCTCTGTGATGGTTCCAGTGCCTTCTGTCATAGCACATTTGCCTCATTCACCTCTTCATGTCTTCTTTTGTTGGTACTTTGGAATGGAATCAAGTTCCGTTTCTTTCCTTCTTTTTTTGTGGTAGCCCATGTCATCCTCCGGTGATACAATAAGAGAAAGGGATGTAGGAATAGGGATGGTCTTACATTATGGGATTTAAAGAGGACAAGCCCATTTTGTAAAGGCACTCAATTAAACAAAGTATATTACTCTTGGTTTATGTCATAAGTTCACTTCTACTTCCTTCCGTGAAGTAATACTTGTTTGCATGGGAGTATGCCAATCACAATCAAACAGACAGGTTAGTAAGCAGGTTCTAAGATAAAAAGAATGCAAGATTGCTTAAATGAAGAAATATGCATGTATATTTAAAGAAAAATGATTAGAGATGCTACCACACTTTTGACTCATTGATTTGTTTATGTTTGGGTTCTCTAATGATTCCGGCAGTGCTTCCGCGTCTCCGTGGATATTCCAAATTGGTTTTGAAAAGGTCTTGATGGATTGTTTTTATGCATAGGATGAAAGAGTAGAGTTCAGGCAGCAGTTCAAGGGCAAAATGGGTATTTGGTGTTTGGGATTGGGGTGGCAGCACCTGGGGCAGAGGTTGGTCGTGGAAATCATAAAGAGGGAGAGGGGATAGGCCAGAGGGAATCGCTTGCTCGAATGGGGGGCTGGCCTCTCTATTTATAGGCAAAAAAGGTATGCCCGTATTTGAAATGCGGGCATGCCTTGCCCGTACTTCAAATGCGGGCATGCCTTGCCCGTAGTCCCTTTCTAGAAGGCTTGTCCGTATTTTAAATACGGGCATGCCCTGCCCGTATTTCAAATACGGGCGAGCACGTTTTTAAAATGTTTGGATTTCAAACCATTATTCAATTTGATTTTTTGTAAAGATTTTATTATAAAACGAGATTATTTTATTAAAATATTATTTAAAATATTTAATATATTAATAAATACATTTATTTTATTTGTTTTATTGGTTGAAACTTCAACTACCCATAACTTCTTCATCCGGTGTCCGATTTCAGCAAACTTAGTGTCGTTGGAACCAACTCGGAACCACCTATCCACTGGGATAAAGTTTGGCAGCTGAATTGGGGTCGATCAAAAAGTCAACTTTTCGCTCCCAAAAGGTTTGACCAGCTCATAACTTTCTCATCCGGACTCTGATTCCAGCAAACTCAGTTGCGTTGGAGCCGTGTCGAAATGCTCTTTTTAATGAGATGAAGTTTGATGGCCAAATTCACTTGAATCAAAAAGTCAATTTTTTGACCCCCTCAGGGTTTGACTTTTCATTTTTCTTCATTTTGGGAGTGCAAAAATCAGGTGTCTACAGTACCCCTGTGTTCACCTAAGGTATCCCCCTTGTGTTTGCCTAAGGTACCCATGTGTTTACCTAAGGTATCCCTTATATTACCCAAGGCACTTCACTCATATTAGCTAAGGGTACCCCACTGTTTTGCCCAAGGTACCCCATTCGAATACCTCAAGTACCCCCTACTTATACCTAAGGTACCTCACTTGTATTGCCTAAGGTGTCCCTTTATTTTAACTAAGGTACCTTACTGTCTTACTTGGAATACCCGCTTGTTTAGCTAAGGTACATTCCCTTATACAGCTAAAGTATCCCTTTATATAACTAAAGTACCTCTAACATACCTAAGGTACATCTCTTATATTACCTAGGGTACACCCCTTGTATTTCCTAGAGGTACTCCTCTCATATAAGTAAGGTACCCCCACTGTTTTACCTAGGGTACACCCTCATATATAGCCAAAGTACCCCATTTTTCTAACTAAAGTAACCCCTATATAAGTAAGGTAACCCCCCACTGTTTTACCTAAGGTACATTCCCTTATACAGCTAAGGTACCCCCTTTATATAACTAAAGTACCTCCAACATACCTAAGGTACATCCCTTATATTACCTAAGGTACACCCTCCTTGTACTACTTAAATGTACCTCCTCATATAACTAAGGTGCACCCCTTCTATAGCTAAGTACCCCTCCTCAATATAACTAAGGTACACGCCCCTTAGCTTACCTAAAGTTTATCCTTTAAAATGACTAAGGTAAATCCCTTGAAACACTAAGGTACCCTCTCAATAACACTAAGGTACCCCCACTTCACACCAGGGTATCCCATCTGGTATAACTAAAGTACCCTCAAGCATCCCTAGAGTATGCCTTTGAAATAGCTAAGGAAAACCCCTTAAAACACTTAGGTAACCCTTCAAATAACACTAAGGTACCCTCTACTTATCACTAAGGTACACCCATACTTAACACTAAGGTACCCCTAAGGGTTTTAGTTGAATAAAAGCCTTGTTTAGGGGCAGATTTGAAAGACCCAGAAGTTGGGCATATAAAAGGGATGCCCTAACTAAATATCTAGTGTCTTAAGAACCCCTTTCTTTGTCTTGGACGTATAGAACAAGAAGAGAAAAGTGGGAGCTTGCTTGAAGGCTTGGAGAAGAAGAAGAAGGAGGAAGATTAAAGAGAAGTTTGCTTCTCCATCATCATGTAAGTAGCAAACCCTTCAAACTAAAATGAATTTATCGGATTTTCATACTTCCCTCTCCTAGGGTTTGATTAAACTAGAGAATCTCTTGCATGTTTGGCTTTACCTTAAAAATTCGTAGGGTTTGGTTTATCTAACTATCTTGTTTAGTTTTCTATTGATTTGCCATGGATTTGCATATTTCTTTCTCCTAGGGTTTGGATAAATTGGGAAATCACTTGTATGTGGGGTTTTGCTTTCAAAATTCATAGGGTTTGGGTTTTATAGCAATATAGTGTATTCTTCTCTTGAATGTCACGGATTTACAATCTCTATTGATTATATCTCAAGATTAGGGTTTGTGTTTGATGGGTTGATTGGGGTTTCATGTGGTTGGATTTATGTTCATGAGTATTTGGGATGGATTCCTGTGTTGGGAGGTGTTCTTGAGCATGTTGGGATGTTTTAGAATCATCCCATTTAGTATTAGAGAGGTTGGATGTGGCTTGTATAGGTTTAGTGTTGGAAAATAGCCAAAATTTTGTAAGAACCCGAGCCGGTGATTAACCCTGAAGATTGGTGATTAATCCTGAGCCAAGACCCCCCCAAAAATCAGTTCTGTTAAAGCTAATCGTGAATCAGGATTAATCGCCCAGGGCTAATCGCGACCTTAAGGCGCAAACGCTGACCTTACTGCGCGCACGTTGGCCTTGATTTACCCTTTAGCGCGCGAACCTTAGCTTCAACGCGCGAACGTCAGCCTCAGTCTTTACCCCAACGCCCGAACGTTACCTTGTCTATGCCTTCAACGCCCGAACGCTGAGCCTATTTTTTTTGGAGTTCTTCACTTCTTTTCTCCCTCAACCCTTTCCCAAACAACCCAAGCCTTCTACACAGCACCCTTATTACAGGAAAGACATTTAAGTAAATGTCCTGTGTATTTATTGCTCAATTTACTTAAGTCTTTACATGTAAATAAGGTTTTACCCCCCCCCCCCCCCATTTGGACCCAATAAAAATACTCCTAAGGTCCAATTCCCAACCAATAAAAAGTCAACTTTCCAGTTTGTGCATAAATTTCCAGTTTTCCCGATTTTTGAAAAAGGCCGCTTATTGAGTTTGATACCCAAACGAGTGATTCAAAAGCCCAGAAAATTCTAGAAGATTTCTTTACCCTCCAATAGACCACAACCAGAATTTGAGCCTGAAATTCCTTGTAGATTGGACTAGAAAAATTATACACCGAAAAGTCAACGTTTTTAACCAGACTTAGAATATTTTTAGGTCCAAAACTTTTTTTCTCGGAATCCGTTGATTTTTGGCATGATGTCCCTATTAGGGATCCTAAGACTATCCCACTTCTCAAATACGGAATTTGTGGATTTTATGGTGTATGTACTCTACTGTGATTTGGTTTTGGATGTGAAGTGCTTATTAGTTATTTCTTACGCATTGTGAATATTATTTGATAATTGGTATTCATCCATGGACGAGTAATCCCACTTAGCCTTCATCCGTGAATGAGTAGTCCTACTTAATTAGCCTTCATCCGTGGATGAGTAGTCCCACATGACACTTGACATTGGTTCTAGTAACCGTCCCACTTGACATTGGTCCTAGTAACTGCTGAGAAAGGTTTGCTCTACAGATTTGGTTTACATTATCAGTCCTACCAAGTTTGTTAGTTAACTTTTATGTGTTACATTGTTTAGTTGCTTTACTTGAGAATATAAATAGCATGAATTGTATTTATTCATGATGTTATATGAATTGCCTAAACTGCTTCTATACATGATGATCCATGAATTGTATCAATTGCTTCCATCCATGCATGTTTGCTGCTTACTGGGACTTTAAGTCTCACGCGTTTTGTTTTACCGGATTTGTTTTCAGATCCGTTTGATGAGCTACGTACTGGGGCAGATAGTGAGGGTGAGCTTGAGCATGAGCCCGAGGACTTCTACTACCTGTAGTAGGGTTCTCTTTATGTTATTGTATTTAGTTTTAGAAACTATCAATGGGATGTAATTATTTCTTTTTGATTTATAGACTTGGGAGTTATCTTTAGATTATCATTTTTGTATATAAATGCTCATGAGAGAGTTAGTGATGGAGAGATCTTAGTTGCCTTTTTGTATACCCAAATGTTGTATTTTGGAGTTATTACACAGATGCCCTTTTGTTATATGGAAAAATTTTAAATTTCATGCTTCTTTATCTTATGCACTCCGATGATTACATTGTAATTGCCTACGTTAATTATGCTTATAAGGTTCTTTTGGGCCCAAAAGTAGGTCTCGGGTACGGGTTAGTGCCGTGATAGGGCAGACCCGGATCTGGGGCGCTACATACTAGGCTTTCTTCTCACTCCTACTTTATATTTTACAGGTGTTGATGCTTATAAAGATAAGGAGCCAAACATGGATTAGGAGTAGAATATTTACATATTGGCATGATTTGATGTCAAATATGGTCTACATAAGAGTAGGATACTAGTTTGGATTTAGTATTGATATCATAAAAATTGTGTAGGATTATTATTATTTTTAGTTATTCATAGGTTATCATTACGAATTATGTTATTAATTAGTTGTTTGTGCTCTCTGATATTATTGATATTAATTCATTGGATTTTTTGTCAGAAAGTGCGGTACTTTGTTTTTTTATCTATTAATGTCGATTTTTTTCATCATTGAATATAAGAAAGGGTTATATATGCCTGGGTTTCTATTTTGGGATGAATAGAAACTAAAGTCATGTTCTAAGATCCAACTGCCCCATGTTTATATTATATATTTATTATTAATAGGGATAATTATATTCTTGGAATCAGGGCGTGACACCCCTTGGGATTGGCCCAGCATGACTAAGCACAAAAGCTAAGGCTCTATAGTCTATGGTGGTGTCCAATTAGAGGGAATTGGAGAAATTTCCAAGTTTAATTTAGGTATATCAACTCAATGAGAGAGAGGTTTTAAGGCAGTTAATAAACAAGGAGCTCGCAGGCTCTTTCAATTTGAAAAATTTTGTATAGAACCTTTAACTCAAAGCGGTTCAACAAAAATAGTAACCGAACCTTTATTTAATAATGGTACAAAGCAAAATACAATATAACCATTATTGAGAAACACTTATACATGATATTCTTCCGATTCATATATATAACAGGTTCAACATAAAAATACGAAGAACTGTTATTTAATAATTGTACGGTATAAAAACATGAAGAATCGCTATTGAATAACAGTACAGTGAAAAAAAAAAGTCTACACAGCTACTATATAGCCTTGACCCTTATTTGCATAGACAATACTTATTGATGTGTAATATCTTAAGTAAAGAGGTATGTTTTAATCTCCATATACTTAAGATATTACATTAAGCAAACACCCTCCATTTGAATCCATTAGAAATAGTTTCAAACCTAAATTCTAAAAGAATAAATGTCAAGTTCCCAGATCAAGGCCAAAATCTGATTTTTCAAGTCCGATGGAAACTTTCACCTTATAAAGCCAAGGTGTTTGTCAAATTTTGAATGTCCAAAAGTTTAGTAATATTAAAACATTGGTAAAACCTTGATTTCATGTGAAAACTTGTCTTGAGATCTCGTCTCTTAATAAAAATTCCTTTTTGTGGTCAAAAGTCAACAATATTTCAACAAAAAAAGTTTGACTTTACCTAAAGATTGATATTTGGGTCTTTTATTTTGTGATTTTGGATTCAAACGTGCCATGGAACTTGAGCTCAATGGTAAGAACTGAAAATTTTTAATATTTCTTCCATGATTTATTTGAAAACATACAGGTTTGAGGTTTTTATAGCATGATGATCGAAGACGACCATTGCATCTAACTTAGACATAGTAGCGAACGCTTTTTGGGCTTAACATACTAATGGCTGGAAATGGCAACACCTACTATAAAGGCAATTAACACAAAAGTGCCATTACAAATGCCTTAATACAGCATTTTAATAAATTATTTTACGGCAGCATTTTTTATATGAAATGCCCAAATAAATAATTTTATAGTGGCATTTTTTCGCTAAAATGCCATAATAAGCATTTTAATAAAGTTTTTTATAACGACATTTGTCTATAAAATGTCATAATAATTTGTTTTATAGCCGCATTTCTTATAATGCCATTATAAATTTTTTTCTGCAAATGAAATGCCATACTAAGGTGTTTGTAACGGCACTTTTGTATAAGTGTCGTTATATTAGGTGTTGCTACATCATCTTTTTTTTTTATAGTGTCTTTTTTTTTTCTTTTTTTTTACTTTAAGGATAAAAAATTAATTCAAATTAATCGATAATTTACTTATAGAATAATTTTAATTCTTTCTAAATTATTTTTTAAATTCACATAAAAAATAAAGATTAATTTTCAAATTCTTTACTTATAGATTAATTTTTGAATTCTTCAAGTTTATCATTTTAAATTCATTTTGATAGGATAATTTTTTAAATTTATTTATTAAAAAACAACAATTCAGGGATGACGTGGAGGTTTTGGGTATGTTAAAAAACCATGTTATTGATATATAAGGATTTCAAATTATTAGAATTAATATTTTCTTAATATTTTATTATTAAAAAGTTGTTAGCAAAATAAAAAAGCATGCTATAATTCTTTATTATAAAATTTTCCATAAGTAGATAAGTTTACGAAATTGAAGATTATAGAGAAGAACATTTTAGGTATGTGAAAATTTAAAATACTTAAGGTAGTTTGTGCTTTTAATAGTAAAATATAGATTATGTTATATTATAAATATATATATATATTCGTAGATAAAAGTGATTAACATGTATATTTATATATTTGTAGATAAATATAAGAGGTTATTAGAAATAGGCAGGTCAATTGTCTTATAATATAATAGTAGTTATTAAATAATATGTTGTAATTTATAATTATTATATTATTAAAAATGTAATTATAATATTTATAATTATTTGTAAACTATAAATGCATATAATTGATTATATATTTATAATATTAAATAGTTAATAATTAAATATTATATATATATTGTGTTATATATAATATAATATTTATATATAATTAAATATTAGTTTAAATTTTAAATTATACACAAAGATTATATTTAATTAAAATGTAATTATAACTATGCTATAACTATATTTTAACTAAAATAATAATTGCAATAATTTTAATTAAAACAATAATTATAATATAAAAGAATATATATTGTAACAATTATGCTTTAGATATTATATATTACAATCGATATATAGCTACTAATTATTATATTTATTATATAGAGTTATATATTAAATTTAAATATAATAATTATAAATTGATTGAGTTGTACAAGTCACGCTATCAACCCACTAAGTCAGTACATGATATTATACAAGTCATTTGATAGAGAAGTACAAGTTTCTTTATAAGCATACAAGTTAGTACACTGTTTTGTACAAGTTAATTCATACTTTCATAGAAGATACAAGTTACTTTTCTATCTTCTTGTAACTTTTTTTATGTATTCCATCATCCACTTTTATTATCGAGTTTTATATTTCTATGAAGTCTCATGAATATTTCCATGTTTATTAATTTCATTTTTTTAATATCTTTATTAAGTTTTATGTGTATTTACGAAGTTTTATTAACATTGTATGACTTTTTAATAAATGTTATATTTTTATGATATCTTTAAATTATGATAAGTTATTCTCATTTTATTAATTGTATAGATTTAAGAAATTTGTATATTTTATTAACATTTTTTCTTGTATAAATTTACTCAATAATAAACACATATGTCTTATTTATTTTGCTTAAGCAGAAATTGACTCAAGCTTTTCTATTGACATTATTTATTCTTAATTTTTGTATTGTAAATTTTAATTAAACAAAACAATTCTTAATCACTACTCTTGCTAATTCTTGTAAGAGAGAGAAATTTTCTGTTGACCTTATCAATGTGGTCATTGAAGAGACGATATGGTATTACTGCTTATTAAGAGAGAAAAAGCTTCAATTTATTTGCATCGTGAGGTTACATTAAGTTACTTTTAAAAATTGAGAACAAGTGCTATTTTACTATTCACACAGGGATTAATTTCTTCCAAAAATGTCCTTGAAACACTTGTAAACCTTTTCTTACAACCTTTAAGATTTTTAAAAGTATTAAGACTATTTCTGGAAAAAAAAAATTTCTCTACTTAGTTCCTATTTTGTAATTACTTAGAATTTAATTATTGAATCTGTATTATTTCTAAGAAGTATCACCTAAAACTAATTTTGCTAAAAAGGAAGAATTAATTTTTAGCCATATCCTTTGAAACTTAAAATTCAAATGAGCAAAGTTTTCAGGTTTAACTTTTAGCATAATTTTATCAAAATAATTAATTTTTAGTGACATTTGACTATTACAAACCAACTATTCCAAGAATGCCCTTATATCATTCACTCATATGACTTGTACAAATCAATAAAATAACTTGTACAAGTTAAAACACAACGTTAATAGAAGGTACAAGTCATTTTATATTGATTTGTACAATCCATTTTATTGCTTGTACAAATCATGTGAGTGTAGGAAAGGAAATTTTTGAGATTAAAAAATGTCATGTGGCAGAATCTCATGAAAAGTGTGGACCCATAAAATTATTTAAATAAATAAACATCACTAAAAGTTAATTCAAAAAGAAGGCCTATAATACAATGTTAGGGATCTGACATCATCTACATCTATGATGATTGAGGACCTAAACAAATGGGAAATTTGGTTTTTAGTGATGCTTTTTAAAAGTAATCCAGATTCAGTCACCAATGCCCTCACTTTTAATTCTAGTTAGAAATTTCGAATTTGAATACGAATTAAATCGGCTAATGATCCGTCGGATATTGGTCGAATTTAAATTTGACTACTTGATTATTTGTTCGAATATGGATCAAGGTAGATTTGATTTGTATTCGACCGACTGCCAACCCCTACCTGTACCTTGGTTGGCTTGTAATAGTAAAATGTCACTAAAAATTAATTATTTTGATAAAGGTTTATTACAAAAAAACGCAAAATTTTGCTAACTGAATCTTAATTATTTTGAAAAAGTATCATTAAAAATTATTTTTCCCAATATATAAGTGCCCGAGGAAATAACCTCGGCACTTATCCATAAGAAACAGAGGAAGGCAAATTGTAACGAGAATCAGCTCTCAAGAACTTCTCCTTCCACTTATGCGGAAAGCCGGTGGTTCTCCAATGGATAAGACACACTAATCCATGAGTTTTGCACAGACACTTTATACTGAAATTTGTATTGTTATAATGAACTGCTTCTTCACATGGTTTTGATATGGTTTGGACACACAGTATATGAGCATGTTTCTTTTATTGTTTAAAAGTTGCATAAATTGTTTCTTACCATGCATGTAAGATCCCAACTCTCTAATCAATGTTTAAGTTGTAATTGTAATATTATAACTGACACAGGGTTTGTGTTGTGAAGGTGATCCTTCAGAGGTCTAGATTGGAATTATGAAGCAGAGTTCTCAAATTAAGAAGGGACCTTAAGGTGATTTTCAATTTTAATTTGGAGTTTAATTAGAGAGTTGATAGACAATTGATGTTTTGTAAATATATGTTGCTGAAATTTTAATGGCATGAGAGTAAATATAGTGATCTAATGGAGAAGGATAGGGAGGTAATTTGCTTTAAATATTAAGGGTAATATGGGGAATGAGAAGAATTGATAAAACCCTCCATCTAAAGCCAATTCGTATGAAGCATTTTTGGCTCTCTCTTCCCCATTTCTTCTCAAGAACAAAACCCTAACCCTAGGAATTGGTGGGGATTTGTTGTATTTGGTTGAAGGATTCCATTCAATGGGAAAGCATGCTAGAAGCTTAAAGTGGAGCTAAGTTGTTGATTTCAAGCTTGGAGAGAAGAACAAAGTTGGAAATTTGAAGAAAACGGTATTTTGATTTCATATTTGGGTTGCTAAAGCTAAGAAGAAGGTGATTATAGTTTCAAGGTAAGCAACACCCTTCTAAGTAAACCTTGATTTAGTTTTCTTGGATTTAAAAATGAATTTTCGGATTACTTTTGTTGATATAGTAATTTGGGTGATAAAATGATCTATTTCGTATATAATTGTGTTCTTTTGTTGGGGATAAATTAAGGAAACCAAGCGGTATGCTTGCTAGGTGTATTATACAAATTTTGGGCTCTTGAGAATGCCAATTTGCTATAGTTTTGAATGTTAGAATCTTAACAATTGAAATAGGTTCAGATTTGGGGATTTCGTAGTATAAGTGCTTTGGTTTTATATTAGATTGCAATTGAAGATTTATTTGTGATAATTAGTGATGTTAGGAGGTGTTAGAGAGATCTGGGAAGTATAACAAAAATTAGTAGTTAGGAACAAGCCTTGTAAATTTACAAATAGAAACAGTCCTGTTAACTGTTTCAAAAACGCACCATATTTCTATCAGTGTGCAAAGACATGAAAACGATGCGTAAAAATTCAAACTAATAGCTTAAAATTTAGTTTAAGGTGTTCATAGTTGAATGGAGGTGATTTGGGACCGATTGGACATCAGGATTTTGCAAGAAAAATCATGGAAGTTAGATGGTTCTCGTCCTAGTGTGGTAAGACAGCTCGTAACCACCTGTAATAAAATAGCTATAACTCTCTCTAGGAAATTTCAAATTTAATTTCATTTGATGCGTTAGAAACTAGACTCGTAGACCTTTCTTTTGGTATATGGTTCACTAGTTAATTCTTCACCAATTGAATCAGGTTTGACACTTTGTAAGGGTTAAAAACCAGATCTGCAGTTTGACTGCATTTTTAGGAAAAAGTGTATATTAGCCCAATTTTTCATGCGATTAATTTAAGGTTTGCAAATTCATAAATTAAGATTGAAATGAGATTAGTATTATTATATGTTGCTGTAAAATGAGTTTGCAATTTATTTTAGATGCATATGAGCATAGTTTGTTTGCAAATTGAGATAAATGTGATGCTATGTTTGCATAAAAAAGTATTGCTTGAATTTCTACATGAAATGAATGACTTAAGATGAAATGTATGGAAGCATGAGGGCATAGGCCCATGATTTGAAAATGAGATATAATTCATGGGGCAATGGCCTGGATAACTATGAATTAGTAGCCCAACGGGCTGTATGTAAGAAACATAGCTCTATTGACATGAAAATGATTGTATAAGATACAAAAGAAAAGGAAAGGCATAAAATGTTAACTTAAGATGCTGATCTGTACAACATAAGTAGGTGTGTTTAAGTATAAATATCGTGACCCTTGATACTATTGTTTCACTATATGTTGATTTTATTGATTTCGGTTTGAGGCTGAGGTTCTATTGATTCCGACTTGAGGCTGATGATTGTATTGAATTCCAGCACCAAGGGGAATCAGTGGCTGATGCCCAAGCTTCATCTGGATGCCCTACGCTAAGAGGAATCGGCGTTAGGATGCCCAATACCAAGGGGAATCGGGTTGGATGCCTAACCTATATGGGAAACCTATAGAGTTAGGTGTGGTCACGACATTTACACTTAAACCATCTAGTTAACCAAATAAATGGAATGAGATCAAAGTGGTTGTTATTGCATAGAGTTAGCATATTTTAATGTTAGTTTCCACTGATTGATGAATGCCTTCGTAAACATGTGCTAAATATTATAGGTGATCTTTAATGATGTATATTGGCATGTTGCTTTGGATTTTGATATAGTGCTATGCATCATGGATTTAAAAAAAAGATATTGCATGAACTGTGATTTTAAAAGCATGCATAGTGTTGGTTACTCGGACCTTCGTCTCATAAAACGTGGTTTATCGGTTTTGTTTTAGATCCATCGACATCTTGAGCAAAAGCCGATAAGGGGAAGGAGAAAGCTTTAGGATACAGAGAGGAGGACTTCTTCAGGCCTACTAGGACTACTTAGATACATGTATATCTTATTTTGGATTTATGTAGTTAGAGAGAGAGAAGGATGTGAGATGCTTAGATGGCCCACTTTTTGTAGAACTATGTATAGAACCTTTATGGGGTTCTTTTGATACCTTTTCTTCATGGCTTATACTTTAAATGCTTCTTTTATAGTTAGTTTTACTATATACATATAGTATATATTGCACCCATGTTTATAAGGGATTTTACACATTTGGATATCGTCCATTTTCTAGGTGTTATATACGCCTTTGTTCGACAAAAAAAATTTACTATCATGTTTATTAGGACTTGGTTAACATCCCTCGGCTAATCTCTGTCCAAAGGGACGAGATGCGGCTTATTGGGGTGTTACAATGCATGTTGCTACTTGCTAGGATGTTAGTCTCACGTGTGTTTTGTTTTTAGATTCTGCTATTAAGCCGTGTATTGGGGGCAAATTTATAGAGTGACCTGGAGTATAGGCCGGAGGATTATTTCCATCCGATGTAGGGTCTCTATTCAAGTTAGTTATGTTCACTTTTTGGTTTTCTTGTGATATATTTTGGACTTGGGATTTCCTGTAGAATTGTATATAATTAGACATAAGACAGAGAGAGTGTGTGAGCTACTAGTTGCCTTTTTGTAGATGATCCTTTACTTACTTTTGGTGTGTTAGCTTATATACACAGGTGATAGTATTAGATTGAATGGCTTATTTTTGCGTACAACCACCTTTCCTTGTGTAGTGCACTTTGATAATTTATTCTTATATTGTCATATCTCTGTTTATCAGATTCTTGTGGGCCTATAAGTAGTGCTTAGGGATGGGTTCGTGCCTTTAATGAACAGACCCGGTTTTGGGACACTACACAACCACCACTACTGCTATTACAAAATTGCCTCTAATTTTATTTGCTATTAATTTTTATATGAATTTCTTTGTTAGAACAAATAATGGAATTTGAATTATATTAAGATCAAAAGTTCTAGAATATTAATTCTCAATTATAACCAAACGAAAGAATTTCAACTTAAGGAATCATAATTTAAAGAATTACAAATATATAGATTCATAATTCTATTATGTAATTCTAATTCTTTGCTTCAAACATATCGTAAAGGTTAATTTCGCAACTTTACATAAAATAGGTTTTTGGTGAACCTGAACCCCCAATGATAGTTTAGCCAATACCTAACCCTAACCTTCCCCTATCAGGTTTGTAACGACGTGGGGCGGGTCTGCCCCCGGTTGGTGTATAAAGGCAAAAAAAAAATTGTTTTCAAATTAAGTATATACATTAATAATATATTATAAATACAATATGCATATCTTATGTATACTATATATGAAAGTAGTATTAAAAACAATATTTTATTATATGAATGCCGGGTTGGGTAAAACTCGAACCTACCATAACCTAATTTATGGGCGGGGCGGGTTTGCACGGGCAAACCTCACCGTCCCTATCAACGTCTCAGCTTTCCCGCGTTTTAGGGTTTTATTTTGTTTGGCTTTTTCTCTCTCGTCCTTCTTCCTCCGCCGCCTACTGCTCTGCATACAAGCCACCCGTCACGCTCCATTGCCATCCCTATTATTTTGTTTTAGGGTTTTTATATCATCTACTGCTCTGCATACAAGCCACCCGCCACGCTCCATTGCCATCCCTATTATTTTGTTTTAGGGTTTTTATATCATTTTTTTGTTTGGCGTTTTATCTCTCGTCCTTCTTCCCAGCCACCAGCCACGCTCCGGCGGACCTGCATCCCCTACATCCACCTCCGGTAACTGTCCTCCTACTCTTGGATAAAGAGAGGTCCATGGAAGGAGAGGGCATTATTGATGCCATAAACGCCCTAATAGGTGACAGCAAATTTGTCAAATCAGAAACTCTAACGAGAGCTCTTTTGCATAAGTCTGATGGCTGGCATTGACTTTAAGCGTGCTCTACAAGACACTGATACATTCATCGACCAACGGAATAAGGTATGTGATGTGATTGCAGTGACAATTAAATTTTTGAATTCAAATTTTGTTAATATGTTTATTGTGGCAGGTGGATGAGACGGACTTGCCTAAAATAGGCGTGCATCTCGAATTCCTTTTAAGAAGGGCCACAAAATACAAAAAGAAGTTTGGCGATGAATGCATATCGGTTGGACATTTGCTGATCGCATTTTGTTCAGATGAGCGATTCGGCAAAAGTTTATTCGGTAATATTCAAAAAAGTAAAAAAGATTTGAAGGATGCTGTTAAAGCCATTCATGGATCTGACCGATGTACGAATCTTCCCTTGTTTATTTCTAGTCCTGGTTATTTTCATGTCTGCCTAAGCACATTTGTCTCTGTGTCCATTTGTTATGCATCATACAACTTACGGACCTGTGTTATGCAAGGCGGGCATGCACACAATCATGCGCATGTTGAGCCTTTTTTCCGACATCTGTAACAGTGTTTTGGTTTTTATTTTCTTTCCTTTTTTCCTTTTCCAAGGTCACCAGGGATGGGGAGTTTGGTGAGAATGAGTAGATTATATAATTCATGGAATCACAATTTATAGAAGTTGCACAAATATTCATTAGATAATGGAATCACAATTTATAGAAGTTGCAATGAGCGTAACAACCCCGGAATTATTTTTTTATGAAGTACCATAATCGGCATTAAAGTCTAGAAAATAACACATATGTCTTCCATAGTACATAATTATTAGGATGTTATCCAAAGGCTTAAAAATCAATGTTGATCAGCTCCATACACATACTTATGGCAGTAATTCCCCACAACTTATTGGTAAAGTGATTTTTCCTTTTGATTCTTAGCCTCGGCAACCTTTGGAGGATGACCTACCTATTTTTTTGGGAATGGCTCATTGTTTGTAAGTTGACCATTCTATTACAGTTTCCACATTGTATATCTGAATTAAGGAAATGCTTAGAAGCAGCTTGCAGAACTATACAACCCCACTAAGTGTCTTTTTGTGTTTTCGCATCATTGTGAGCATAATGAGATGCTTTTTCGCATTTCTATGGTAAAATACTTTCTTTTACTTTGTCATAAGCCTTTTTTGCATTTAATTTGTCTGTTGTTGATTCTGTTCTGAAATGCTATATATCTTGACTCTGCTGATTGATTTTTTGAGTCGACTTTGTAGCTTAGATGTGCATCTATTTTATTGTAGACCTTGCCCAGAAGCTTGGGGCGCTTGCAAAATACGGATATGACTTGACAGAACTTGCAAGACTTTCTAAACTCGATCCAGTTATAGGCCGTGAGGCCGAAATCGAGCTGTGTATCGACATACTATTGTGTAGAACAAAAAACAATCCCATGATAATTGGCGAGCCCGGCGTTGGGAAAACTGCTATCGTTCAAGGGTATGCTTTTGTATGTTATTTGTGAATTTTATTTCAAGCAAACTCAATCATTTGACATTTATTCAAGACTGCTTCTTTTCATTAAGAAAAAAATGCCTTTTATACTTTTATTCTTATAGGTGAAGAAAGATTTCTACTGGAATTTAATTGTTGATAACAATTACTTATAAAGAATCCAAAAAGAATGGTAGAAGAACAATGGGGAAAAAAGACAAACTAGAAATTCATTATGTAACGTAGGATGTTGAAGCAATATGTCTAGAGGATGATGCATTTGTCCCTATGCGAGACTCAGACCCTTGGCATTTCTGAGAGAGGGAGCATAAATTGCCACCTCATTGGTGATCAGAGCATTGCCATTTGCCAGGTAGCACCGAACTTATTTATGCTAATTCTTAGAACTATGTTAATTCTTAGGGGGCGTTTGGTGGGCATTATAGAATCTGGATTCTAGTAGAATCCGATTCCATAATCCACAAGGTGTGTTTGGTTGGGATTTTAAGGCCGGATTCTACTATCCGGTTGTATAATCAAGCCTATAATCAGAAACTACTCTTTTGGTGATTATAGGGATTATGGACATTGGTGCTTATATTTCCAAAACTTGTGATTCTAGAGATTATGTATGACATATTATATAAAATATGTTACAATAAGTAATAAAATCATAAGTATTATAATATAATATATTCTGTTATATGATATATAATTCATAATACAATATTAAATTATATTGCATGTAATATAAATATTATTAATATAAATATCATTATTTAATATATTGTGTTAAATTTAATATTACAATATATATATTATATTTAATATAATACTATTCTATAAATTATAATATAACTTATATTAGAATTTATGTTTTAGTAAACATTAATTATATTATAGTATTATTATAATAATATTATATTATCATATAATAATCTGAAACATCTTAATATACTATATATTTTAAGCAAATTAATATATTAATATTAATAATATTATATTGTTACAATAATATCATATACACAATTACATATATATATATATATATATATATTAATATATTATATTTAATATAATAATGTTCAAATTTAATATTATATTAATATTAACATAATAAATATTATACATTATTATATTATATATAATAAATTATAAATTTCAATATAATGTACATTATAAATAATAATAATTATTATAATATATTATTTTAATAACAACAAATTATAATATAAATTATATTATATTGTTATTATAAAAATATTATATATTATAATTTATGCTTATAATATCATGATAAATTTAATTAATATATTTAACAATTTAATATTATAATATATTATATTTTATTAATTATAGCATAGGTTATATTATAATATACATAATATTTTATTAACATAATATAATATTATAAATTATTTTACTATTATATATATTATATAATATTCATAATATCATATAATATTATAATAATAATAATAAATAATATTATAATATAATATTATAATATTATAATATAATATAATAATATTATTAAAATAATAGTAGTTTTGTTGTAGTACAAAATATAAATAATATTATTATTATCATAATATTATAAAATACTATTATATTATTATTATACTACAATATATAAATTTATATATTATATAAAAATATACATGTTACATAATAATTTATATGATTTTAAATACGATTTTAATTTTTATATATATATATATATATAATATTATTTTTATGTAATTTTAAATAAAAAAACTCCAAATTTAATGTCAATAATCGGTGGTAACCAAACAAGATTCCAAATTCTAATTTAAAAATCTGAGTTCACAATCCAACTTATCCAAATAGGATTTTGGTTTTCTAAAATCGAGGAAATATAATTTGGGTTATAGAATCTAGGATTAGAATCCTAATCCAGATTCTATAATGCCCACCAAACGCCACCTTAGAGGTGGATAACTATGAATTTTTTTTGAGAGGTTATGAAGATTTTCTCCATTCATTTTGAAATGGAAAATTCTATGAGTAGGAAATCAGCTATGAGGGCGGGGCAACTTAAGGTAGCACAGTCATATTATGCGTAAATCAGCTAGAAAATTCTACATATGCTTGAAATGCAATGCTGAGATAGATAATTGGTAGCATATAATAGTCTGTGTGATTCTAGAAGTGGCCCTAGTCGAAAATAAAATAAAGGAAAGCATTTCAGATGGTTTATATATGTTTAATGGCTGCCTAGTTCATGGATATGAGAAAATTTGCATTGAGGCTCCAAAAGGGCTATGTTGTTGGACATGTGCAAATAAGTGACATGCCTGCCTCGTACACATGCTGAACTTTAATATTCAACAGCATATATGATAATGGTAGATTCACATATCTTTATTTTTCTTTCTTTTTCTTTTTGCCCTTATGAATAACTTGAAGATTATCCATACTAATATTAAAACCACGAACTATCTTAAGTGTTTATAATTTTCTCATACCTAAAATATCTTTTTCAGTAATCTTTAATTTCAAAAGTACCATGCAGAATATTTCTCTCATAAAACCTTAGACTTCTTCTCCCATGATTATTTTAATAAATAATGAGTCATAGCTGTGGAGGTTTTCTCAAATACTTATCTAATTAAAAAATATTAATTATAATAGAAAACTTAACTAATTAATGGAATATTGATTACAATACTTATCTTATAGGAGAAGATCTATGCCCTTTTTAGGGTTTTTAGTTTCAAAGTGGGTACATTTCCATAGTCCCAATGTGACTGATCCTTAATCCACAAGAGCGAGATTTATTTGTTTATTTTAAGCCATGGAATGGATCCATTAGTAATTCATCCCTTTTGTTAATCCACAAGAATAATATTTATTTATTAATTTATTAAAATGAATAATCTATACTTCTATATTACTATTAAAAGCACAAATTATCTTAAGTGCTCTTTATTCTCACGCACCTAAAATATCCTTCCTTACAGTTATTAATTTGAAATATTTAAGTAAATTAATTTTTGAAAGGGTACCATTTAATTGGCCAACATCAGGCGTGTGGAATTATTTTAAGGAACTCTTACTAAATTAGGCTCCTCCATAATTACCTCAATAGAGTTTTCTCCAGCAATTATCTAATTAAAAGAATATTAATTACAATACTTAGCTTATAAGAAAAAAGAAATTAATTATCTTACTTTCAAAGTGCACAGCTTCTCTATAATCCCATTGTGAAGAATCTATATTTCACAAGAAGATTTATTTATTTATATTAGAGATAGAAGTGATAAACTTTTAAAATAAAATATAAAAATGTAACATATAAACTTCAAAAAATTCATGAAGTTTTTTTTATCAGCTTCTCTATAAACTTATAAAATTCATGAAGGTTATTAGTATGTATATCCTATATTTTCATCAGGCTCTTTTCAAAAAAATATGTATGAAGACATTAGTGTGGCTTATATCCATTACTTGTAAATTTATAAATAAGAATCTTAATCTTTTTTAGACTCCCACATTTTTAGGGGGAAAAAAAGGAAGAATCAATCTTTATCTAATTTTTTAGGGTCCCAATTTAGATATATTCTCAATCCTAAAGAGAAAGAAGACTTCTATTTTAGTTTAGAGAGGGAAGACTTCTATTTTAGTTTTGAGAGGGAAACAATTCGTCAAGATAAAAAAAGGGAAAATTTTGTTTTTAAATTTTGCAAATAATTTTTTATTTTAGTGAAAATGGAATTTTTTTTGGTGATCGTCCATACATTACCCTTTTTAAACTTCAATCTTTTTTTGAAGTTTATCACTTAAATGTTTTTAATTTTCATTAAAGGACTCACTTATTAAGATAATTATTAGAGAAAAAAAAAATTCACGTAGACACCATATAGAGGAAGAGAAAATTATGTTTTGGGCTTGCAATTTATTATAGGGTAGGAAGGTGCACGTGGGATACTGCTAGGGGTGGTAGTAGTTCAGTTAAAACCGCATCGAACCGAACATAACCTATTACAATCATATTGGGTTTTCCTTAAACGGTTTAAATTAGGTTTTGGTTTATGATATCTAAAACCAATTCGGTTTCAGCTTTAATGCCTATCTGTACTGAATGGGACTAATTGCACATACATACTTAATGCCTATTTGAGTGCGTGCGTGCGTGCGTGTGTTTAAGTTAGATTACCAACCAGGGATTGTTGAACATAACCTATTAAGTTAGTTTTATGTTTGTACTCATTAGTTTCAGTTAGGTTTTGACTTTATACTAAAAAGACTGATGCGATTTCAATTCAGTTTTGGTTTAGTGTATATTTAATCAGTTGTGATTCAGTTATACGTACACACTTAAATTCCTTATACAGACGGTAGGTGGATAGTTATTATGAGAACATTCAAGTCTTTTAAATTTTTAAGAGAAAAACAAATGTCAAGCCAAAATTTGTTTATTTCGCTTTATAATAGTAATAGATGTCTAATTTTTATATATGAATGAGAGATATAAACATAATTAAGATAAAAGCTTTGGAAGTCTAAGGCTAAGTAATTAATATTTTTTGGATAGTGGGTGGCATATATATATACTTCATGTGCATATAGATAAACTGCTATAGTGACTAAGAGATAAGAGAAGGAAAGTTCTAGATACAAGTTAGTTCTTCCTTCATATCATACTAAAGCATAAAAAATAAAAATAATTATCTAAATTTAAATAACCCAAGTATTTCTTATATAAAAGTTTTTTTTAATTTTTAATTTTATCTATAGTTCTAATGCATTTTTAAAATTACCCTTCTTATTTAACATTCTAAATCATTAGGGCATTTTAAACTATTAAAAGTTTATATAAAATGTTTAAATAATATCATTTAAATTTTTTAACAAACAAAAGTTGTTTTAATAGTTCAAAGAAAAATCCTAATAAAATAATTGAATATGATACTTTCAAATTATCAATTAAAAATTAAAAAAGCCACAATAGTAAAGCAAGAAATATAAATTAAATTAAATGTGAAAGATAAAGTATTTTTTAGATATAAAAAAATTAATTTGTATAGTGTTATCTTTTTATTTGATAATTAAGAGACACCTAATAGAATAAAAAAATTTTAGAATCAATCTTAACATGCAACTAATTCTTTTTTAAACGTGTAAACTAGATAGAAAATATATGACTCACTTATCATTGCCATACTCTAGGAAAAAGGGGAAAAAAAAAAGCCCCCTTAATTACTCCTTGGAAGGAAAGTCGGAATAAAGGATCTCTCTCTCACTAAATACCCTCAGCCAATTTTTATTTTATTTTATCAGTAATGAAGATTTATTTATATAAAAACACGGAGGACTAGACCCTACAAGGTGTGGGATCATGTCAAGTACAGAAGAATGGAAACAAAACCGCTAAAAAACATTGTTACTTGCAAAAACAAGAATCTAAAGATCCATAACCCTCATAAAACAAGAAACACATGAATTGGCTTCAGCTATCTCTGAACTATAGACGACCAATTCATAACAATATTAGATGTTGAGAACGATACGAAGTCCTTTTGCACTGACAACCAATCAGCCGCCTTCAACAAAACATAATCCAGACTGCTATACTTCCTAACCACTGAGTCCTACAAAATGCGTTGGCCAACCAGATAGTTAGTCCATAATGCAGCAAAAAAGACAATCTTTGTTGAAAATCGATCTTGCGATTAAACTTATCTATGAATGCTAAAAGGGGCTTGTAATGTGTACATGGATTACGAGGATAGGGAAGAAAATATATGACTCACTTATCCTTGCCATACTCTAGGCCTTTTTTAATAAGGGGACTAGGCATATCTTAAGAACAAATGAAGTAGAGCTCATGCGGTAAACACGGATTTGGGATTCATTTATTAAGGTGCTTTTGAGAGTGGGTCACTATTGCAGCTGTCCCACAATTGATTGCGACAATTAGCACTCTGGATTCATCTATCAAATTGAGTTTTGATGGATTCTTTGTGGGTAATCCAAGCCCCTTTGTAGTAGGTGTTGAATATTCAAACCATGTAATTATAAAGAACAATAGAAGAAAGATCATAGATTTTATGTGGCTTGGCATTGCACCTATATTCACTAAATAGAAGAGTATTTCAATTGTAGTGAAAAAGAACAGGGTTACAACCTATATCTTACATCCCCAGTTAAAACCCTAGGTCGGTACATTAAATTAGAGAAAATTCAAAATATACCCTTATTTTGTACTGCGGGGCAGTTCATCTCCTTCACCCCCCAACACCTTTGTTCGACTAGCCAAAAAAAAAAATGTACCATTCAAAGGATGGGGACCTGGACTTACATAAAACAATGAGCCACACTTCAGCAATAGGTGTACATGTAAGATTTAACATAGTATTTGTGCCTTCTTAGGTTTGATTTGAAAAGTATACACAACATGTAATATGATAACAATTTACTAGTTGGTTTGAGAGAGGCGGGAGCTCTTTAGTTTGAGAATTTTGTGGTTAAGGTAGATTTTCATCCAATTATTTCTTGTATGGATTCACAAGGTGTTGCCTTTGGAGATTTATGATCTTGATGGAAAGGCATAGAACCTAGCATGTGGGTTGACCGTTTTATTTTCTCATGTGCATCATATGTCTAACACATTAGTAGATACTTTGTCCAGAGCAGGTTGGGGTAGAGATGTATTCCTTTTTGGCATATATTTGTAGGAAATTTATCGAAGTCTGACTTATTTGTCTTTGTGACTATTTTTATTATTTACCTTTTTATTATCTTTGATATCTCTTTATCACATTTGATATCTCCTTGTAGTTTCTCTCAATCTATGTTTGGGTCCCTGGATTTTGGGAAAAGAAGAAAGAAAATTCCTGGGAAGTGCTTTCTCTTGCTTTGTTGGTGGTAGGGATTGGGTTTTAAAAAGAAAATTTGTTAAAAAGTTCTCTTTTGGGGTGTCAAAACTTTTCTCTCCCTAATGGTAGGAATTTTGATAGAAAATAAGCAAAAGACTATGGTACCATTTGGTAACGCTTTTCAGAAGTGCTTTTTTGCTTTTGAAAGAAAAAAATTGCTTTCGAAAGCAAAAGTACTGTTTTGTTATGCACACATGAAGCCACTTATAAGAAGCAAAAAAGCATAGAAATGTTGCTTCTCACTTTAACCATAAATTTGCTTTCTTGCATCTAAAACCCTCGACACAAAATGATCCATCATGTCCAATCCAACCCAAATAAACGGGTTTGGGTTGACTCGTGTAATAGTTGGGTCGGCTTCGGGTTAGGGATTTAGTAACCCATTCGTATTTGGGTCAACTCGAATCTAGCCCGATAATGATCCGTTAAACCCGATAATGACCTGTTTAACCCTATAATGACCCACTTAACCCGATAATGATTCGTTCAACCCGATAATGACCCGTTTAACACAATAATGGCCTGTTTAACCAGATAATGATTCGTTTAACTCGATAATGACCCATTTAACCTGCTAATGACCTGTTTAACCCTAAATTGTATCACTAATTCATGTTATTTTCTATTGGTGTATTTTTTATAATAAAAAATACAAATTTTAATCGGGTTGGTGGGTTGAACTCGATTATTGGCGAGTTGGGTTTGGTTTTGGGTTTTCCCAACCCACCAATAAATAGATTCAACTTGAACCGACTCGATTATTTCTCAACCCGTTACAATATACATAAAGTATATTTTTAAGTAGAATGCATCAACTGTTTACGGTAGTTTTATATGATAGCATAAAAGCAATTTATATGCTACTGTAGTTACCAAATATGTTTTTTTGCTTTTTAGCAGCAAAGCAAAAGTTTACCAAACAGCTTTGCTTCAACAAAAGATCTTCTAAAAAGCAGAAAAATACTATTTTGCTTTCTTGCTTTCAAAAGCAAGAAAGCAAAAGCGCTACCAAACGGAGCCTATGACTTTCTTTAGTGCTTTTAACTAAATTCACACTCCTAGTTTTTGTTGGCATAAACAAACCTTGCCGAAATATATGAGTTCTTATTAAAAAATGGTCAAAATTTACCAATAGATACCTTTCTTTTCGCTATATTTCTCAATTTATCCAAATGAACAAAGGGAAACCTTAGTTAAATCTTTTCTTTTCTTTTAGATTTTGTTTCTTTTCGTTTCTTCCCAAATCCAAGGTTTGAAACATGTCATTCGATTTCTTTTGGTCACTTCCATTTGTCCATTTGTCCTTGTCAAACGGCTATTATTGTTTGATTTGCACGCTTTGAAATGTACAAAAAATCTCATTTATGTTTAAATAGCATGTCTTATTTCTTTTAATATTTTAAATTAGAACTTGTTCATCTTATTTTATTGCGTAATATTATTTTAAAGCAATATAAAATTATTTTTACCAATGATATCCATTTCTTGGTTGTCTAATGCATTGGTTTATGTTGTTTATCTTATCTGATGGTTTTTATGGATAAGTATGCATAGATTCCATGCCACACCAAATTAAGAACCTTGGTGTGACCCGAAATTCAAAGAAGCTGAAATATTTTCACCTTTATCAATTTAATAGAAGATGTAAAGACAGTTTTAGCAACTCTCTCAATTTATTGTACTTCGAACAAAAATTCAAAATGTAATACTAATTTACTAAATGAATCGTAATATTTGTAGAATATAACTCAATTTCAATAGTCAATATATATTTTTAAATTTAAGATTGGGCAAAGGTTTAATGTTTTGGTACCATTAAGATCTGGTTACATGTATGCATAAAGAAAGAATGAAGCAATAATTGGATTTGTATGCCATCTAAATCTTGCACGCACACACAAACACACAAATATATACAAGGATGAAATACAGTTTTTTTTTTTTTAAAAAAAAATTTTGATCAAGTGTTTAGCTATCCGGTAAAGCAGCTATGATGTAACCTAAGAATTTTAGGATGAAATTCTCAAGCTAGAATACCCATGAATTTTAGAACAGATTACTTAAGAGGAAAAAAAAATAGGGAAGGCGTCGCAACCACCACACCCCCCCCCCCCCCCCCCCCCCCCCCCCCCCCCACACCCAAGTTATTGGCTTCTCACCTTGAGCTAATAATTTGTTGTATAATTCTCTCATTCTCAATTATGAAACTGTTCTCCTTTTTATAGAGGTTACAAAACTTCCTATAAAGGAATAATAGAAAATTTCTAAAGTTAAAATAAAAATATTTCAACTCTCTTATTGCTAAAAGAGAATATAGAAACTTTCCTAAACTAAAATAGGAAATTATCAAAATAAGAAACTACAGCTACCTTCCTAAACCAAAACAGAAAATAAAAAAACTTTCATAATATTGAAATAGGGACCTGTTGTAATAAGAAACTGCTGAAATAAGAAACTTTTTAGAAACAAAATTTCTAGACAGCCTGTAACTTTATTTGGTAGCTTTTAAAAATCTCCTGAATCAAACTAAATGGAGCTTTGAGGGGGGCCTTTTTTTGATTTGGTTCCTCAAGTTGAATTTGAAGCGTTCCAAAAACTTGGAGTTCCAAGTACAACGTCAAGTAGTCTAATCAAGCATTACTTAGATATCATTAGCTTCTATGTTTTCCCCCTGTTTTAACATGATGGGATGATGAAGAAATACCCTTTTTTTAGGGTGTGCTTTTATTGGTATTTCAAGCACTAGGCTTTGCATATTTCCATTTTGAATTTAGATATTGCATATTCCTCTATTCTCTTAATCACTAAATCTCTTCATTATTCATAAAAAGATAATTATTTGAGTAAAGTAATTACTTTTAAATCCATGTGCAAGTAATATTTCTATTATGAAGATTTATGTGATTTAGTGAGTTTAAAGTGAGCTGTAGGGAAAAGTCCTGTCTAATGTAAATTCTACATTGATGTGGATAATTGCTTAAATACATGAATTATATCATGGCTTTGTCCCTATCATTATAGCTTATCAAGGTTGTTTTTCTGTCCAAATTGATTTGATAATTATGTAGGACATTTGCATTGTGTCATGGCCTTTTTTTTTCATGTGATAATATCCTATCAATACAATTCTTCTACCTAATTTTTTTGTTTACCCTTTTTGTTGTTGGGATGCTTGTGAATGTTGTGTGTTTTATTGGTTTTAACTGTTTTCATTTATATAGCATCTTATGTTAGTTAAAAATACAAGTTATTTGCAGGTTAGCTCAACGAATCGTATGTGGGGATGTACCCACACCTTTACTAAATCGTAAGGTTGTTAGCTTTCTTCAAAATTTATCTTGTTTCTAGTAATTCATTTTTTATTTTGAAAATAAATTCCTTTAGTCTACAGCTCTACTAAAGTCTGGTTTGCTTTTGTTATTGACCTTCTAAATTGTCTTGCATAGGTGATCTCATTGGACATGGGGTCCATAATTTCTGGTAATAGCTACCGTGGAGAATTTGAGACAAAGCTGAAAATATCTTAAAGGAAGTCACTGCCTCGAAGGGGCGGATCATTCTTTTTATTGATGAAATACACATGATTGTGGGTGCAGGTTTGTGTATTGCACAATGTTTATCTAGTTTGAAACTTTTGACTCCTACTTAGTTTTAATCCAAGTGACGAATATGTGACACAATTTTGTCCTTGCATATCTACAAACTTTATTTCATTCGTTTGATATACGCCCATTGCATCATTTGACTAGTAATTTATCAAAAATTCTCTACATTTATTCTTTTCCTTCTTTCTTATTTTATTTTGTTTTATTCCTTTTTTTTTTGGCAATTTGGGTATATATTTACGAAATATTGCTTGGCCAGTAACAGCTGGATATTCCTCATTATGATTGCTCTTTTCTTAATGTTTGCTCAAATTTAATTTTCATTCTGTGACTAGTTGATGTATCAATTTGCTTTTTATTTTATTTTATGAATAATGAAGGATATATTAAAACTGAGGGAAGAGGAAAATACAATACTCCCATGAGATATAGGGATACAACAAAACTAGAACTTAAAACTATGAAGCCCAACTATCAATATACATAGCACCATGATAGACCTCATAAAAAAAACACTGAAACTGGATAATTTAATCCAATAATGTAACTGTAAGTCTGTAACCCAATCCCATAAAATATCACTCGTAGAAACAAATCTAAACTCCTCCCTGATGCTAACCCAATCTGCCACAAAGACGAAAATATCCTCGAGAATTATATGCTTTTGTATAGAACCTCCATAAAAGATGCATCGATTCCAGGCTAGCCAAATCAACCACATGGTAGCACAAAGAACTGCTTGATACACCAACTTCCCATTTCTTTTGAGGAATGGAAAGCGCCACTGAACCCAATTAAACACCTAGAAGACCCCAAAAAAAAGACCAAATAGAAGAAATCAGCTCACAATGCAAGTATATATGATCCATAGATTTAGCTTCTTTGAGGTATAATACACTATACATTAGGCAAGATAGCTAGAAACTTCCTTCTTTAGAGATTGTCAAGAGTAATGGTGCCATTGAGGAGAGCAATCCAAAGGAAAATAAGGACTTTGGGGGGAGCTAGAGCATGCCATAGAAATGAAGGAGAAAATGGTAGGAAAGCAAAATTACTACCTGAGCAGAGATGGGTAAAAAAAAAAAAAAAACACAGAGATTGAACCATGTGAAGATAGACCAACTACGCGAGTCTGACAAAGATGAGTCACAAGTTCCTCCATTTCTAGAGGACTCAAATCCCGACGAAACTGCAAGTTCCATGATAAGCCCCTAGAATCCTAAGAAAGAATATCAAATACAAGTGTATAGGATAACAGACACACACGATACAAATAGGGGAAGGTTTTAGAAAAGCTTGATGAACACCACCACCAATCCTTCCAAAAACATAGAGAGGAAATCAAATGAAGAATATACCTAACCAAAGGATAGAATTGAGATGCAAGGGCCGATATCGCTTTCCATGGGCTGCCACAACGGATGCTTGCCTTCGGGTTGATATCTCGCTCATTTTCATTAATGCCATATTTGCTTACAATAGTTTTATGCCACAGATTCTCTTCTCCCCCTCCAAATCTCCAAAGCTACTCTGCCAAAAGGGCTGAGTTTCTAAGATATAGATTACCCAAGCCTAAACCCTCGCCCCCCTCCCCACCGGGTGTTTGAGTAGACATACTTTACTCTATCTAAATAGGTGGTCTCTTTTTGAATCTCTCCCCTCCCACAAGGAGACCCTTTGCAGTTTTTCCAATGCACTTATCACCTTATTTTGGTCTCGGTAAAGAGAAAGAAAATAAATAAGAAGATTCACAAGGGCTGCCTTTGTAACCCTAAAGAGATATAATTTCTTTTCTAAGTGGCTAATTTCTTCATTTTTTTTAACAACTAGTGAAAAGCATGTGCGTTGCACGTGAAAGATTTTGAATGGCAATATTACTTTAGAATCCTCTGAATTAATTACCCAAGCCTAAACCCTCGCCCCCCTCCCCACCGGGTGTTTGAGTAGACATACTTTACTCTATCTAAATAGGTGGTCTCTTTTTGAATCTCTCCCCTCCCACAAGGAGACCCTTTGCAGTTTTTCCAATGCACTTATCACCTTATTTTGGTCTCGGTAAAGAGAAAGAAAATAAATAAGAAGATTCACAAGGACTGCCTTTGTAACCCTAAAGAGGTATAATTTCTTTTCTAAGTGGCTAATTTCTTCATTTTTTTTAACAACTAGTGAAAAGCATGTGCGTTGCACGTGAAAGATTTTGAATGGCAATATTACTTTAGAATCCTCTGAATTAACATAATCTAATTTTATATTCTAGATTATAAATTTTATCTATACATCAACATTTATGATAAATTAATAAAGCCAATATTGTACAAATGTCTCGTTCAACATTTCAATATGTTCTTAATATATAGTGTTACTATATACACATTACTAATTTGATAAAATCTCTACAATCTCTCAATATTTTATGCAGATGATTATACTTTTAGATGTAATATATTCATGATGAGGGTTAACTCCTTTTCAATTACTATAAGTTGTGTTGATATTAACTTGTAAAAAAATTAAATCAAACCTAGCTATTTCAACCTAATTTTGAACCAGCTCTTTATAGCTCCACGGAAATAATTCCAATCCAATGCACAAGTTGTAGTTTTAGATTAGAATTACATCAAGTTAATTGAATTAAGAGAAATAGGACATAATAATTCAAATTAAAACAAAAGTATGTATATGCGTCTATGTTGTATATATATATATACTTAGGCATGTAATGTGGCTATGACCTTGACTACCTAACACAAGAATTTATTATGTTAAGCATAAACCTAATTCCTATTTGTCTCAAGAAAGATCGCAGCTTAGCCCTAATCATTGAACATAAAGATTTTTTTTACATGAAATTTCAAGGGTTTCATGTATTTATAACGAAAGCCAGTAATAAAATAAATAAATTTTCTAAGACTATTGAGCTTGGTGACAGAAGTCACAACTTTATTAATGCATAGAGTTCACACTATGGTAATGACAATATAAGAATTAAGTTGTCTTTCTTTTGGTGCAAATATTTGTATGATAGTAATTGACATCTTATTAAAAAGGAATTAATAAATTGTATAAGAATCCATAAATTAAAAACATGAATCAATAGATAAATGATAAAGTGCAAACTCAATTATTGCAAAACTTATGAAGGAAATTATATAAGACATAAGGGGAATGATGTTGGCAATAGAGAAGTATCAGTTATCAAACTTGCGATCTTTCCGTTGTACTTTTGTATTAGCATGTAGCACATAGAACTTGCTTGTACTCTAGTAATTAAAATCACTTGTAAGGTAAAAGAACACCAATAATGGGATATAATTTGCCCCACATTTTGTTTCTCCACTATTAATCCAACTCATTACATTCTTTTTTTTTTAATCTAGAAAAAAAAATTGACATAATTTTAAATAAAAGGAAAAGAAAACTCCAAAATCACAATTCACACAATTTCTAGGTCATAACAATCCTTATTGTTATCAGCAAACAGAGAATGACAATCTTAAATGTGGCCCAAGCTGGAAAAAACATCTTGTACTGCTGATTTATTTAACATCCTTCAAGTTTATAAAATTTATTTTCATGGCCTCTCTATAACCTTAATCCAAATAAAGATAAATATTGGATCACGAAGTAGTATACCTTCAAAGGCTAGTACATCTATCTGTGCTTCTAGAGTTGCTACACAATATCTCCAAAGGTTCTTTTACTGCTTTACATGGTGTATTTAAAAATTTTGAATTGATTTTTTTTTTATTTATTTCAGAGGGAAGAATTGATGTGAGGCAGGGCTGAATCATCGTAGCATTCAATCGTGTTGCGGCGCATGCTGTGGATGCTATTTTAGTATTTGCAATTACCAATCATGTGTCTCTACACCATATCAAGGGGGTTTTTATATAGTTGTCCATTAGAGATAATGGACCAATGGAGTGAATATAGCAAATGCTAAATAAGTGACAAATATTATTGCTGATATATTTGATTGGTGTTTCTTGCAAATTTTAGTTCTTAAAGGTTCTTCTTAATGTATCAAGAAAAATTAGTAGGGAAGCTTAAAGATGAGAGAACCCATATATTATTGTTTTAAATTAAAGATGTTAAAAAGTTTTTATTGACTTGTGTCCAAGTGAGAGATTTTTTGGCTGCAGGCATAATTCGATAGAAATTTCCTTATAACGTTTCCATCTTAAGGATAGTCTTAATGTACCAAAGAAAAATTATTCAAGCATCTCAAAAAGTTTATAACAAGTATATTAAATGTATGCAATAAAGATGATCATAATTGGCTTAACACGCATAACAATATTGAAAAAAGATAGGGAAGCACTGAATCTAGTACAACTATCGATGCTGACATTAATGACCTCTAACATAAGAATTGATATATATATATATCTTGAGAATATTTTGAACAAAGAACTCAAAAAGTCAAGAAACAAAATTTTTTTTGCAAGGAATTATATTGGAATGGGAAAAAGTTCACCTGAAAATTATGAGTGACTATATTAACTTGATTCATGAAAAATAACACTAAACTCACGACAAAATCTCTCATTTTTGGTGTTAATTCATGAAAGTAGAAAAAGGATTTCACATCAAAATAAAATAAAAAATGAAAAGGAAAAAGAAAACAAAGAAAAAAACCAAGAAATTTTTTATGCTGATTTTTTTTTCCGGATAAAGGAAGATGGAAGAAGAGAATAGTTCAAAGTGAACAGGCAAGATACCCACACAAGCAGTAACAGTTAGATCTGACTAATTTTGTCGAAGTAAAAAAATCATTTTATTAGGTTAGAGTTTAAATGTTGTAAGCTCTCACCTTTGTTGCACCCAAGTTCTCTACAATATCCATCTTATTACCTAGAAGAAAAGTGGTTACAAAGAAATTTGTAAGTTCTTCGTCTAGTAGAAGCAGAAAATAAATAAGAAACTATAATTATCTTCACTAATATTGAAAAGAAAGAGAAGAAAGTGAACATTAGCTCCACTTTCGAGAATAAATCATCTAAGGTATTCCCGATAGGGGTGCAACTCGGTCCGGTTAAAACCGAACCCGAACCGATATTACAAAAAAACCATTGTTTAAGATAAGAATATTGGTCTAACCCGAACCGAACCGAACTGAATAGTTTTCACGTAGTTTGGTTCGATTCGGTTTGGGTTTCGGTTTTTTTTATATATTTTCGGTTCGGTTTTCGGTTTTGTTGGTTCGGTTTTCAATTCGGTTCGGTTCGGTTTAACTATGTATATTTTTGGTTTGGTTTTGGGTTGACATCAACCCGAACCGAGTTGCACCCCTAATTCCTGATACTAAGGTAATTAACTTGAAGATCCGGCTCTTTCCTTTCCAAATTCAAGAATTTGGTTTTGTCCTTGTTTGTAGATGGTTGGAGTTGACTTTGGGGTTCTAAACAAGAATAAGATAAGCTATTTCCTTTTTTCATGCAACAACTTATGCAAGTTTTTTGTAAAAATGGGCTTGGCCCTTTTTATTCATGTAAATATCATATCATATAGTAAATTTCTTGAAGAATATAGACTATGGCACACTTTTACAAATAAAAAAATTTTGTATGTAACAAAATTGAATTGGAAAACCTATGAAAAAATTCGGTTGGTACATAATTTGTTGTGCGTTACCCACTTTAATTCAGAATATAATCATCCATCCAAATTCATATGTTTATATTTTAAAAAGTCCCTAACAAGATAGAGAAACTCAAAAGATAAACAGAAACAATGAATAGATGGGCACAAAGAAAATATGGAAGAAATAAACCAGACTCACTAACATCTTGATGATATGAAAAGTTGTCTACTCTTGAAAACGTACAGGAAAACTCAAAATGTTAGAAAGGCATCATTCGCAGACACTGCTTAGTGTCTATTAGGTTTAATTAACAAGCATAAATTTACTTTTAGATATCAAGTATATTTAGCAACCAAAGTTGTATCCCCGGAAATACTTGTAAAATCTGTACCATTTGACAAACTAAAATAGGAAACCATAAATCATCTGAAAAACATCTACTACATCCAGACAGATGTACCATTCCACAAAATATGGTCTATACTGTTGGTTCATGGATTGTGAAGACAGATGTATATAAAGAAGCATCAAGCTCAAACTTCTTCAAACGAATCACAAATCACAACAGTAAATTTATTCACAAAGTGCCACACCCAAAACTTCCTGAAGGAAAAAAACTTAAAAAGAAACAAAGATTCAAACATTAGCTTACCATTTTTTTCTATTTGTTTTATCCTCCCTGCTTGATATTGTTGGTAATCTCCTCCGTGATCATTTGTGGGATGAGGAAGCAACATAGAAAAGCAATCACGTACCAAGCGCAACAAAAAAATTGAAGAACTGCTCTACATGAATATAGCGATTTTTAATTAGCCATTTAAATGCTAAATTCAATTTAATAATTTAAAGGTATAAGTTTTTAGTGTGCTTTGAAGAAACTGTTGACTCTTAGATTTCTAGACGCTTAATGTGCTTTTAATCAAATTGTTCACATTGATTTCTATATAGTTAAATATACATAGAGACCATCACCATGTTTAATTCTAAATAGCGAGATGTGTAGACTTTCAGATTTTATAAGTATCTATTATCATCACGCACCCTCTATCCGTTACATAGATCACCCACTCACCGTCTAAAATCATCATGTTAGATATTAAATAGGACTATTACATAGAGATCACTCACTCTAGGGATGAGCAACGGGCTGGCCCAACACGCCTGAGGTGTGCTCGGGCGGGCCGCGGGCCTGACGTGGCGCGGCCTCCGTTTGGCCAATACCCTGGCCCGGCACAGCACGCCTGCTGAGGCGTGCTGTGCCGGGCCAGGGTATTAAACCCCTTCTTTTTTTTTTTTAAAAAAACCTAAAAAAATCCCAAAAAAATCCCCAAAAAATTCTCAAAAATATTTTTATTATTCACAAAATTGTTTTACACTTATTGGGATAGATTTTGCTCAAAAAAAAAAAAAAATTACGCCCATTAGAGACTTAAAGTAGTCTAATTAAAAACCATAGACTTAATAAATATATTTAATTGGAGATTTTATAACAACTTTCTGGGCTTATTTATACCTAATTATTTTCTTAGTTTTGATTGATTATATAAGAGCTTTTATAATTCTATTTTCCAAATCCTTAATTTAGCTAAAATAATTTAATTATGATATTATTGATGTAAGAGGATGCTATGTCCTAGTGGTTAAAGAGACAGGTTTTTAATCTCTTGGGGCAAGGTTCAAACCTTGCTATCAACAATTTTTGGGCAAGGTTCGAACCTTGCTATTGGGCGTGCACGGCCCAATACTCATCCTTAACTCATTCTTCCCCTTAAAAAAGATACTCTCTAAAGTGATAAACTTCATCATATTAAGTAGAATAATAAATTATATATGACCATTACATAGAGCCCACTGTCTAATATACATTCTAAATGATTGTTACCTCATCAACTTGCAGGGACCATTATCTATTATAACTTCATCATAATATAGATATTAAATAGGATTAGTCTAATATACACAAACAATTCCTCTAAATGACCGTTATCTCATCGGATTGCAGGGACCATTATCTATTATAACTTCATCATAATAGATATTAAATAGGATTATTTAAAGTGACTGTTATCACATTACGTACATTGTAGGGAAATATTTCTCCAAATGACACAATTATCCTTCATATATTTATCGACTACTTCACCCCTTTAAAATCTTTTTATCCAATATAATGTGTATTTAAGAGTGATAAATTATTTGACAATGTATAGATAATATTGAAAATTTTATCAGTAAAACAGGGAAAAAACAATTGACGATGAAGAATGCGTGTTTTTTCTTTTAGGAGTAGTAGATTAGGATCCCAAAAGCTGGCCACATTTGGCCGTGCTCCAAGAGGGATACCAAGGCAAGTAATAGGCCATTCTTGGACTGGCATCTCATCATCTGGGAACATCCTAAAAGGGCTTGCATATACTAAAATTCCTAACATTTTACTCTTATCAAGATTCACCCTAAGACCAAACAAGAATTCAAAGCATTTTAGCAAACATTTAGTCCAAAAGATCTAATTTGTAGCAAATGCCTGACTTGCCTGATCTAAAACAATCTTCGATACACTCATTTGCTACTAAGAAAATTTATTCAACCAAAGGAGAGGGTAAAATTCTTAAGCTGTGCTTAGCCGTTTAGAGTTTATAGGGAAGGAAAATAAAATGAACATTTTGAAAAAATCTATACTTTTTTTGCTGGAAAAATTGGCCGAAATTACTCTTCCAAAAAGGCATCATTTTTATTCGAGTCTCCTGAAATGTCTCCTCCCATAACTAGGCTCTATTTTGTTAGCAATAGCAGGCTGGAAATTTATTTTGGAGATTGATACGCATGTAAAGTGATTTTGAGAAAACTAAGCTAAGGGCATTCGGATATTGCAAAATATGTGGGAAAGTTAAATAATGTAAGGTTATTTAGATTAAAAAGAAAATTTAGGTGTAGGAAATTTTTTTTCCGTTGGTAAAAAGGGACACTAAAAGGGATGTTTCGTTTAGCATACAATAAGATGATAAAAAAGAACAGTGTATTATGTTTTCGTCTAGCATACAATAAGACAATAAAAAAGAACAATGTATAATCCTTTTTTTTATTGTGCTTTCTATTGACTTTTTGGTTGCTTTGATTGGGGATGTGCGAATGAATGGAAATTTTTGTATATTCTTCATGGGCCCCACATTTTTATTGCGTGCTCTTGCTGTTCCAAATTCTCGATTTTGGAGGAAAGCTAGATTTTGCCTCATGTTCCCATCAAATCCTGGGTATCCAAATAAAGTTAAGGGCTAATAATGGGAAGTAAAGTGTTCTTTTACTTTCCATTGTCTTTCAAACAACGAAACATAGCCTTAAGCAATGCTTATAATGAAATTTCAAGGGCATCTTCATTTGAATAAATATAATGGGAGGATAAATTGATAGAAGTTACTGAATATGTTTAAACTCTTTTATATATTACTTGTTTTTTGGGTTATCAAAGGCTAACAATTTGATTAGTAATTGAATTGACAATGGATGATGAGCATATAAAGAGTTGGAGCTGGTTTCACTAAAGATATTAATATTATAGATATTGAAAACAGTATTCCATTCAATATCAAGCTAAATAACTCATCATAATACTCTCTCAAAATATTTTTTTTGATAGATAATGAGAAGCTTCCATTAAAACTAAAAACAAAAAGAGTATACAGCATATATTATTCCACGAGGCAGTAGACTAACATAAAAACAGCCCTTAATGAGTCACTGTAAAAACTCCAAAAGATATTAAAAAACAATGAGAACCTGCTCCTCTAATTACATGATACTAAGGGCCTTCCAATGAGGCCCAATGTCCGCAGCAGACAATCCATTGCCACACTTCCTTACACTCACTCAAAATATTCCAATAAGACTTCATGAATGGAATATTCCAATAAGGCTTCATGATGTTCCATAGACTTGAATGTGTGCTTTAGGTGACTTCTCATTTTGTTTTATCTTCTGTCTCTATTATTTCTTTATTTGATGATTAATGGGAAATTTAATTAAATAAAAAACGGAATACAGTAAAAGACTAAACTCCTTCCTCATATAGACCCAGCCTACCGCTAGCACCAATATGTTCTCTAGTGTTCTATGTCTAAACCAATACTCGATAAAAAAAAAACAGGCAACCATTTCGAATTAGCCAAATCATCCACATTATAGCAAAGAAAACACCATGATTAACTTCCCTTTCCTTCCAGGGAAGGGAAACCACCAACAAATGATTTTGCACATCATTGTGGTTCTTTCTTACTTACTGCTATAGGAGCAACAACGTTGAATGAACACCGGCAATATATTGAAAAAGATGTTACTTTAGTTCGGAGGTTTGCACAAGTATTTTGTGAGCAGCCGTCCATGGAATAGACTATATCTATCTTACATGGGCAGCATAAGTGGTATGAGTTGCAGTACAGCATAAAAATATCAAACAGTGCCCTTGATGCAGCTGTAATGCTTGCAGACCGTTATATCACCGATAAATTCATGCCTGACAAAGGTAAGTAATTATTCTTATATCTATGATAAGAAAATATCTAGCTCTTTTCGCTATTGATATACTTTTTTTCTTGGCTGAATTTTCAAGTCTTTTCGGCTGTAATCATGATAAAGTTATATTTGTTGTTTGCAGCCATTGGTTTTATTGACCAAGCAGCGGCCATGGTTAAAAAAATATTTGATTATAGGCCCATTGAGTTGGATAAGATTAATAGGGATATTGTTGAGTTGGGAAATGAGAGATTATCCCTGCAAAATGACACTAATACGCATCTGAGGAACGGTCACGCAAATTGGACAGTGATCTAAATTCATTTAAGCTGAGGAAGATTATACTCAAAGAACAGTGGCAACGAGAGAAGGCTGTCAAAACTCAGATTGCATCAATTGAAGAAGAGATAGTGTATTACGTGGTTTCATATTGAATTTTTCAATGCTAAATTATTTTTACATTGGTCTGATTTAGTGGTTGCACAGATTGATGCAGTAAACTGTGAGATTAGAACAGCTGAACGTCAGTACGACTTAATTCGTGCTTTCAAACTAAAGTACGAGATCGTGGTTTCTCTTCCGACTAAGCTCAAAGCTGCTGAGAAGAGTTGTGCTAACTTGTGGGGGTCTGGGAATCCATTACCCCGGGGAGTGGTTACCCACGATGATGTCTCTAAAATTTTCAGCAAGCGCACAGGTATTCCATTAATAAGTCTGCAACAGTCTGAGAAGGACAAGCAATTGTCTCTGAAGGAGTTTCACCACAAGAGGGTTATTGGTCAACATGTCACAGTCAAATCAGTGGTTGCTGCTATCCGTCGTTCAAGGCTAGGATTGTCTAATCCAAATGGCCCTATAGAAAACTTCATGTTCATGGGTCCTACTGGTGTTGGTAAGACAGAGCTTGTAAAAGCCCTTGCTGATTACCTTTTCAACACTGAGAAAGCACTTGTTAGGCTTGACATGAGCGAATACAAGGAGCTACACTCCATCTCACGCTTGCTTGGTGCTCCACCTGGTTATGGGGGTCGTGGAGGAAGTGGGCAGCTGATCGAAGTTGTTCGTCGAAGACCATATTCTGTAGTAGTCTTGCATGACGAGATGGAAAAGGCTCACAATGCTGTCTTTGATGTTCGCTTAAACCTTTTGGGAGTGGGAAGGATTCCTGATTCAGAAGGAAGGACTGTAGATTTTAGAAATTGTATTGTGCTAATGACATCGAACATAGGGTCCCATGAAATTATTGAAACTCACCAAAACATGGAAGGATCAAAGGACGAAGTATCTAGAAAAATCCAAAGGCAGTTTGAGGAGTTAGCAGGAAAAATTTTCCGCCCGGAATTAATCAGTCGCATTGGTGAGTGTATTGTTTTCCCGCCTTTGGACTTGGATGAAATCAGCAAGATAACTAAGATACAGGTATTTTGCGAGCAACCGTCCATGGAACAAACTATATCTATCTTACATGGGCTGCATAAGTTGTATGAGTTGCAGTACGACATAAAAATATCAAACAGTGCCCTTGATGGACCTGTAATGCTTGCAGACCGTTATATCACCGATAAATTCATGCCTGACAAAGGTAAGTAATTATTCTTATATCTATGATAAGAAAATATCTAACTCTTTTCGCTATTGATATACTTTTTTTCCTGGCTGAATTTTCAAGTCTTTTCTACTGGAATCATGATAAAGTTATATTTGTTGTTTGCAGCCATTGGTTTTATTGACCAAACAGCGGCCATGGTTAAAATAATATTTGATTATAGGCCCATTGAGCAGGATAAGATTAATAGGATATTGTCGAGTTGGGAAATGAGAGATTATCCCTGCAAAAGGACACTAATACAACATCGGAGGGACGGTCACGCAAACATGACAGTGATTTAAATTCATTCAAGCAGAGGAAGATTATACTCAAAGAACAGTGGCAACGAGAGAAGGCTCTCAAAACTCAGATTGTATCAATTGAAGAAGAGGTAGTGTTTTACGTGGTTTCATACTGAATTTTTCAATGCCAAATTATTTTTACATTGGTCTGATTTTGTGGTTGCGTAGATTGATAGAGTAAACTTTGAGATTAGAACAGCTGAACGTCAGTACGACTTAATTCGTACTTTCAAGCTAAAGTATGAGACCCTAGTTTCTCTTCAGACTAAGCTCGAAGCTGCTGAGAAGAGTTGTGTTGATTTGTGCGGGTCTGGGAATCAATTACTCCGGGGAGTGGTTACCCACGATGATGTCTCTGAAATTGTCAGCAAGCGCACTGGTATTCCATTATTAAGTCTGCAACAGTATGAGAAGGACAAGCTATTGTCTCTGGAGGAGTTTCTCCACAAGAGGGTTATTGGTCAACATGTCGCAGTCAAATCAGTTGTAACTGCTATTCGTCGTTCAAGGCTAGAATTGTCTAATCCAAAGGGCCCTATAGCAAGATTCATGTTCATGGGTCCTACATGTGTTGGTAAGACAGTGCTTGTAAAAGCCGTTGCTGATTAACTTTTCAACACTGAGAAAGCACTTGTTAGGCTTGACATGAGTGAGTACAAGGAGCTGCACTCTATCGCACGCTTGCTTGGTGCTCAACCTGGTTATGGGGGTCGTGGAGGAAGTGGGCAGCTGACCGAAGTTGTTTGTCGAAGACCATATTCTGTAGTCTTGCATTACGAGATTGCAAAGGCTGACGATGTGGTCTTTGATGTTCTCCTAAACCTTTTTGGTGATGGAAGGATTACTGATTCAGAAGGAAGTACTGTAGATTTTAGAGATTCTATTGTGCTACTGACATCGAACATAGGGTCCCATGAAAATTTTGAAACTCTCCAAAACATGGCAGGATCCAAGGACGAAGTATATTGAAAAATCCAAAGGCAGTTTGAGGAGTTAGTAGGAAAAATTTTCCTGCCTTTGGACTTGGATGAAATTAGCAAGATAACAAAGATATAGGTATTTTGCGAGCAGCCGTCCATGGAACAAACTATATATATCTTACATGGGCTGCATAAGTGGTATGAATTGCAGTACAGCATAAAAATATCAAACGGTGCCTTCGATGCAGCTGTAATCCTTGCAGACCGTTATATCACTGATAAATTCATGCCTGACCATGGTAAGTAGTTATTCTTATATCTATGATAAGAAAATATCTAACTCTTTTCACTATTTATATACTTTTTTTCCTGGCTGAATTTTCAGGTCTTTTCTGCAGTAATCATGATAAAGTTATATTTGTTGTTTGCAACCATTGGTTTAATTGACCAAGCAGCGGCCATGGTTAAAAAAATATTTGATTATAGGCCCATTGAGTTGGAAAAGATTAATAGGATACTGTTGAGTTGGGAAGTGAGAGATTATCCTTGCAGAAGGACACAAATATGGCAACGGAGGGACTGTCACGCAAACTGGACAGTGATTAAAATTCTTTCAAGCAGAGGTAGACTATACTCACAGAACAGTGGCAACGAGAGAAGGCTCTGAAAACTCAGATTGCATAAATTGAAGAAGAGGTAGTGTTTTACGTGGTTTCATACTGAATTTTTCAATGACAAATTATTTTTACATTGGTCTAATTTTGAGGTTGCACAGATCGATGGAGTGAACTTTGAGATTAGAACAGCTGAACTTCAGTACGACTTAATTCGTGCTTTCAAGCTAAAGTAAAAGACCCTGGCTTCTCTTCAGACTATGCTTGAAGCTGCTGAGAAGTGTTGTGCTGACTTGTGGCGGTCTGGGAATCCATTACTCCGGGGAGTGGTTACCCACGATGACTTCTCTAAAATTTTCAGCAAGCGCACAGGTATTCCATTATTAAGTCTGCAACAGTCTGAGAATGACGAGCAAGTGTCTCTGGAGGAGTTTCTCCACAAGTGGGTTATTGGTCAACATGTCGCAGTCAAATCAGTGGTTGCTGCTATCCGTCGTTCAAGGCTAGGACTGTCTAATCCAAAGGGCCCTATAGAAGGATTCATGTTCATGGGTCCTACTGGTGTTAGTAAGACAGAGCTTGTAAAAGCCCTTGTTGATTAACTTTCAACACTGAGAAAGCACTTGTTCGGCTTGACATGAGTGAGTACAAGGAGCTGCACTCTATCTCACGCTTGCTTGGTGCTCAACCTGGTTATGGGGGTCGTGGAGGAAGTGGGCAGTTGACCGAAGTTGTTTGTCGAAGACCATATTCTGTAGTCTTGCATGACGAGATTGAAAAGGCTCATGATGCGGTCTTTGATGTTCTCCTAAGCCTTTTTAGTGATGGAAGGATTACTGATTCAGAAGGAAGGACTGTAGATTTTAGAGATTGTATTGTGCTAATGACATCGAACATAGGGTCACATGAAATTATTGAAACTCTCCAAAACAAGGTAGGATCCAAGGATGACGTATATAGAAAAATCAAAAGGCAGTTTGAGGAGTTAGAAGGAAAAATTTTCCACTCGGAATTAATCAGTCGCATTGGTGAGTGTAATTTCTTCCCGCCTTTGGACTTGGATGAAATTAGCAAGATAACTAAGATACAGGTATATTGCGAGCAGTCGTCCATGGAACAAACTATATCTATCTTACATGGGCTGCATAAGTGGTATGAGTTGCAGTAAGGTATAAAAATATCAAACAGTGCCTTTGATGCAGCTGTAATGCTTGCAGACCGTTATATCACCGATAAATTCATACCTGACAAAGGTAAGTAATTATTCTTATATCTATGATAATAAAATATCTAATTCTTTTTGCTAGTGATATACTTTTTTTCCTAGCTGAATTTTCAAGTCTTTTCTACTGTAATCATGATAAAGTTATATTTGTTGTTTGCAGCCATTGGTTTAATTGACCAAGCAGCGGCCATGGTTAGAAAAATATTTGATTATAGGCCCATTGGGTTGGTTAAGATTAATAGGATATTTTTGAGTTGGGAAATGGGAGATTATCCCTGCAAAATGACACTAATACGGCATCGGAGGGACGGTCACGGAAACTGGACAGTGATTTAAATTCATTAAAGCAGAGGAAGATTATACTCACAGAACAGTGGCAACGAGAGAAGGCTCTCAAAACTCAAATTGCATCAATTGAAGAATAGGCAGTGTTCTACGTGGTTTCCTACTGAATTTTACAAAGCCAAATTATTTTTACATTTGTCTTTTTTAGTGGTTGCAAAGATTGATGGAGTAAACTTTGAGATTAGAATAGCTGAACATCAGTACGACTTAATTCGTGCTTTCAAGCTAAAGCACGAGACCCTGGTTTCTCTTCAAACTAAGCTCGAAGCTGCTGAGAATAATTTTGCTGACTTGTGGGGGTCTGGGAATCCATTACTCCGGGGAGTGGTTATCCATGATGATGTCTCTGAAATTGTCCGCAAGTACACAGGTATTCAATTATAAATTCTGTAACAGTCTGAGAAGGACAAGCTATTTTCTCTGGAGGAGTTTCTCCACAAGAGGGTTATTGGTCAACACGTCGCAATCAAATCAGTGGTTGCTGCTATCCGTCGTTTAAGGCTACGACTATCTAATCCAAAGGGCCCTATATCAAGCTTCATGTTCATGGGTCCTACTGGTGTTGGTAAGACAGAGCTTGTAAAAGCCCTTGCTGATTACCTTTTCAACACTGAAAAAGCACTTGTAAGACTTGACATGAGTACAAGGAGCTACACTCTATCTCATGCCTTCTTGGTGCTCCACCTGGTTATGGGGGTCGGGGAGGAAGTGGGCAGTTGGCCGAAGTTGTTCGTCGATGACGATATTTTGTAGTCTTGCTTGATGAGATTGAAAAGGCTCACAATGCTATCTTTGACGTTCTCTTAAACCTTTTGGGTGATGGAAGAATTACTGATTCAGAGGGAAGGAGTGTAGATTTTAGATATTGCATTGCGCTAATGACATCGAACATACGGTCCCTTGAAATTATTGAAAGTCTCCAAAACATGGCAGGATCCAAGGACGAAGTATATACAAAAATCCAAAGGCAGGTTGAGGAGTTAGAAGGGAAAACTTTCCGTCCGGAATTAATCAATCGCATTGGTGAGTGTATTGTTTTCCCGCCTTTGGACTTGGATGAAATTAGAAAGATAACTAAGATGCTGGAATTTTACGAGCAGCCGTCCATGGAACAAACTATATCTATCTTACATGGGCTGCATAAGTGGTATTAGCTGCAGTACGGCATAAAAATATCAAACAGTGCCCTTGATGCAGTTGTAATGCTTGCAGACCATTATATCACCGATAAATTCATGCCTGACAAAGGTAAGTAATTATTCTTATATCTACGATAAGAAAATATCTAGCTCTTTTCGCTACTGATATACTTTTTTTCCTGGCTGAATTTTCAAGTCTTTTCTGCTGTAATCATGATAAAGTTATATTTGTTGTTTGCAGCCATTGGTTTAAATTACCAAGCAGCGGCCATGGTTAAAAAAATATTTGATTATAGGCCCATTGAGTTGGATAAGATTAATAGGGATATTGTTGAGTAGGGAAATGGGAGATTATCCCTGCAAAATGACACTAATACGGCATCGGAGGGACGGTCACGCAAACTGGACAGTGATTTAAATTCATTCAAGAAGAGGAAGATTATGCTCCCAGAACAGTGGCAACGGGAGAAGCCTCTCAAAACTCATATTGTATCAATTGAAGAAGAGGAAGTGTTTTACGTGGTTTCATACTGAATTTTACAATGCTAAATTATTTTTACATTGGTCTGCTTTTGTGGTTGCACAGATTGATGAAGTAAACTATGAGATTAGAACTGCTGAACGTCAGTACGACTTAATTCGTGCTTTCAAACTAAAGTATGAGACCCTGGTTTCTCTTCAGACTAAGCTCGAAGCTGCTGAGAAGAGTTGTGCTGACTTGTGGGGGTCTGGGAATCCATTACTCCGGGAAATGGTTACCCACAATGATGTATTTGAAATTGTGTGCAAGTGCATAGGTATTCCATTATTAAGTCTGCAACAGTCTGAGAAGGACAAGCTATTGTCTCCGGAGGAGTTTTTCCACAAGAGGGTTATTGGTCAACATGTCGCAGTCAAATTAGTGGTAGCTGCTATCCGTCGTTCAAGGCTAGGACTGTCTAATCCAAAGGGCCCTATAGCAAGATTCATGTTCATGGGTCCTACTGGTGTTGGTAAGACATAGCTTGTAAAAGCCCTTGCTAATTACCTTTTCAACAATGAGAAAGCACTTGTTAGGCTTGACATGAGTGATTACAAGGAGCTACACTCTATCTCACGCTTGCTTGGTGCTCCACCTGGTTATGGGGGTCGTGGAGGAAGTTGGCAATTGGCTGAAGTTGTTCGTCAAAGGCCATATTCTGTAGTCTTGCATGACAAGATTGAAAAGGCTCCCGATGCTGTCTTTGATGTTCTCTTAAACCTTTTGGGATAAGGAAGGATTACTGATTCAGAAGGAAGGACTGTAGATTTAGAAATTGTATTGTGCTAATGACATCGAACATATGGTCCCATGAAATTATTGAAACTCTCCAAAACATGGCAGGATCCAAGGACGAAGTATATACAAAAATCCAAGGGCAGCTTGGGGAGTTAGAAGGAAAAACTTTCCGCCCGGAATTAATCAATCGCATTGGTGAGTGTAATTTTTTCCTGCCTTTGGATTTTGATGAAATTAGCAAGATAACTAAGATACAGGTATTTTGCAGCAAGCCATCCATGGAGCTAACTATATATATCATACATGGGTTGCATAAGTGGTATGAGCTGCCGTACGACATAAAAATATCAAACAGTGCCGTTGATGCAGCTGTAATGCTTGCAGACCATTATATCACCGATAAATTCATGGCTGAAAAAGGTAAGTAATTATTGTTATATCTACAGTAAGAAAATATCTAGCTCTTTTCGCCATTGATATACTTTTTTTCCTGGCTGAATTTTCAAGTCTTTTCAACTGTAATCATGATAAAGTTATATTCGTTGTTTGCAGCCATGGGTTTAATTGACCAAACAGCGGCCATGGTTAAAAAAATATTTGATTATAGGCCCATTGAGTTGGATAAGATTAATAGGGATATTATTGTGTTGGGAAATTAGAGATTATCCCTGCAAAATGGCACTAATACGGCATCGGAGGGACGGTCACGCAAATTGGACAGTGATTTAAATTCATTCAAGCAATGGAAGATTATACTCATCGAACAATTGCAATGAGAGAAGGCTCTCCAAACTCAGATTGCATCAATTGAAGAAGAGGTAGTGTTTTACGTGGTTTCATACTGAATTTTTCAATGCTAAATTATTTTTACATTGGTCTTATTTAGTGGTTGCAAAGATTGATGGAGTAAACTTTGAGATTAGAACAGCTGAACGTCAGTACCACTTAATTCGTGCTTTCAAGCTAAAGTACGAGACCCTGGTTTCTCTTCAAACTAAGCTCTAAGCTGCTGAGAAGAGTTGTGCTGACTTGTGGGGGTCTGGGAATCCATTACTCCAGGGAGTGGTTATCCACGATGATGTCTCTGAAGTTGTCAGCAAGCGCACAGGTATTCCATTATTAAGTCTGCAACAGTTTGAGAAGGACAAGCTATTGTCTCTGGAAGAGTTTCTCCACAAGAGGGTTATTGGTCAACATGTCGCAATCAAATCAGTGGTTGCTGCTATCCGTCGTTCAAGGCTAGGACTGTCTAATCCAAAAGGCCCTATAGCAAGATTCATGTTCATGGGCCCTACATGTGTTGGTAAGACAGAGCTTGTAAAAGCCCTTGCTAATTAACTTTTCAACACTGAGAAAGCACTTGTTAGGCTTTACATGAGTGAGTACAAGGAGCTACACTCTATCTCACGCTTGCTTGGTGCTCAACTTGGTTATGGGGGTCGTGGAGGAAGTGGGCAGCTGACCGAAGTTGTTCGTCGAAGACCATATTCTGTAGTCTTGCATGACTAGATTGAAAAGGCTCACGATGGTATCTTTTATGTTCTCCTAAACCTTTTGGGTGATGGAAGGATCACTGATTCGGAAGGAAGGACAGTAGATTCTTGAAATTGTATTGGGGTAATGACATCAAACATAGGGTCCCATGAAATTATTGAAACTCTCCAAAACATAGCAGGATCGAAGGACGAAGTATATGCAAAAATCGAAAGGTAGGTTGAGGAGTTAGGAGGAAAAACTTTCCGCCCGGAATTAATCAATCGCATTGGTGAGTGTATTGTTTTCACGCCTTTGGACTTGGATGAAATTAGCAAGATAACTAATATACAGGTATTTTGTGAGCAGCCGTCCATGGAACAAACTATATCTATCTTACATGGGCTGCATGAGTGGTATAAGTTGCAGTACGTCATAAAAATATCAAACAGTGCCCTTGATGCAGCTGTAATGCTTGCAAACCGTTATATCACCGATAAATTCATGCCTAACAAAGGTAAGTAATTATTCTTATATCTATGATGAGAAGATATCTATCTCTTTTCGCTATTGATATACTTTTTTTCCTTGCTGAATTTTCAAGTCTTTTCTGCTGTAATCATGATAAAGTTATATTTGTTGTTTGCAGCCATTGGTTTAATTGACCAAGCCGCGGCCATGGTTAAAAAAATATTTGATTATAGGCCCATTGAGTTGGATAAGATTAATAGGGATATTGTTGAGTTGGGAAATGAGAGATTATCCCTGTAAAATGACACTAATACGGCATCGGAGGAACGGTCACGCAAACTGGACCGCGATTTAAATTCATTCAAGCAGAGGAAGGTTATACTCACAGACCTGTGGCAACGAGAGAAGGCTCTCAAAACTCAGATTGCATCGATTGATGAAGAGGTAGTGTTTTACGTGGTTTCATACTGAATTTTTCAATGCTAAATTATTTTTACATTGGTCTGATTTAGTGGTTGCACAGATTGATGGAGTAAACTTTAAGATTAGAACAACTGAACGTCAGTATGACTTAATTCGCTCTTTCAAGCTAAAGTACGAGACCCTGGTTTCTCTTCAGACTATGCTCGAAGCTGCTGAGAAGAGTTGTGCTGACTTGTGGCGGTCTTGGAATCCATTACTCCGGGGAGTGGTTACCCACGATGATGTCTCTGAAATTTTCAGCAAGCACACAGGTATTCCATTATTAAGTCTGCAGCAGTTTAAGAATGACGAGCAATTGCCTCTGGAGGAGTTTCTCCACAAGTGAGTTATTGGTCAACATGTCGCAGTCAAATCAGTGGTTGCTGCTTTCTGTCGTTCAAGGCTAGGACTGTCTAATCCAAATGGCCCTATAGCAAGCTTCATGGTCATGGGTCCTACTAGTGTTAGTAAGACAGAGCTTGTAAAAGCCCTTGCTGATTACCTTTTCAACAATGAGAAAGCACTTGTTAGGCTTGACATGAGTGAGTACAAGGAGCTACACTCTATATCACGCTTGCTTGGTGCTCCACCTGGTTATGGGGGTCATGGAGGAAGTTGGCAGTTGGCCGAAGTTGTTTGTCGAAGACCATATTCTGTAGCCTTGCATGACGAGATTGAAAAGTCTCACGATGCTGTCTTTGATGTTCCCTTAAACCTTTTGGGTGATGGAAGGATTATTGATTCAGAAGGAAGGACTGTAGATTTTTTAAATTGTATTGTGCTAATGAGACATCGAACATTGGGTCCCATGAAATTATTGAAACTCACGAAAACATGGCAGGATCTAAGGACGAAGTATATACAAAAATCCAAAGGCAGGTTGAGGAGTTAAAAGGAAAAACTTTCCGCCCAGAATTAATCAGTCGCATTGTTGAGTGTATTGTTTTCCCGCCGTTGGAGTTGGATGAAGTTTGCAAGATAACTAAGATACAGGTAAATCATCTTACCAAGGATATTAGCCTAACATGGTTTCTTTTGTTCCTATTCCCTCTTCAGTCCTTGAGTTTCCCATTTTTTGTCTTTTTGATATGACAATGATGAGCATGAACTCGTGCATTGCCTTGGAATCTAGTATATATAATTACATACAAGTGACAAGGTATGGTTTTTGAATTGAACCAAACTGACCTGCAAGTCTTATCTATATATATATTTTTTGATGAATAATGAAAGTGTGAGAGATATATTATATGGATGTATAAGTATGGAGTATAGAGTATGGAGCATGCACACGTAAAATCAAAATATCACTCTACAAAAACTTGACAACCCTCCAATATGCCCAAAAAAACAGCACCCCTGAAAGCCCACTATACAAATCATCCCCCAAAAAACACCATCCCAAGGCTCCTAAAAACAAAGCTAAACAAGCTGTTCAACTTTAGACCACCACTGAAGCACACTTCCGCTCTCCTCCTCTCCTAGCTCATATTTAGTATCCTCCCTCTCGCCAGGCCATCCTCCACACAAAGAGACGGAAAACATCACTTCTTCCACTCCTTCACAATCTCTGTAGGCCATTACTCCCGAAATTCCAGAAGGACTGGAGCCCACGATGCTACATCAATCATCGTAACATCAAAAACCTAGTCCACTGATAGCCTGATATCCCTGAAGACCTTGTTATTACGCTCCAACCAAATGAACCAGACAACTGCGTGGAACATCATATCATATAACAACTTGCCCCTCCTACCCAAGCCCGTGATTCTCCACTGATTAAAACATGAGACAAAAGTATCAGGTAGCACCCAAGAAACATCGATCAAGTCAAACAACCGTCTCTAGATAATGCCGGCGAAACGACAGTGCAGAAAAAGATGATCAATACTCTCTCCTTGTTCCGTACACATGAAGCACACATGTAGGGATAAAGCGCACACTTTCCATCTTCTTTGGATTAGATCCGCCGTGTTTATCCTGTATAAGATGGTAGTCCATAAAAAAGGCTTAATCTTAAGAGGGACCTTAGGCTTCCAAAGCTGACTAACCGGGAAGGAGATACTAGGATGTGATGAGCCAATTGAAACAGACTTGAAGAAAGATTTAAAGGAGAATAAGCTATTGGATGAAAGGGACCAAGACACTTTGTCATAACCTAGAGGATCGAGAGTAATATCCTTTAACCCATCAATGAGCACAGAGATCTCTTCCACCTTAAGGGGGCGAAGATTTCTCCTAAAAGGAAGGTTCCAAGAGGAACCAAAGGAAGACTACTGTAAAGTATTAGCCACAATAGCATTAGGAAGTAGAGCAATGGAGAATAAACGAGGAAACTGGGTGGATAACTTCTGATTTCCCCACCAAAGATCATGCCAAAAACGAATAGATGATCCAAAGCCGATGCTCAATCTAACATGCGGGTAGAAGCATGAAGCAAGTTTGATAATGGCCTTCCATGGGCAGTTTCCTGAAGGTTGTGCCCTTAAATTTATAAACCATCCATTATCATCACTTCCATATTTGCTTGTAATCGCTTGGTGCCACAAACTCTCTTTATCCGTGCTGAAACGCCACAACCATTTAGCTATAAGAAAGGAGTTTCAATGGGCTATCATACCCACCCCAATCCCTTCCATCTCCTTATCGACACAAACCTTATCCCACCTAACTAAATGGTTCTTCCTTTTCCCTCCACCTTCTCAAAGAAAGTCCCTTTGGGCTTTCTCAATTATGTCTACAACTCTTCTAGGCATCCTAAACAAGGACATGAAATAAATTGGAAGATTTGGAAGCACCGCCTTGATTAGGATTATCCTACCCTCCAAAGACAAGTAGTTCATTTTCCACAACGCAAGCCGCTTCTCCACTCTTTCAATGACTGGCTCCCAAAAACTAACATTCCGAGGGGATGCCCCGAGAGGAAGACCTAGATACGACATCAGCAAAACACCCACCTGACACCCTAATATTCGACTAATAGCAAGGGTCTCATTCTCCTCAATATTCAATCCCACAATGGAACTCTTCTCCCAATTGACTTTAAGGCCCGATACCATATGGAAGGTGTGTAAAATACTTATCAACCACATCATTTGGTCCCTACAAGCTTCCAAAAAAACCAATGTATCATTTGCAAACTGTAAATGGGATATGGTTACCTCATCTCTTCCAACCTTGAAACCTTTAATCAAGCCACGACTCCTACCATACATGAGAAAGCTATGCAACACCTCAGCGACCAAAATGAACAAGAATGGGGATAGTGGATCCCCCTGCTGAATACCCCTAGAAGAGGGGAAAAACCCTCTTACATCTCCATTTACCAAAATGGAGAAATGAACATTTCTCAGACACCCCAGAATCCACATCCTCCACCTTTCCCTGAACCCTTTCCACTTCAACACAAAGTCAATGAAAGCCCACACCACTTTATCATAAGCCTTTTCAATATCCAATTTGCACACTACCCCTGGCTCCCGATCCCTCTTCCTACTTTCCACACACTCATTTGCAATTAAAGCACAATCCATGATTTGGCAACCCTCCACAAAGGCACTCTGATTTAAAAAGATAATCATAGGCAGCACCTTCTTTAACCTAATGGACAAGACTTTAGCCATAATCTTATACAAGCTAGTAGTAAGACTTATGGGCCTGAATTCTGTAATCCCTATTGCCCCAACTTTCTTGGGAATTAGAACAAGGAAAGTGGCATTTGTGGCCTTATGAATAATGCCATTCCTGTAAAACTCCTGAAACACCTTAAGCATATCCCCCTTAACAATCTCCCAATTATTTTTGAAGAATTTTATTGTGAAACCATCGGGCCCAGGCACCTTATCCCCTTCCATCTTCCATAAAGCTTCCTTAATCTCCTCCATCTCAAACCCTCTTTCAATCCATCCGCTCATCTCCTCATCTAGCTTTGATTGGTTGCTCTCTTTTAATTTGAAGTACAACTCTTGCTCAAATTTGTAAAGATTGGCATAGAATTGACAAAGAGATAGACCAATTTCCTCATTATCCTCAATACTTCTTCCAGCCACCTCCAGCCACAATATTGAGTTCTTTATTCTTCTCCCATTCGCCATCCTATGGAAAAACACAGTATTCCCATCTTCTTCCTTTAACCATCTGATCCTTGATTTTTGCCTCCAATGCATCTCCTCATATTTCAAAATCCTTTCCAAGGATGCTTTAACCTCCATTCTTCTTTCCTTATGAATGGGACCCCAGTCCCCACTCCCTTCCTTACGGTCCAAATCGGCTATTTCATTTAACGCCGCATTTTTCTTTATCTCCACCCTTCCAAAGGTCTGCTTATTCCACTCCTTTATTTTATACTTTAGCTCTCGAAGACACCCCATGAATCTAAAACCAACCCACCCAGACACAGTAGTACTACCATCCCACCACCCCTGAATAAGATTCTGAAAAGAGGGATGGTGAAGCCACATATTTTCAAAACGGAATGGAGAAGGCCCGCCATTCATGGATTCATTAGTCAAAAACAGGGGAGAATGGTCCGAGATAGGTCTAGGAAGAACCATTTGAACAATTGGCATGAAATGATTGTCCCAGGACCCCGTAGCAAGACACCTATCTAACCTAGAGCGAAGCGGAGGAAATTGGAGATTTGACCCCATGTGAACTGCCCCCCTTCAATGGATAATGAATGAGCTCGTTCCTTTGAATCCAATTCGAAAAATCCCTCATACTTCTATTGACCCGATTCCTCCAATTATTAGAATCATGGGAAAATCTATATACATTGAAATCTCCCACAACCACCCATGGAAAGGAACCCCTAGGATTCATGTCATCCAACTCTTGCCAAAAAGACTTCCTCCCCCTGGCCCTACAGGAGCCATAAACTGCAAGTAAAGTCCACTTGAACTTATCACTAACCGACTCAAACCCCACAGTGACCGAGAAAACGCCCAACTGACTATCAACCTTACTAAAACATTGAGAGTCCCACAACACAACAATCCCAACGAATCTACCGGAGGAAGGGAAAGACACCCACTCGACACCTCCTAAAGGCCACAACCCTCTCACCACTCTCAAATCCACCGCTTCTAATTTAGATTCAACTAAAACAACCACATCAAGCTTCCTACGATTGCACCTCTCCTCTACCGCTCGTTTTTTGTCGCTTCCCCCTAACCCTCTAACATTCCAGCATAGAAGCTTCAGGGATCACTACACAATCCCCTTACCCCAAGCTTATCTCTGAACTCTTCAACCGCCCTAAATATAGGCACTCGTTCCCCACTCAAAGGGGCAACCTCCTTGAGAACCAACTCTGCAAAGGACGATACTCTATTCCATACTATGTTTGACTCCAGCCCCACACTTCCCTTGCACCCTCTTATGCCATATTCCTTCCCATCTCCATGGGCATCAACAGCCCCTACACTCTCTTCTTCATTACCCAACAACTATGGCGTTTCAGCATTTACATTGAGATCTCTATATCACCTAGTAATACCTACATTTGGAAGAGAAGAAAGAAGATGTTCATGCGAAAGGGAACAACCGACAGGAAACATACCTTCTTTGGAGCCAACATGCAATCTAGAAGAATCAGCGGGAGAAAGAGGCTCAAGTCGAGAAGGACTAACAGGGGCAATAGGGGGGTCCGAAGAGGAAGAAGCCTGTGGAACACCTCTCAAGATCTCCGTGTCTGCCCAAGAATTCCGCCGGCTGATCCTTTCTAAAGATGATGAAGCAGGAACCTTACCCCGCATATGCGACCTCTTGGAAAAGACCTTCTAGACAGAAGAAACGTGGATGTCATCTTCTACAGCGTCACGCACACCCTTGCCATGCTCGTAGCGTACGCCCTCCTTTGGCGCCTCCTCCTCATTACCATCTTCATCAAGTAATATAACCTTGCTTGCTACTTCTTGATCTTTAAAAGATTGATTGGGGGAACTGGATAATGGCGCTGGTTGTTTTAACCCGTTACTGTTAGACCTCTGATCTGAGGCTTTCTGAAAGAGATTCACCATAACTTCCTCCACCCACTACTCAATCTGATCCCTCCATTTCTCTTGAGCTACCTCCATATCCCGCTAGAAGGAACTAACGATATATTTCACCTCCTTTGCTGCCAATGAAAGAGGCTGTTCCATCTCCAAACCCTTCAAAGGCCCTACCTGGTTGGCCTCATCTCTCACTTTGGTAGGACTTACTCCTTCGCACACCAACCTGGAAGCGTCGCCTAAACCTTCCAGCGACGATGCCACCTGAAAGTCGCATGGCAAAATCGGCCTTCACCCCTGCAACTTCCTTCACCCATCGACATAGGGATGACATCCCCAACAGTCGCTAGTTCCTTGTGGGACATGGCCACGCCTGGATGCAAGCCCAAAATCCCTAGCACATCTTGGGCCTGAACCCCTTTACCCCTCCTCCTACAAGCATTGGTCAGATCATTGAAAGACGATCCAACCTCATTTATCCCCTCAACCGGCCCTCTTCTACTAAACCCGTTCAGCCTACATATGCCGAAAGATGTAAGCCCCTTCTGACTTGGCCCATCAACACACCCATGCGAGCTTGAACTATTCTGACTTGGCCCATGCGAACTTGATCTATTCTAACTTGGCCGATCAGTACACCCATGCGACCTATTACCACTCAAGCTTAACCCAATCCAGCTTAGCCCATCAATATACCCTCTCCCATTTGTTCCATTCCCAAATAGAATGGCTTCTCCTTCATTAGAATTAGACTCTGCCCCCAAACACCTGTCTTCCCTGTCAAGTGCCGGCCCTTTGTTCCCATTCAATACAGCGTCTCTAAAACTCCTGGTGTCATACCTTCCTTCTCCTGACACGTTGCTTCTCGACCCCTCCGATAATCTGTAAAGGGCTTGTCCTGCATTAAGGATATGAATCCAAACCCCAAACTTCATATTTCCATCCCAAACATTAACCACCCGAGGTATCTTCATATGGCTTTCTTCATTGAGTTTGAGAGAGAAGCCTCTGGCAAACCTCCCTAACGAACGGAAAGATCCCAACTGCCAAACACCTCCACAGGCTTCTCCTATAGCCTTCAAGGATGATTCAGCCCAAAGATAAACTGGGATCCCCAATAGCAAAACCCAAGTTCTGCCAACACTTCCTATATCGACACCATGGTACACATTTCCTCTCTATTGAAAGAAACAAACTTTCAATCCATAAGCCATATAAACCTCAATCTTCATTAGAGCATCGACCTCCTCATCGGACTCCGAGCACACAATAGCTCCCTGAGCAGAAATTGGAATAAAATATAACATGAGACCCTCCTTCTTCCCCACCTCCATCATCACCTTCTCCCAATTGGACACTTCACTAGCAGACGAACAAAGCAATGGAAACTTCCAACAATTATCTTCCTAAAATCCATCTTGCCTCAAAAAGACTGCCGGAGGCTCACCCACAACCTAGGACAAACAACTAGTACTATTACCGTTGAACCACGAACTCTCAATACATTCCGTTATCACCGGACTTGGCCTTACTTGGAACATATCACATCCCCATAGGACGTATTCCCACCCTGCAAAGTCATTTTCTTTAGGAAAAGCAATTAAAGCATTCCTTCCGGCTCGAGACAAAGCCGACAACTGAACAAATTTTCCCCTGGCATTCACTCTAAGCTCCAAGGCAAAAGAGATACTTCCTTCACGGAAAGAGCCCAACCACCCAATATTCTCTCTCGCCCGCAGTCCTTGAAACTTTGAACATAACCAATTGACCCCTTCATCACTTAGCAAGATATTATCTGAATACCATCTGCTCCTTTCGGATATCTTCAAAGCCTTTTGATTTGATAAATTTGCAGAAGCAAATACAAATAGCTTGTTACAAATCTTGACATCCCGCATCGAAGAAGTCGACCTGCCCCTTGAGATGGCCTGAGAATGAAAGCGTGGCTCACGACGGAGCTCCGAGGAATGCTCCGAAATCCCTCCGTCGATTTCATCGGCCCTCTTCGCTTCTCCAACGGCCCTATTAAGGAAGCCCCATCTTCCTTGACCACCTGCCGTAGCTGTAGATACACTAACCATCTTCGTCTTACAATTGCAGCATCCACTACTCCTACTCCATCACCATCCTCTTATAAATGAAACACCTACACCGTTTCGGGCCATTATCCCCGTTCGCCCTAGCTTCACCCTAGAGCTCTTAATCGCTGAAAGCCCTTCACAAACACCGAGAGCTCTAATGCAGGCGTTGAGATCTTCTCGTAGCCTAGAACTCCTTCGTAGTTGCCGAGAGCTCCTTCAAACGCTGAGAGTTCCTTCAAACGCCTAGAGCTCCTTCGCCGAGAGCTCTTAGTCACTGAAAGCCTATCTATATATCGGCACCCAGAAATGACTTTGTTCTATTGTGCTTACCATGCTGGACCATGATCCAATAAAAAACTAGTGTTAAACCTTTTTTCAAGGCTTTACACTTATTAATGGTTGTTGGATCTATGGTGCTTGCATTTGTGTTGTCATTGTGGTTGTTTATCGTGTGTACCTTATGCTGTTGCAATATCTATTGTATAGGAAATGAAGCTGAAATTGCATCTTTCTTCTAGATATGCTTATTTTTTGTTTCTTTTTGTCAATATTCTTATTTCTTCATTTGGTCCCATAGTCAACCATATCTACTTGTGAAAATTCTGGTCTATTTTGGCTGGTAGTCTACTTCTAAACTTAAAGAGGATTTTTTCCAGTAAGTAATACCATTGTTCCCATGCATTACAGTTGAATGAGTTGAAAGACAGGGTCAAGCAGCAAAGGAAGATGGATTTGCAATACACAGAGGAAGCTGTTAGAGTTTTGAGCACGTTGGGCTTTGACCATAAGTCTGGAGCCAGACTAGTTATGAGGGTAATAGAGGGGAAGGTTGTGGATGAGATTGTATCAGGTGTGTTGCTGGAAGACTTTAAGGAAGAATATTCTATCCTCGTTGATGCGGCATCACCAGAGGAACTTCCCCTAGAGAAAAGACTGGTCATCAGGAAGTCAGGATAATGATTCTATAATGAATGTAAATGTAGGCTATAGCAATACAACAATTGAATACTTATACTAGCAACACTACAATTGAACAATTGAAATACTGATACCAGGGGTTTTTGTCCTTTATTTTTTCTTCTTCTTGTTATTTTGTTTTCTTAGTAGCCATTTTTTGTAGGTCCCATAGAGCTAAGGACCATAAAAAACCACATAAGAATTCTTATTTGAGAGAGAGAGAGACTCTAATAGAGGTTGCGGAATGCAACAGTCAAAAGACTTAAAGATTGGTCTCAAAAGACATGAGTTTTGCAGAAACGAAAATGTACAGAGATTAATGTCTCAATCCATGTACTTCTTTTTAACAAAGAGCTTGAAAAAAAGTGGGAATCCCATCCATCAAGGAAGGGTATACGTCATGAAAAACAAAGAGAATTCGGGTTATCAAATTCTCTAGAGAATTCGGGTTATCAAATTCTCTAGATGTGGGTGTAATTTAGGTCAGATTTGGATATCCATCTTTATGGAATGATAGTTTTTTTTTTTTTTTGGTGATAAATTCCTTTTTAGATTTGGAAAATGTTGCTTGTTTAATCAAGGAAAAAAAATGAGAAAGGGTAGGAATGAGGCGGGTCCTACTCTACCTAACGGCTGAGTATAGGCAAAGCAAACCCCAAGTGGGCCAACTAAGCCCAAGCATGTGCGCACTACCCAGGCCAAGGCCTATGAGAGAACTTTCAACTTGAGCTCATGTGCATTGCCAAGGACAGCGTTTCAACTGGTGCCACTCAGTGGTGCCAGTGTGAAATGTGCAGATGGATGCCCATGATGGAGGGTGCCCACATATCCATACTCAATCCCAGCCAGTGGTATCACAATATCACTAAATTCTAGCACTAGAGGAAATGCATTCGTTGCTGAGGAGCACCCTTACACAACCCAAGAACACCCAAGCCCCCTTTAATGACCTACAAATTTATTTAGCGATAATTTAGTAACTATATAATTAGTTAATTAATTAATTACTTAATTAACATATCATGCTTCAAAACCTAATTAGGATTTGGGATTGGGCTAAACTAAATCTAAATAACAATTTTTAGCACATTAATGGAATATAAGAATGTTTAGTAATAATAAATGTTTAGGGAGTCCTTATATAAGTAATAATTAAGGAAAAAGTGCAATTAGATTCCATTTAAATTATTGAATAAAATATGCATGAAAATTAGAATCTAGATAGGCATTTGAAGTTTAGGAAAATTAAGGTACTTTAGTAAACATAAACGAATTAGGAAAACCCTAATCTTATTAATATATAAATAGGTAGTGTGTTTTATTTTATTATTAAACAATTAGAGATGGATGTAAGGGAGAATTTGGAGCTTGTCTAAGTCTTATTATATATATATATATATACTGTAAGGTGTGAGTGTTACCATCCAATAGTCTTCAATAACTTGATATATTATTACAGGATTAACTTACACGTCGTGGTGACGGATTTTTGTAGCCTCTAAGATCCATCTTGTAGAATGTGGATATTATTTGCGAACATGAATTATATGACATAGTGTTATATGACACTATGCCATATAACACTGTGTTATATGACACTGTGTCATATTCTACAAGATCCATCTTGTAGAATATTGTAGATATTATATGACACTGTGTTATGAATTTACAATTTGATCGTCACAAGGATGTCTAGTCTTCTTAAAAATACTGGTTCAACATTATGATCTTATTGGTTGAAAGCCTGTATAATTGCGATATACATGTAGAATGCAATAGATGTACTAAAAGGTCAAGGAACAGGAGTCTATAGTGGGAATGTGTGCAATTTGAGGTGCTCCGAAGGTCATATCACTTATATTACATTACATGGTGTGGGATTCATGCACGATTCACTACATGCATATCATATTATTTGCGTATTAGTTTGTAGATTCTGGAATGTTTATTCCTTATAGATATTAGGATTGGGATATACATGTATTCTAGGAATTGAATGGATGAAAATAAACTTATATTGTTACATCATTTAAATTTGGTTATTTGTGTAAATAATTTATTGACTTAATTCTACAAATCTAGGGTTACCAAGAGAAAAAGTGTGTGGAATGAAGCATACTAGGCTTTCTTCTCACTCCTACTTCAGATTTTACAGGTGTTGATGCTTATAAAGATAAGGAGCGGAACATGGATTAGGAGTAGACTATTTACATATTGGCATGATTTGATGTCAAATATGGTCTACATAAGAGCAGGATACTAGTTTGGATTTAATATTGATATCATAAAAATTGTGTAGGATTATTATTATTTTTAGTTATTCGTAGGTTATCATTACAAATTATGTTATTCATTAGTTATTTGTGCTCTCTGATATTATTGATATTAATTCATTGGATTTTTGGTCAAAAAGTGCGGTACCTTTTTTTTTTTATCTATTAATGTTGATTTTTTTCATCATTGAATATAAGAAAGGGTTATATATGCCTGGATTTCTATTTTGGGATGAATAGAAACTAAAGTCATGTTCTAAGATCCAATTACCCCATGTTTATATTATATATTTATTATTAATAGGGATAATTATATTCTTGGAATCAGGGCGTGACACCCCTTGGGATTGGCTCAGCACGGCTAAGCACAAAAGCTAAGGCTCTATAGTTTATGGTGGTGTCCAATTAGAGGGAATTGGAGAAATTTCCTAGGTTAATTTAGGTAGATCAACTCAATGAGAGAGAGGTTTTAAGGCAAGTAATAAATAAGGAGCTAGCAGGCTCTTTCAATTTGAAAAATTTTGTATAGAACCTTTAACTCAAAGCGGTTCAACAAAAATAGTAACCAAACCTTATACATGATATTCTTCCAATTCATATATATAACAGGTTCAACATAAAAATACGAAGAACTGTTATTTAATAATTGTACGGTATAAAAACATGAAGAACTGCTATTGAATAACAGTACAGTGAAAAAAAGACAGTCTACACAGCTACTGTATAGCCTTGACCCTTATTTGCATAGACAATACTTATTGATGTGTAATATCTTAAGTAAAGATGTATGTTTTAATCTCCATATACTTAAGATATTACATTAATGAAACACCCTCTATTTATATCCATTAGAAATAGTTTCAAACCTAAATTCCAAAAGAATAAATGTCAAGTTCCCAGATCAAGGCCAAAATCTGATTTTTCAAGTCTGATGGAAACTTTCACGTTATAAAGCCAAGGTGTTTGTAAAATTTTGAATGTCCAAAAATTTAGTAATATTAAAACATTGGTAAAACCTTGATTTCATGTGAAAATTTGTCTTGAGATCTCATCTCTTAATAAAAATTCCTTTTTGTGGTCAAAAGTCAACAATATTTCAACAAAAAAAGTTTGACTTTACCTAAAGATTTATATTTGGGTCTTTTCTTTTGTGATTTTGGATTCAAATGTGCCATGGAACTTGAGCTCAATGGTAAGAACTGAAACATTTTAATATTTCTTCCATGATTTATTTGAAAACATACAAGTTTGAGGTGTCTATAGCATGATGATTGAAGACGACCATTGCATCTAAGTTAGACATAATAGCGAAAGCTTTTTGGGCTTAACATACTAATGGCGGGAAATGGCAACACCTAATATAAAGGCAGTTAACACAAAAGTGTCATTACAAATACCTTAATACAGCATTTTAATAAATTATTTTACGGCAGCATTTTTTCTATGAAATGCCCTAATAAATAATTTTATAGTGGCATTTTTCTATAAAATGCCTTAATAAATTATTTTATAGTGTCATTTTTCCCTAAAATGCCATAATAAGCATTTTAATAAAGTTTTTTATAACGACATTTGCCTATAAAATGTCATAATAATTTGTTTTATAGCCGCATTTCTTATAATGCCATAATAAATTTTTTTTTGCAAATGAAATGCCGTACTAAGGTGTTTGTAACGACACTTTTGTATAAGTGTCGTTATATTAGGTGTTGCTACATCATCTTTTTTTTTTCTTTTTTTTACTTTAAGGATAAAAAATTAATTCAAATTAATCGATAATTTACTTATAGAATAATTTAAATTCTTTCTAAATTATTTTTTAAATTCACATAAAAAAATAAAGATTAATTTTCAAATTCTTTACTTATAGATTAATTTTTTAAATTCTTCAAGTTTATCATTTTAAATTCATTTTGATAGGATAATTTTTAAAATTTAATTATTAAAAAACAACAATTGAGGGATGACGTGGAGGTTTTGGGTATGTTAAAAAACCATGTTATTGATATATAAGGATTTCAAATTATTAGAATTAATATTTTCTTAATATTTTATTATTAAAAAGTTGTAAGCAAAATTAAAAAAAAAAAAGCATGCTATAATTCTTTATTATAAAATTTTCCATAAGTAGATAAGTTTGCAAAATTGAAGACTATAGAGAAGGACATTTTAGGTATGTGAAAATTAAAAATACTTAAGGTAGTTTGTGCTTTTAATAGTAAAATATAGATGATGTTATATTATAAATATATATATTCATAGATAAAAGTGATTAACATGTATATTTATATATTTGTAGATAAATATAAGAGGTTACTAGAAATAGGCAGGTCAACTGTCTTATAATATAATAGTAGTTATTAAATAATATGTTGTAATTTATAATTATTATATTATTAAAAATGTAATTATAATATTTATAATTATTTGTAACCTATAAATGCATATAATCGATTATATATTTATAATATAAAATAGTTAATAATTAAATATTATCTATATATATATATATATATTGTGTTATATATAATATAATATTTATATATAATTAAATATTTGTTTAAATTTTAAATTATACACAAAGATTATATTTAATTAAAATGTAATTGTAACTATTTTTTTTGAAAGAAGTAATTATAACTATGCTATAACTATATTTTAACTAAAATAATAATTTCAATAATTTTAATTAAAACAATAATTATAATATAAAAGAATATATAACGTAACAATTATGCTTTAGATATTATATATTACAATCGATATGTAGCTACTAATTATTATATTTATCATATATAGTTATATATTAAATTTAAATATAATAATTATAAATTGATTGAGTTGTACAAGTCACGCTATCAACCCACTAAGTCAGTACATGATATTATACAAGTCATTTGATAGAGATGTACAAGTTTCTTTATAAGCATACAAATTAGTACACTATTTTGTACAAGTCAGTTCATACTTTCATAGAAGGTACAAGTTACTTTTCTATATTTCTGTAACTTTTTTTATGTATTCCATCATCCACTTTTATTATCGAGTTTTACATTTCTATGAAGTCTCATGAATATTTCCATGTTTATTAATTTCATTTTTTTAATATCTTTATTAAGTTTTATGTGTATTTACGAAGTTTTATTAACATTGTATGACTTTTTAATAAATGTTATCTTTTTATGATTTCTTTAAATTATGATAAATTATTTTCATTTTATTAATTGTATAGATTTAAGAAATTTGTATATTTTATTAACAACATTTTTTCTTGTATAAATTTACTCAGTAATAAACACATATTTCTTATTTATCTTGCTTAAGCAGAAATTGACTCAAGCTTTTCTATTGACATTATTTATTCTTAATTTTTTGCATTGTAAATTTTGATTAAACAAAACAGTTCTTAATCACTACTCCTGCTCATTCTTGTAAGAGAAAGAAATTTTCTCTTGACCTTATCAATGTGGTCATTGAAGAGATGATATGGTATTACTGCTTATTAAAGAGAGAAAAAGCTTCAAGTTATTTGCATCGTGAGGTTATATTAAGTTACTTTTAAAATTTGAGAACGAGTGCTATTTTACTATTCACATAGGGATTAATTTCTTCCAAAAATGTCCTTGAAACACTTGTAAACCTTTTCTAACAACCTTTAAGATTTTTAAAAGTATTAAGAGCATTTCTAAAAAAAAAAAATTTCTCTACTTAGTTCCTATTTTGTAATTACTTAGAATTTAATTATTGAATTTGTATTATGTCTAAGATGTATCACTTAAAACTAATTTTGCTAAAAAGGGAGAATTAATTTTTAGCCATATCCTTTGAAACTTAAAATTCAGTGAGGAAAGTTTTGAGTTTTAACTTTTAGCATAATTTTATTAAAATAATTAATTTTTAGTAATATTTCACTATTACAAACCAACTATTCCAAAATTGCCCTTACATAATTCATTCATGTGACTTGTGCGAATCAAGAAAATAACTTGTATAAGTTAAAACACAAAGTTAATAGAAGGTACAAGTCATTTTATATTGATTTGTACAATCCATTTTATTGCTTGTACAAGTCATGTGAATGTAGGAAAAGAAATTTTTGAGATTAAAAAAATGTCATGTGGCAGAATCTCATGAAAAGTGTGGACCCATAAAATTATTTAAATAGATAAATATTACTAAAAGTTAATTCAAAAATAAGGCCTATGATACAACGTTAAGGGTCTGACATCATCTACGTCTGTGATAATTGAGGACCTAAACAAATGGAAATTTTGGTTTTTAGTAATGCTTTTTAAAAGTAATCCCATTCAGTCACCAATGCCCTCGCTTTTAATAGTACTTTTTGAAAATAATTGTAAATCAATGTCGTTTCTCCTGAAGATATTTTCAAAAAATGCCCTTACTTTTAAAAAATTTTATTAAGGACTTTTCCTAAAATGCCCCCAACAGTGTTTTAGAAAGAATTTGTTTGTTATTATGTTATAATGAGGTTAAGGTGTGTTATGATGGCATTTTTGGAAGATGTTTGATGTATATAATAAAATGACACTCATTTTCAATTATGTTTAAAAAGTATCACTAATTCATAATTATGAAGAATTTGGTGACTTAATCAAGATTATTTATAGAAAGTAATACTAAAAACTAATTTCCCTAACATGATTTGTAAAAATCATAGGAAACGAAATCAAATACTCATGCTTGTATAGATGCTACTAGCAAAGACCCCATGCGAACATGGATTGATAAAAATGAATGCTTGTCTGTTTGTCTAATCTTCTTATACACCAAATTAGGGTTACTTTTCGAGCCAGGCTGGCACGGCCCGTGGCTCCTAGTGGACCGTGCCGTGCCTAGGTGCTCGGGCACGAGGCCCATTAAGGCACGGCCCACCAGGTATGCCAGCTCGGCAGGCAGCACGACCTACATCAAGCAGGCCAATTGGGCCGTGCCTGCCTGGCACGCAAATTTTTTATCCCAAAAAGTGGTTTTTTCCCATTTTTTTCAAATTTACCCCCCTAACTAGAGCTGTAAATCTAGTCCAAACCGCCCAAAGCCCGCCCAACCCAACCCGAATAAGATCCCGAAGTAAGTATTGAGTTTGGGTTTGGGTTGGGTTTCATTTCTAGCCCAAAGTTGAGTTTGGGTTAGGCTTGGGTTCAAGCTATACAACCTGAAAAGCCCAAAATTAATGTTGACTTTATGTACACACTTTCATATAGATATATGTATAAAACTCTACCAAATATATATATATATAAGTGAATATTTATTTTTATATATATGTATCATTGTTTTCTTTTCCTTTTATATTGTCATTGTATTAATGCAATCAATTATTAACATGTGATAATAATTTTATGAATTTTTGTCAAATAAATAATTTTATACTCACATATATATACATATATGTTATAATGAATGTGATATTTGGGAACACATACTCTACAAGAAAGATTGTGCAAAACCACATATATAGTGAGCTAGTATTATATTTTAAAATTTTTAAAGAAATAAATTAATTAAGTGTTTTTTCCCTAATTCAAGGGACAAATCAAGGGGAATTTGTAATATTTGCATTTATAACAAAAAAAACATAAAAGCATGTTGATAGACAATTTAATTAATGATATTCCAACATTTTGTAATTATAAAAAAAATTGTAAAAAAATTCAAAATCTTACATTTTGTTTAGGTCAACCCGAACCCAACCCAAACTCAAACAATAATGTTTGGGTTAGGGCGGGTCAACGACGAGTTGATCACCATTAGTTTTGTTACCCTTGTCGAAGAACTTTAGAGCCACTTGTATTCGCCGAGAGTATCATAGAACTCCACTTCGTCCTCCGTCACTGTCTCCCATTTTGTTACATTCCCGGGGCTTCATCCTCCTCCCCATGTTCTTTTCAGTCCTTGATATCTTCTTATATCTTCTTCCCATCTTCCATTCTGGGCTTGTTTTATGTCGGAGATTCTCCTACTGAGATGGTGTGATCTATGATCGTCTAAATCATCAAATACTTCACGTACTTGGTGAGGACTGCGTATGTAAATATACTAGATATACTCAATATCAGTGCATGATCCATTTTCCAGAAAATGACATGCGGGATTTTGAAAAGTAAGTCATTTTCTAGAAAATAGCTACTTTTTAGGAAAACTGTTATACACAATATTGTATTTTACATGGAAACAAACATTTGGAAAATCCTATTTTAACTTGAAAACATTTTCCAGATTAGATTTTACATCAAAACAAACGGAGCCTTAGTACGTCTAAATACTTTTTAATGGCATTTTAATGTAGTTAATTACTTGATTAAGCCTTTTTTTTTAATATGTAGAAAGCATAGTAATATTATTTTTTTGCCTTGTTATTTGATATAAATTTCTGAGCGCCTAGTTGTTTTTTTTATACTCGCTATTTGCTATTTCTAAGGCACTCACCATGCTTAATTGGGTTAATTAGAAAGAATTACGATTTAATATAAGACTTTATTTCATTTTCCATTTTTGTTTCTAGCAGTAGCTAGGTAGAAAAGAAATAAGGAATATAACATTCCAAAGATACTACCTGAATTTGTACCAGTTTTGTTCTAATACTTATGCCTTTGCTGATAAAAAGACCTCATAAGTTAGATATTTAGCATCATCTGTGCTATTTAAGAATTGTCAGTGCGTATATATGAAACACTGTTGATATTCTTGATCATGTAAATTTCATTTGATCATGTAAATTTCACAGTAAATTGTTTTTGTTGAGGTGAAAAGGAAGAATTAAAAAAAAAAACGCATATAAGGGCAGGAAGAAAATCTACTATTAATCTTCCCTAGGTTCCTTCATTATTTAGTTGCTTCATAAGTTACATGGATGGTGCAAAATATGCTGGATTAAGTATGCACAGCATCTGCAATATGTTTTTTTTTTTTTTAAATAAAACGCCCAGGCCGAAGCCATCAGGCGCTCCATAGAAGGGAGGGCGGTTGACGCAGATTGCGACCTGTGTATATCAGCGAAAATAAGCAAACTTACACCTAGCCAGGGGCCGTAATGAGCTTTACCCCTCAGATGCAAAATAGGAATATGTTATAGTTAGGTAAGGTTAGCTTTATAGAACTCAATATAATTTTATGCATATGCTGTTTGTATGATTGCTTTCTTTGTTTATGGTGTCGAGATTTTATGAAAAAATTACATAAAGAAAAAGGAAAATCAACATTTTTTTTCTTTCCAATTTGAACCCTGAAATAATAAGAAAAGAAACTAGTTCGATAACTAGAACGATTTTATAACGAGCAGGGCCATGATACTGAAAACATAGAAAGACTTGGACCATTAACAAGAACAAACTTCTGTGGGTTGAAACTTCAAGCATTTTAAATAAGAAAAAACATCCCACCAGTTTCACAGGACGACCTACCTTTACAATTACTTGGAACTTGAAGCATATTAGATAAGAAGAAAAATATCCGACTGGTTGCACAAGAAGATCTACCCTTTACAATTACTTCAGTATTTCAGTTCTATTAATCATTGGCCACCATGACATTCATTGTAGAACCATTCTCCAGCCTCTTGATGACCAATCTTTTATGTGGGGGAAGCTCCTTCGGTGACGCAGATGTGATTGCATCAACAAGAATAGAATCTTCTTCCTTGAAGTCTCCACGCAAGACACCTAATGCAATCTCATTCTCAACCATTTGCTGCATAACCCTTTTAACTGGTCTTGCCCCAAAATTCGGATCAAAGCCCAAAGTGCTCAAAAGTTTAACAGCTTCCTCTGTGTAGTGTAAATCAATCTTCTTGTGCTTGAGCCTGTCTCTCAACCGATTCACCTGCAATGCATAAGAACAGTGGTTATTACTTACTAAAACAAATTTTCTGTTTAGGTTTAGAACCAGAACAATATCCAAAAGTCAACGCTTCGATACAAAACCCTAACACAAGTTGATATGTTCAACCATGGTAACAAACAAACAAATAAGAATATTTACAATAAGAAATAAAAATATTCATATCCAGAAGAAATATGAAAGTTCAGCTTCGTTTCCCATAAAACAGATACTGCAACAGCATAAAGGTACATATGGCACACAACCACAGTGGCATTGGCAAGTGCCAAGCACCAGTTTTTTTTGTTAATAAGGCACAACCTAGAAGAAAGATCTACCACCAGTTTTCAACTCTATCATGGTCGGGCATAATGAGCCCAACAGTACAAATTCATTTTTGCGTTATGATTCCTAGACAAGGCCTTCAGGTTGGTTTGGTACAATTCCAAACCAGATCTTGTCACTTGTAATTACATATAACTATCACCCATGTAGAGATGAAACTAAAAGGACTATAGCAGTCTTCTGTTCTCCCTTCAGAAAACCAACCCTTTCCGATTCACATATTGACATTTACAGTCACCCACTCATTGCAGTACACTACACCACATAGGGACAGAATGAAGGATTTCATGCCAATAGGCAATCCTCATATTTCATGAAATGGTACCTTAGATTTACTAATCTAGAAGGAAGGTAATGTGAACAAAAATGGGTAAATTAATTTGAAAAGAAACAAGAATAAATGAAATCATGTCAGGTCAATATCCTTGGGAAGATGACATACCTGTATCTCTACAATCTTGCCAATTTCATCGGAGTCCAATGGTTGGAAAACAATATACTCATCAATGCGGTTCATGAATTCCGGGCGGAAAGTTTGCCTTGCCAACTCCACAACCTGCCTTTTCATTATATCATACACTACTTCCTTTGTGTCTACTGTGTTTCGAAGAGTTTCAAGAATGTAGTGGGATCCTATGTTTGATGTCATTATCACAACACAATTTGTAAAACTAACAGTCCTTCCTTGTGAATCAGTGATCCTCCCATCATCCAACAGCTGTAACAGAATGTTGAACACATCATGATGAGCCTTTTCAATCTCATCAAACAAAACAACTGAATATGGTCTTCGACGAACGGCTTCAGTTAGCTGTCCACCTTCTTCATAACCCACATAACCAGGTGGAGCACCAACCAAGCGTGAAACAGAATGCTTTTCCATGTACTCACTCATGTCGAGTCTAACAAGTGCTTTCTCTGTGTTGAAAAGGTAATCAGCAAGGGCTTTTGCAAGCTCTGTCTTGCCAACACCGGTAGGACCCATAAACATGAAGCTTGCTATAGGGCGATTTGGGTCAGATAGTCCAGCCCTTGATCGCCGGATAGCATCAGCCACTGATCTGACTGCAATATCCTGACCAACAACCCTCTTGTGCAGAACCTGCTCCAAAGACACCAGCTTGTCCCTCTCAGACTGCTGTAGGCTTGATAATGGAATACCTGTCCACTTGCTAACAATTTCAGTGATGTCAATGTCAGTAACCTCTTCTCGAAGCAACGATTTCCCAAAATTTCGGAATTCAGCAAGATTCTTCTCAGCAGCTTCCAGCTGACGCTGAAGAGAAATCATGGTCCCATATTTGAGCTCTGCAGCACGATTTAAGTCATACTCACGTTCAGCAGCTTCGATCTCAAGGTTTACTCTATCAATCTACAGAACCAATAAATCAGAACAATGTAAAAATAATGTAGCATTGACAAATTCAATTGTAAACCACATAAAACACTACCTCTTCCTTAATTGATCTAATTCGAGTCATGAGAGCCTTCTCTTGTTGCCACTGTTCCGTGAGTTCTTTCTGCTTCTGCTTGAGTGAACTTAAATCACTTTCCAGCTTGCTTAGCCGTTCTTTGGATGCCTTATCAGTGTCATTTTTCAGGGATAATTTCTCCATTTCTAACTTAAGAACAGCCCTATCTATCTCATCCAACTCAGTGGGCTTAGAAGTAATTTCCATTTTTAGCTTGGCAGCAGCTTCATCAACAAGATCAATGGCTACATACAACAAAGATAACTCCATCATAACCACATCAAGGAAGACTTACAAAGTATGCCAGGAAAACATATACTAAAAAAGAGTCACATCATCCCTTTGATCCTTTTATTATTTGTTTCCTTTTTTTTTCCCCCTTTTTCCTTCCTGAGGGAGAAGAGGAAGGGGAAGAAGAGGTTGGGTTCGTGTGGGGGGGGGGGGGGGGGGGGGGGGTTGGTTGGGGTTTTCCTCTCTTTCCTCAAAAGTAAAAAAGAAAACGGGGACGGCAGAAAAAATTCATTTATTTATCATCTCATTGTATGAAGTATTTACATATGTTAATAAGAATCTTATGATTTAAATATCAGCCACCTGAGAGGTAGTATGTCATATCAAAGGGGATCATAAATATTCATAAGAGAGTAACATTTGCACCATAAATTTATGCCAATCTACATAATTTTTAATCATAGATATAAGAATTATATTATTTACCTTTGTCGGGGAGAAATCTTTCTGTGATGTAACGGTCTGCAAGCATTGCAGCTGCAACAAGGGCACTGTCTGATATTTTAACACCATGATGCAACGCATAGCGCTCACGCAATCCACGTAAAATAGATATAGTGTCCTCCACAGATGGTTGACCACAGAAGACTTGCTGAAACCTACGCTCTAGAGCAGGATCTTTTTCAATATATTTCCTATATTCGGTCAAAGTGGTTGCTCCTATACAACGTAGTTCACCTCGACCCAACATTGGTTTCAGCAAGTTGCTAGCATCCATTGCGCCACTTGTAGCACCTATACAACCACCATCAATAATAAGGCTCTCATGATCAAGAAATAGTTGAATATAGAACTACAATACACAATGCTATGTATCTATTGAACGAAAAAGGATAGAAGATTCAACAAATTGAGAAGCCACATCAATCAAGTGTTCTAGTTAAAGCTGCATCATGAAATCTGATTGGTTTTGAGAGAATTCTATGATGAGTCATTTAGGCCCCCTTCCCCCCACACATCATCTCCCCCCCCCCCCCCCCCCCCCCCCCCCCCCCAAAACTCTCTCTTGCAGGATACTGGCTATAAATGCGTTACAAGCTCATATTAAAGACAAGAACTACTAGTATACGTCAACTACTACAATGTGCAGTCAGTTACCAAACAGAAAATTTTCTTTTCTTGTTCATGTTCTTCATCAATATTTTTTTTAATTTATTTATCTTCTATATGTGCAAGAATACACGAAATGGATAAAGCACATTAATGAAAGTTATAGCACTACCATGCATAGAGAGAAATAGTTGATCAACAACCACAAATAATCCTATCAACTAAATTCCGAGCTAAAAGTCAATTTATTATTCTATATAGAACATCCATACCCAAGTAGTATTCCCTATGTTGCTAATTGTCATAAAGTATGTCAACACATCAACCGGTCACACAATAAACATTAACTTTGAATAGATATCTAGAAAAGATCTTTCAGAATCAAGATCATTCTGATATTACTGGCCAAGCTATATTTCATAAATCTACCCAAATCACAAAGAGAAAAAAAAATGAAGAAAAAAGAATAAAACCAAATAAAAGAAGAAAGAAGGAAAAGAACACATCTTGAACAGTGCCATTGAAGTTTTAGTAAATTGTTAACCAAAATGATGCAATAGGCAAGCATCAAACCATCTAAATAAAGTTTACAGCTTGGCAAGGACAAAATGGAGTCACATATTCTCCACTTAGACTATAACTAAAGAATCAAAAGCTTTAAAGAAAACAAACACCTTGCAAAACACAAACCTGCTCCCACAACAGTGTGGATTTCATCAATGAAAAGAATAATCTGCCCATTTGAGGCAGTGACTTCCTTCAGGACGGCTTTCAGCCTTTCCTCAAAATCCCCACGGAATTTAGCACCAGCAATTAGGGAACCCATATCCAAAGAGATCAACTGCACAAGATGATATAGAAGGCCAACACAAAAGAAAACTATGTTTTAGAAGATAAAAAAGGGATGCAGAGGTAATCTACAACTCATTAAGTGATGATAACCTAATTGATAATCATACATGCACCAATTGAAAAGTTTCACTAAATTTACAGGTTCAGCACAAATAGAACACGTATCACCTTGAAGAGACGAGGGAACTACTTTTTTTTTTTTATCAGTAAAAAGAGATCATGATCTATATCTATATATATAGGAAATATACAGATAGCGAGGATCAGGTACACAAACTGCGTACTCATCCCAGCTAAAAGACTACCTACAAAGGACACCTAACTAATTATGGCTAAACCTTCCAAAACACATATTTTTCTGTTTTTAAAATCCCTTCCCCATATCAAAGAAAATGTTGCACTTCATGAGGGAACTAATTAATCCATAAACTTAATATATCAAATTTTAATAAGAATACAAGAGTTCTGACTCTCATTGCAATTTCACGATTTTTTGAAATTTTAACTAATTTCAAGTTTTCAACCAAGTGCAATACAAAATTGTAGTGCTTTGAAAACAATCCAAGTAAATTCTAAAGATCACATTTAGATTGTAAGCAGGTTGAAGTTTAGATGTCAACAGTTAAATATTGGCAATAAAACATTCATGAGGTACACATATTGAAACACTTCCATCTCCAAATTCAAGACTGCTGAATCAGTAAAAGATTGGCCCAAAAAACTAGTTACTAAGAAGAGGTATAAAAAGTTTGGCAGGGCAAGTACAACAAAGTGAAGAAAGAAATAGAAGGAAAAGGAAACTGAATATAAACATACAAAATGAGTGTAAAGACAATCTGGAGGCTTCAAATACAATCATGGTGCATCAAATACCAGTAAAACAAAATAAACAACAGCATAAATGAAATACCTCTACATCACCCAACCACAATTTAGTAGAGGTGTAGACTAACTAGTAGGCTAGTAGTAATGTTGAATGAAATTCGCATTCGAAGTTTATTTTCAAAATTACAAATGAATTATTTAAAATAGGATAAATTTTAAGGAAAGCTAACAACCTTACGGTTTAGTAGAGGTTCAGGTACATCCCCACGTACAATCCTTTGAGCTAACCTGTAAAATATTTATATTTTAACAAAAATAAGATACTATATAAATGCAAGCCAATAAAACACAGATTTCATAAGCATCAGAAAAACAAAAGTAAAAACTAAATTAGGTAAAAGAATTAATGAAATATCTTATGCATGGTTATACTGGGAGGTTCATTGCATTTCAACTGATATAATGAAAAATCTTTTCAAATTTTTAGTCAGAACTTTGGCGGTTCTCGAAAAAAGGGATACCTAAAGTCAAGACTAAGATGAATTTATAAACCAATGGTTATATAATCTGATCGTGGTTTACAATAATAGCTCCCACACCCATTCATTCGGAATCATCTCCCAAATAAAGATTAAAAAAGGACAAGAGTCAAAGAAAAGGTGGTGATTCAAATAAGATTTCTATAGTATCCCATCATGTCAAAGCAGGGAAAAAATTTTGAAGTGAAAATCAGACTACTTGTATCCTTGTAGTTGGATCACCAAGTTTTTGGAATGTTCCAAATTCTGCTTAAACATCTAAATCGAAGAAAGACTTCCACAAAGCTTCACTTAACTACTCTATCAAATGGCTAAATGCTTAATAAAATTTTCAAGAGAAAAAAAAGCTATACTTCATCCTCTTTTAAGAGAATCTAGGAGAAATTTTTTTTTTTTTTTTTGACATACATATCCTATTATTGCATCATTCACTCTCTATGCATACATGTAACCAGATTTTAATGGTACTAGACTAAAGCTCTGCCCAACCTTCAAATTTAAAAATGTATAATGACAATTGAAAATTTGAGTTACATTCTGCAATTCTTATGATGGATTTAATGAATTAGTTACAAATTTTGAAATTTTGGTTACTAAGTACAACAAATGTAGAGAGCTGCCAAAATTATCTATACTTGTGTTATTAATTTGATAAGGGTGAAAGGATTTCAGCCTCTTTGAATTTCATGTCATGGTTCTTAATTTGGGGTGCTTTCAAATATATCCATGCTTAGCAATAAAAACTTTCAAATAAGACAAACCACATAAAACAACACATTCATCAACTAAAAATGGATATCAGAGGTAAAGATAACTTTATATGGCTTTAAAATAATATATGCAATAAAATGCACAAGTTCTAATTTAAAATTCTAAAAGAAATAAGACATGATATTTAAAAATAAATAAGATGTTTTTGTAATTTTCAAAGTGTGCAAAACAAGCTGTAATTGTCATCCAAGAAGGACAAATGGAGGTAACCAAAAGAAATCTAATGATATGTTTCGAACCTTGGATTTGAGAAGAAAAGAAAATAAACATAAAAAAATGCAAAAGAAAGCAACAAAATTGATTAGTACTTATTTTTGTTTATTTTGATAAGGTTACAACTTACAAGTATAGAGAAGGAAAGGTAGCTTTTGATGATTTTTTTTAATATGAACTCATATATTTCGGCTAGGTTTGTTGATGTCAACAAATGCTAAGAGAAAAAGTGAGTTTAGCTAGAGTATTAAAGTAAGTTATATTGTCTCTCATATTCTCTTTCAAAATCTCTACATTTAAAAGGAGAGACCAGTTTTGACCCCCAAAAGAGAGAATTTTTTTTAGCAAATAAATCTCTGTCCCTACTTCCAACCAAACAAGATAAAGTGCTTTCCTATGCAATTTCTTTTCTTTTCTCCAAAAATCCAAAGACCTAAACACAGAATAAGAGAAACTACAAGGAGATGCCAAAGTTGATACTAAGCTAGCAAAGGTTATAAAAGGTAAATAGCAAAAATAGTCACAAATACAAACAGGTCACATCTCGAGAACATCTCCTACAAGTGTATGTCAAAAAAAAAAAAAAAAAGGAAGAAGACATCACTACCCCAAACTCCTTGGGCCAAAGTATCTGCTAATGTGTTAGACCTATAAGGCACATAAGAAAATAAAATTTCCGATCCACGTGCTAGGTTCTATGACTGTCTTATAAGATGCACAAATCTTCAAAAGGCAGCGCGTTGCAAAGTCCATTTAAGAAATAACAAGACGAAAATCAAGCTTAACCTCTAAAATCTCAAACTTGAGAGTTCTAACCTCTTTTAGGCCAACTTGTAAATTGCTATCATAGAGGATTTAGTGTCTCCTTCTCAAATAGAATCTAAGAAGACATTAATATCATGTTCACTCTTAAACATAAACCTATTGTTGAAGTGTGGCTCATACTTTTCTGTGGGTCCAGGTCCCTCTCTCGAATGGTATATTCGCTAATCAATTCAGTTATCCACTCCACATTGTCATTTCATGGATACCTAAAATACGACTCTGCTACTTTTAATTTGCCCTGCACTCATAGTTGATTTCATACTCATAGAAATTTTTCCATTTCACTTTGATTGGAGAAAATCTTCATAATTTCTGGAAGAAAATTCATACTTACAAATTGGAGATGTCAAAGCTGTCGATAAATATGTAATGTATCCACCTCTAAGATTTAACATAACTCATCTTGTTGATATTCCCAACTCACATACTGGTTGCAATGAAAGAATGTTCAATGGTCAGCTTATGGAAGAATTCGATATCCAAACATATCCAAACATGGCATATCATCGGTAACTGCACTAGACTTCAAAACTTTCTATCTTGGATCTCACTTGATGGAACCGACAAACATGGACAACACTATCAATGGTGGCGCTGACTCGCAAATGGTTAAGCTCTGATCACCAATGAGGTGGCAATTTATGCCCCCCTCTCTCAGCAATGGTAAAAGAGAGCCTTAATCTGGCATGGTGGCAAACGCATCATCCTCTAGACATATTGCTTCAACATCCTATCTTTAATAATGAATTTCTAGTTTCTGTCCTTTTTCCCATTGTTCTTCTTTCTATTATTTATAACTAATCATAATCGACAACCAAATTCTAGAAGAAATATTGCTATCACTGGCAAGAAGAAAGTTTAGTAATTAGAATACCACAAATTCTACTTCAACTTTCTATACAATTTTTAAGTTCAATGATAAATAGTAAAATAGCATGCAGCACAAATATTCTCTAATTCTATGAGATCATACAATTGTGCAAAAGCTTTTATCATAATTGACACTTAAAACAAAAAATTTAAAAAGCATAAAAGGTATTTTTTTTAATGAGAGAGTATTATTGAATATATATCAAGGGATTGAGTTCTTAACAAAGTAAAATAACACAAATAATAAATAAAGGCATACCCTTCAGCAATAGCAGTTTTCCCAACGCCAGGCTCCCCAATTATAATAGGGTTGTTTTTGGTTCTCCTCGATAATATCTGGATACAACGCCGAATTTCATCATCACGGCCTATAACAGGATCAAGTTTACCACGCCTAGCAAGTTCCGTCAAGTCATTTCCATATTTTTCAAGTGCCTCATACTTCCGTTCAGGGTCTGCAATAAAACAGATACATTTGTGAGCTAAAGAGTAGACATAAAAAGCAAACAAGGCAATCAAGATACATAGCCTTCCAAAACAAAAACAATAGCAACAAGTTAAATGCAAAAAATTGGTGCATATGACAAAGTCAAAGAAAGAATTTCAACATAGAAATGCCAAAAAGCATCTCAGTACACTTGCAACGAAGCGAAAACACAAAAGAACACTTAGTGGGGTTGAACAGTGCTACATATTACTTCCAAGCAGTCCCTCAGTTCAGATATACACTGTGTAAACTATAACAAAATGGCCAACTTAAGAACAAAGAGCCATTAAAAAAAGAGAAGATAGGTTATCGTCCAAAAGTTACCAAGGATAAGAAACAAAAAAGAAAAACCAAGTGATGAATAAATTGTAGGGAATTACTTCCATAATTATTTGGATGGAGCTTATCACCGTTGTTTATTAATCCTTTGGAAAAAATTTAAGCATTTATGTGCTCGGGAAGACATATGTTATTCTCTGGACTTTAATTCAGATTACGGTACCTCAGAAAAAAAAATTCATGCAGTTAAGCACTCATCATCTAATGAAAATTTGCGCAATTCCGAAATCCACGTATAATAATGACATATTTGTAAAGCAATTTCAAACACATGCACCCATTTAGAAACTTACTAAGGAAAAAGTTGGATATATACATAAATATCAAATATATATTCTACTTGCAGCATACAACCTGCGCCTGCCCGCCGCACCCCCCCCCCGCTTCGCTTCCAACCCCCAACTGCCCACACAAAACCAATAAATGACAAGCTTGAGGATAAAAAAAACAAACAAACAAAAAAACACACTATTAAACTAGTTGAAGAAAAATGTCAACCTTTGTATCTACAAATGCAAGACGCATGCCTGCTTGTATGCATGCTCGCCTTGGGACTATGATTTATAGCAAATGGACACAGACATACTCATGTTCTGAGGTAGATAACCTATATAAAATATGTGCATTCCATCAAACTTATCAACACGGATAAAAGTTTTCAATACTCAACATTTAATCCTAACATATGAAATTAACATGTAACTCCTTTGTAGAAGAGTATAATGCAACTTTTAAAGCATTAAAAACATAAGTAAGGGAGGATTGGCACTTTGATCAGTTACTCTCTGATTTCCACGAACAGCTTTAACGGCATCCTTCAATTCCTTCTCACCGAGTTGGAGGTTTCTGAACAGCTGCTGTCCAAACCTCTTGTCCGAGTGGAATGCTAATAACAAGTGTTCCACTGATAAAAAATCATCCCCAAACTCTTTCTTGTATTTCTTGGCATTTTCTAAAAGAGAATTGAGATGTGAGCCTATTACAGGCGAGCTTGTGTCACGCACCTGCAACAAGAAACAAATTAACAAAATTTAAATGTTAAACTTTAATTGACATTCCAATCATATGAAGTACCTTGGGTTGTTGGCTGATAAAGTCATCCGTGGCCTGCAAAACTGACGTATTGTCAATGCCTGCTTTTGTGAATATTCTTCGAGCCAAACCATCCTTCTGCTCTAAAAGAGCTTTCATTAAATGCTCTGATTCCACAACTTGTTGGTTGCTACCTCGTGCTGCATCTACTGCACCAACAATTCCTTCCCATGCCATCTCTGTGAAGTCCGACGGAGTAATCTGATAAAAACCCAACTAAATCATAAATTCAAAAAAGATCCAACAAAACTACACATAATAAGTTCTAAGTTGGTATTATCTCATTTATGAGTGAAAAATATCATTAGCCATTTAAACATGGAGCCAGACAAACATTAAATTATTTTTTATTTTTCTTCCAATTTGATCCAAAAAGAGAGAGAGAGAGAGAGAGATAAAACAATGAAACATTTTCAATTAGTAAGTGGAAATCCACAAGGCCCCATTTAGAGATTAAATGGGAAATTCTCAATCATCAGCTAACCTTTTTTAATCCCTTACACGATTCCAACTACGAGATAGAAAAATATGGTTCCAATCACAAGATCGTTAAAGAAAAAAGTTAGCCTCTTTGAATCAAGATTTCCCAACCAATGCTGAAGCTCAATTTGTTATTTATCATCATTCTATCCTCTCCATCTACCTTAACTTTTTATTAATCTACCATACCAGTCCTAGAAGTTTTATGACATGTAAAAGCTTGAAAGAACCTGGGAAAGCCAAGTGCATACCTTAATTTTAAACATAAAATTTACTTCACTAAAGCAGCATCTACAAAATCTAAATAAACGAACAATCTAAGATTAAAAACATTTACATGGATGAAAACATCGAACGTCCCACTCTTTTGCTGCGAGACACCATTTCAAATTAACATTTCGAGTGACTGTAATAAATCACTGGGTGAAATATCACAAAACCAATTCAATAGCTCCACATTCCATCAAAATTTATCCACATGTACTCCGAATCTTTCGGAGAGCATGATTGGATGAATGATATTGTTGCTTCCTAAACAAGTAAACCTTCGGTGATTTCCATAAACCCCAAGTATATCAAACACTAAAATAGAAAAGGGGTAAAAACCAAAAAAAAAAAGAAAAAAAAGACGAATTATAGATGACTGAACCTGAGAAGGGCTCGTGGATGACATGTAAGAACGAGTTGAACGCGTGAGCTGACGGAAACCACTCTCGACGCCATTTAAACACTTCAACGTCGAAATGTTGCAGGAAGCTCCATTCATGATTCCTGCTGGTGAAGAAGCTAGAGATGAGATACATCTTGAACCGATTGTCGCGGCGCTAGCGAGTTCCGGGGTGACAGGATTAGGAATATGAGGCTGAGAATGATGAAGAGAGGAGGAAGAGGAGCTCTTTCGGTCTTTCATGGCCGCATAAGCAGTCCTCGCAAGCCTCGCCGTTCTGGTTCTGGTCGCCATGTCTTGCGGCAGTAACAGTGGGAATGAAGTCTGGTTTGAGAGAGCAAGAGTGCGATAGAGAGACAGCTTGGGGAAGGGGCAAGGCAAGGAATGATCTGAGTGCTTTTGGGCGGTTGATTTGTCTGGATTCTGGAAGGCGCTCGAAATGTTGTGCGAAGAAGTTTGTGGAATGGCGTCGCCGTTTCCGGGTCACGAGGTGTCCTGTTCTCGCCTGTTGGGTACACGCTCGGACCCAGATGATCGGACGTACCCTTGTATAGAAAATTCACTTGTGACTTCGGTCCGGATAAGTAAGGCTCCGTTTGTGCGATGTAAAATCTTATGCGGAAAATGAGGTTCCATGTGTTTGTTTAATTGTTTTCATGTAAAATATAATACAGTGTAAAATGATTTTATTAAAAAATAGCTATTTTTCAGAAAATGACTTACCATTGAAAATCTTGTATGTCAATTTCCGGAAAATGACATATCATTTAAATGTAGGGGTGCAACTCGGGTCTGTTCGACTCAATTTGTGTTGAGGCCAACCCAAGACCAAACCAAAAATATTTATAGTCAAACCAAACCGGATTGAAATGAGAAATGGGAATTACCTTTAAATCCTTATAAAAAAATAGGAACTATATTTTATTTTCACAACATTATCATAACATTACATATTTATAGTACAAATGTTTATTTTTTAAAATGCCTTTCCCATTTAGAGTTTCCCTTTAAATGAATCCTTAATAAAAAAAAAGTAATATTTTTTAATTTTAGAATTTAATTTAATAGAATGAATCATGAAGAAAATGTAAAGTACTTTCTACTTTTACAAACAAATTTTCACAGAAGAAAATTACTTTAATTTTATATTATTTTCATTGATGCTGTGAAGAATCATAAAGAAAAAAAAACAATATGTTCTAAAAATATTTAGTTAATTATAATAAATAAAAAAAAAGGAAAATGGGATTGTCAAAAACCTCAAGAGGTAAACTGTAAATATCCCTAAATGGTAATACATCAAAGTGATGACTAGAAAGCTCAGTTCATCATGTATGTTATACTATTTGCATCTGGGGTTTTAAAGTTCAGAACTCAGTTGAGGCATAACGATTCTTGAGATGATTATTTCCAAAATGATCCTGTACAATTATCATTTGCATCCTTTTTATTCCAGTACGTGTTGATATAAAGAAGGATAGGTAAGGACTGTCCATTGGTGTCCTTTAATGTCTAGTGAAAATCTGTGGGCATACTGCAAAATGCGATCCTTTGCCAGTCTCCAAGCAATGAAGAAGGATATAACCTCGGGTTTTAAAGTAACTTTCCTTGATAAATGTATGATATATGTACAATGCTTGACTTCTTAGGCAGACATTAATAATAATTGTGAGTGCATGAATTAACCACTGACTTTCGGTTTTTTAAGGAGTTGATCATGGTGGGATCGTGCAGAATCTTTCTAGAGTTCTGCTACAGAAGCTTCAGATTAAGGAGGTTGATAAACATTCAGGAATTTTAAGTGTAAATTTGTTTACCTTGAAATTTTGTGATGATATTGTGTTCAGTAGGGTCAGGTAAATTAGTTCAAATGAAATAGGACAAAGCTGCCTCATGTGTGTGCGTGTGTGGGTTAACGAAGGCCTGAAAGGACATGTAGCATATACAGAGGGCACAAAGTACATGGAAAGGAACAAATCATATCTTGAATTCAAGTGTTGCATCTGTCCTAAAACTACCTTAATTCTAAAGACTTTCTTGCTATGCAAACACAAAATACAAGATTTTCAGCAATGATTATAAAATTTTCTACCAACATCCAAACAACATCAGGGAAATTACATATTAGTTTCCTTCACTTTTCTGTTGTTTTCTTTTCTCACATTCCTTTCCCATATTCTCTCGACCTTCCAATGGGGCCCTAAGGATTTACAGATGCTGCTTGCCCTCTTGGCATGTATAGTCTTTTCTCTTCCAAAATATCAGCAATCAATATACAGATAGAAGTCCTATCTGCACATGCTACAAAGTATAGCCATGCCAATGAAATATGTTTCCCACAACAATTATGCACTTTAGTAAACAGCATGTAGAAGACCTTTTAAAAGAAAAGAAAACTTGTAAACCATCACAGAAGTTCTAAACATTAGGACAGCTTGGAGCAATTAGGGCAGGACATGTGTCCTCTACCTTGACATTTTGTGCATGCAACCAATCCCTGCTTTGTCACATTTCCCTGGAATGATTGGAACGTGTCATCTGACATGCCAAAACTGAATGGTCCTGTTGTTTTGACCAATCCAACCCCTTTACATCCTGAGCATGCTATCATCTTCAGATCACCACATCTCTTGCACATACCTAGAGAACTGCATATTACAGTGTTAGTTATTAATTAATCCTGGATAGAAGCATGGATGTAAAACTTAAAAATAAAATATAGTAGCAATCATCCCTACCAATGATGCCCTTACTATCATTTATTACCTCATTGTATAAGGGCCATATTCTCCATTTCTATCTCACTGTTGAAGACAGTATGTTAAATCTATTAACACACATTTGATTTCTCCATAACTTTAACATTCTTGTTTGCAATCGAATAATTATACTAAGGTCAAGTAAATTATATCAGTAAAGCAGAAATGCATGGCCAAAAATATAATCGTAATCGCAATACTGAGAAAGGATTTAGAGAAGCTCCATGCACCACATAAAAATACGTCATAAATCCTGTCAAAATTGAAGAATCCTGAAAGTTTTATTTCTTAAGTGGGTTATATCTCATTGCTGATGGGAATCAATTTTACATTTGGTTTCTCTAGAAAAGCAGACACAATATGTCGGCCTAAATCTTTCATAGTTTATGCTCATTTATAATGAAGCTTCTAAACTGGTAGGATCTCTTACATACGCAGGACTTGGAGTTCCGAACATAATCATTCCAGGTATGCAAACATATTAAGCTTATTATCTGTTGGATCAGTTATGAAACAGTAGATAAAATCTGCTATATTGCTTTCTATTGTAACAATCGGTATTAACATATATGCCCTGATAATATTATTCACACCCTCACAATAGTAACTAGGAAAGAAAAACAACACCGAAGTTCCTTACACACATATTTACAGTTAAAAACACAAGTCCTGTTCTGCCATCCCAAGCCCTGTCAAAAATATTTACTACAGAGCAGGATTAAATATCTCAACCATTAGATCTGCTCCTTTGCCTTTTCGTATATGTTTTTCAATATAAATAGCAAGTATCTAAGTGAAAAGGTTGCCCAAATCCACATGAATATCAAAAAGAATGTCAAAACAGCATAGCCAAACTATTGAATCACATCTCTGCCACTGTGAACTGAATTCTTTGCATGTTGTTTCCCCAGAAAGGGAACTACTAAAAGAACAATGACCAAGAACTCAATGAACACCATCTGCATTGAGTACAATAAGTAACAGTTCCACTACTATAAGTAAATTTGACTTGTGCTAAATAAATAACAGTCTATGGTTTCAAATTCCAATTAGCCCTAACATTTGGCTTCTGAGACTGAAAATCCACATCCTTTTTTTTTAAGTAAAGAAAAAGAAGCTTAATACATGAATATTCCCATTTAAATGCGCTCATATGTATTGAGTACAACAAGTAACAGTTTTTCTGCTGTAAAGTAAATTCCACTTGTGCTAAATAAATAACACTCTATGGTTTCAATTTGCCCTAAATTTTGGCTTCTCAGACTGAAAATCCACATTCTATTGTTCAAACTAAAAAAAGAAGCTGAAAACATGAATATTCCCATTTAACAGCATTCATATATTTTTGAGAAACATCAAAAGATAACAGTCTTCTAATACTCCACATACAAATATGAATAACGAAAAATAAAAAGCACATAAATTATAATAAAATAAAAGGGCCCCAGCTCCAATCTCAACAACAACTCTTGTTTAAACCTTTTCAATCAGAAGAGGCATCATTTTGTAAACATTGCTGTATTCGACTAAGCAATCTGATATCTTTCACTTCAATTCACTCTGATTTCGGCAGGTAAATTACGCGGGAAACAAAAACTAAGACCACAACATATACGATCACAGAAGCCGGGATTTTACCTCCTTTGGGAAGATGAAATGAGGGAATCGATTTTGGGAGCAGCAATGGTGGCGCACAACAGCAGAGTCCCAACGCCAAATCCTGCTAGTTCGCTTGCTGTGATATTCTCCATCTTTCTTTCTGGAACTCCCCAACTGATCTCTCACTCTTTCCGTCTTCGTTCAATAGCCCTTATCCATAAATCGCAACGGTTCGTTCAAAGGTACGTATTTCTACATTTTAACGCGGAAGCACCTAAGAGAGGTTCGAACCCAGGAGCCAGGATGTCCCGGGGGCCGGGTTTAGTGTTCATCCCTGGTTTGGTCCCCTAGTGGGTCATTCTAAAATATAATCTCCTACTCGGAAAAAATAAAAATCCATAAAAAAGTTAGTTTTCGTTGAATACCAATCGTGCCCTTTTACGACTCTCCGTCACTTTAAAGCAAAAAATATCAACTTTCTACTTCATTATCCTTTTGGTTTGGAATCTTTGGATAGAGAGCGGAGAGAATGAAATCGTCTCTAATGCTTTATTGCATTACAGACTGTTACAGTCATGAGATGCTGCTATATGGAATATCTCATAGTTAGTGTTTTTTTATTTCTATAAATGTGTCAGGTGGGTTTCACTTGAAAAAATATATATTGATTGCGAGATGCTTCGCATGACAGCATCACACGGCTTGCAGATGATGTCATTAAGATCGTGGAAAAAAATAAAATACATAAATTTCTATGAAAGTTATTTTTCACTTTTTTTTCTTAATTCCGTCCGTCTGAACAAACACACAAAAAGTCGTTGCTCTTAGATTTGGAAAATGCATGAAATTGCATCGTGAGAAACGTAATGTTTTAGTGTCCAAATATAACTTTTGAGTTGTTCTCTTTTCCTATTTGGATTTTTTTTAACTAGTAATAGTTATTTTCATTAATCCGTTCCTAAAGTTAGGATACAAGGCATTTCTCATTATATGTTCTCTCACGTTTCTTGAACCTCTAAGCCAAACATTAGGCATCTCTGTTTCTCGCGTCGTCCAAAATTTGCAGGCCTCACCTTTCCAAAAATTGCCATGGAGAGGATTTTTTTCATTAACCAGGTTGATTATTTCAGCTGCAATTGAACCAAAAACTATGGACATTCCTTGATAGAGAGAACAAGACAATTAAATCAATCTGAACGCCATTTAAACATCAGGACGCTGAAGCAGCCAAAAGAGTTTGACATAATAGTTTTTGTGAGTTAAGCATTTAGAACATAAAGCCTTTTTTTTCTTTTTCTTTTGGTCAAAGCAGCATGCTTCCGATAAACTATAAAGGGATTTGATTGAAATGTCTTGGGTTCCAAATTCCAATCACTTCGGCCCTGAACATTTTTATGCCTTCTTGCGTGCAGAAAACAGGGATCTACAGGACTCGATTTCTTGAATCACTACCCTGCTTTGCGTAAGGGATACAAAAACCTAAGAATTTTAACAAAAATGTATATGAATTGATCATTTGCATATTTAAAGGAAGTGTAACGAAAAAATAATGACATTGGTTGATAGGCATTCATGGTAAACATGAAAATGCATACAAATATTGAAAGTGCATGCTACTACTAAGTTCACAGCCTTACAGCCACTGAGAATTCCAGCTGGCTCGAGCAGTCTCTCTCTTAAGGGCAATCCATGATATGTCAACGACATTTCACCGACTTCTAGGAATGATCAACATCCCCTTCTCTTTCCATATTTCGTGTCGACAGCTCCGGAAATGGCGATATGTTGCTGAAATGGAAAACCCTGATTATGACTGATATATATTTTTTTTTCTTAAGGGTTAAATTGCACTCCTCTATTCTTCCTCCAAATATACACAACCTTCATGAGTGAGATAATGTAAAACAACCCCTTGAAAGTAAACTGAAATCAGATAAGTATACAACTGAGGTATGTGAACATAATGGAATGACAACAGGATAAAACGAAATTTTCAGAATTTATAGTCGAATGTGGATATGAAGGAGGAATATATATTCTTCACCTCATGATCCAAGGCTCTAAACTACAATTTCCAAAAGCTGTGTTAGAAAAGTTTAATAAAGAAGCCTGGATCCAGTAGTCGATTCCAGAATAAATTATGTTTCTCATTACACATTAGCATTGATCAATGTTCTGGCAATACCACTACTCAAGAAGGGAAAAAACATATACAAACATGTGGAATCACTTCATCTTCCCTTAATGTGAAATATATTTTTGCACCCTTTTCTAGCTTCTCTCTATATGGTTCTCAGGCACTCAAGACACTTATGGTGACATTCCAGCATACAAACCAGTTATTTTGTTGAACAAATCAAAGTGCAGATGACCTCTTGACATCTAAAACATAAAGTAGGGGTTCGCATGCCAAACTGTTGATTTAAGTATCTCAGGCAAATAACTAATTTGGAACCAACCCTGTATGCTTTAAAGCCTCCAGGTAATTTATCCCCACATAGAAATGCATTCGGCATGGTCAAATAGCTGTACAAACAAGACTTCTTGATGCTTTAATTGATGACGCTAAGGACTATCATAATTTTCCGAACAGAGAACTTCCTCAGGGTCTACTGGGAATTGGTTTTTCATCTGAAGATACAGGAATAACTGCAAGAAACACAATGGGACGTTATCATGGATTGGCTGACCATTGATTTTGTGCTCCACCATTATAACTTAGCAAGTCTATAAATTATCAAGTCATACTTGATGTCGAAATGGATAAATGAATGAAAGAGGTAAAACTCCCACTCTAAAACCTTTCAGTGACCATGCTTCCTTTTTCTCTGGCCCTTGTTGGTGGTGTAGGAACCAACTGTGTAACGAGAATTAGCAAGCTCCCGAGGAACAACAGCTCCTGATGATCTCAGAACTTCGACCAACTCTCTGAAGAGATTCTTATTCTCCTCATTCACAAACACAATTGCATTCCCTGGCTCTCCCATTCTGGATGCCCTCCCAATTTGATGGACATACTCCTTTATGGAATTTGGCATGTCAAACACTATCACTTGCTTTACTCCTAACAGATCTACTCCTCGTCCCAGGACCCCAGTTGCAACTATCACTGCGACCTCACCCACCAAAAATGAGCTCATTGTCTCCCTTCTCTCCTTCATAGGCTTCTCCCCATGGATTGAAAGAGCTTTTATCCCAGTAGTAATTGTGATTGCTTCAGATAGAAGATCTGCTCCAATCCTTGAACCCACAAATACAACTGCTGGGGGCAAAAAATGTTTGCTTGTCAATATGTCAAAAAGCTTCTGTTTCTTCTGCTTTGGATCCACCCATATAATCACCTGCTTTACAGATCCACTTGGCCTGTTTGGCTTCCCAACAGAGATGAAAACCAAATCTTTCACCATTGAGGTTGACAGCTTCTCAACCTCTGGCGGGATTGTTGCTGAGTACATCAAGACCTGAGGCTGTGATAAAGCCAAAAATACCTGCATTACTTGTTCTCGAAAGCCCCTTTCCAGCATGCAGTCTACCTCATCCAAAACCAGAACTGAAATCTCATCCAGTTCGATATCGTGCTTGGTTAAAAGATCAATGAGCCTGCCTGGAGTTCCAACAATCAATTCCACCCCTTGCTGGATCCGGTAGATTTGTCCAGCCATGGCATCACCACCTACCACAAGTGCAGTTTTAAAGGGAAGCCCTTTTCCAAGCATCTTAGCTTGTTCCTCAACCTGCAAACATATCTCTCTAGTTGGTGCCAGGACCATTGCTAATGGCTTTTTCTTGTCTGAAGGTTGCTTAAGACGAAAATTTGCACACTGAGAAACTATAGGAACCAGAAAGGAGGCTGTTTTACCTGAACCTGTATCAGCAGAAACAAGCAAATTTTTGCCAGTCAAAGCAGCTGGGATAGATTGCATTTGGACAGGCGTGGGAATTTCATATCCTGCAGCGTCCATATTTTGTAGTAACTTGTGAGGAAGATTGCATGAAGAGAATGACAAGATGGGTGGTGGAACAAAGTCTCCTTTGACTCGGATCTCAATTTTCATTCTAAGAGATTCAATCTGGCTGCTGGTAAAAGATTCAGAATGGGAATTATCACCATCTTTTACATAAAAGCATTCATCAGTAACAGGTAATCTTACAGGAGATTTCAGACGAATGGGCTTCTGGGAGTTAGCAAGCCTCCCTAGGACAGTCTGCTTACACTCCAAGCTGCAAATGTCATCATCTGTATCATCACAAATATATTCACCATAACGACCACAGATAACACATCGAGGCTCTCCTGGCAAGGCTTCCCTCTGATCCCAACATCTCTTCTTGACCGAATCCACTGCATCAGACAGACAAAACCAAAAGTTCATCAAGTTAATGAAAATTTTCTCATAGCTTTAGACTGCAATCTGAAATGCTTCATTAGCTATCAATACTTGGTCTAGGAAATATACAGAAAAACATACACACAAAAATAAAAATATATCCTAATATAAATTTTCATGTTTCATGGATTAAAAAGTCAGTAGTTCCTTTTTATTGATGCAATTGAAGAGTTTGAACCCAATTGGGCAGAGAGAGAAAAAGGAAAACGTCACAACTTTTAGCTCATTTTGATGGTACATGATTCACGTCATGTCGTCACTTCTGTTCTATCAGTTTCCTAGAAAAGAAATATGCATGTTATTGAAAAACATAAATTAGATAAAGGAGATGAAGACAGCTATTGAATCTGAAAAAGCTATATATGTAGAGGATGACATGTTAGAAGTTAATCTGGCCACTCGACAAACCATGTTGTTAATGGCACGTTGACCGGGGGACGAGTATCAAAAATTGGGAATCCATGTGCAATCATGCATCAAAATAAGAGCCATCTTGTAGTCAAATGGGTATTAAAGAATAGATCCATGCGATTGTCAATGTCTAGCATGGTTTAAAAATTATATAAACTAAAGGAATCTATTAATTAAAATGAGACTCTAAGAAGATAAAAGAATTATTTCCAAAGAAGCTTCAAGGGTTCAAATTAAATGGCATCAAAGACTCATACTCTTACCACAAAGATTAAGCTTGTTATGGGAGATATCTAAAAAGAGGTGGCATGCTACAGGTGCAAAGTGGATATATGTAATGTACATACCACCGCCGCCGGCGCCGGCGCCCCCCCCCCCCCGCCCAACTATGAGTATACACACACCCATATATTTCACCATTTCAAAACAAAGAAAAGTGTTCAGCAAAGAATTCACAGTGAGCTAAACAGGCAAACATAAGATCAGGTTGAACTATATGAGACCTTGGTAGTCTGACAGAGGAGCTTAGCTCATGAGGACAACTCCTTTTATAGTTATAAGTGACTGTGAGTGCATGATTTATAGTAGAGACCCATAGCATCACAAAAGCTCCAACTTATTTTTATATCAATCAAAGTAAACATATTTTTAGTGCTTCATTACACAATTAAGGTTGTATAACTTCAATGAGAATTCTGAAATCAAAAGCATTTTAGGTCTGAATTAAACTTTATTTAAATCTGAATTAAAATCTATATTTCACAGCTAAGGGGTGGATTGTAGAATATATTGATGCCTATATTAGTACTTCAAAATAAGAGATTAAGGTTTCTCACATTATTCATTGCCATTGCCCTTTCTCAGGGTGTAAGTTAGCTTCTCTTTACAATTCTCTAGATAATATGTGAGTTTTACGGGCTGTAACATAAAAGTACACCACAATAACTTTTTATTTATCTATTTATTTTTCTTTAATTGTTTGCATGTCCTAATTGTGTAGATCAACAGTATACTTATCATGAATCACATCTAATGATCAAGAATAATCCATTCATTGTTGGAGTGAAGAGGGAAACTTTCCTTGTGGAACATAAGTAGGTATCAAGAAGGAAAAAACAGAGATCCATGATAAATACATCATTCAAAGTCATAATAAAGGAAGTAAAGCATAAAACTCTCAAATAACGAACAGACAAAAACTCTGCCAGATAGTTCAGCCAAAAAGCAAAAAGCACACAGTCATCTGTAATGAGAATATCAGAACACCAACTTTAACCCCAAAAAGTACATATTCGTTGTAGCTGACAGCGAAATTAGGATAAAAAACAAAAATAAATAAAAGATTTCCTGTCATAATTTTGCTGCAAGAAATACTATGTTAAGTTTACCTACCTAAGGCTTCATCACCATTTGTTTCAGCAGCTGAAATTTCTTCCCGATTATACTTCTTGCCCTCTAACATGATATCCTAGAGTGCAACCTAAGACTTCCAATACACAAAAAATTTAAATTGCATGGCCATTTAGGATACCAACAAATGGGACAGTTAAAAGAACAATCAGTAATTACCAGAATTCTACAATTGATTAAAAATAAGATCTGAACCTACAGAATATACATGTTCAGTTATTTCTAATCGATTAAATAAAATCTGTCCCATTTAGTACTTCTGAACTTTTATTTAAGCAGAATGTTTCACTTTCATTCATAGTTTTTGATGCAATGTAATTTCTGCAGTTTAGAAAAAAGTCAAATTAAACTCAAAATATGACCTGGACACTAAACAGTTGCTACTACTAAGAAGAACAACTTGTATTAAAGTCTCTAATTTTTATCTAAGAATCATTATTTCATTATGAGAGGTGATAGAAGTAGCAATATCTCTGGCAAACAACTAATTTTGTTTGAACATCTTATCCTGCTTGCAGACGTCTTTACATATCCACTTGTTGAACCAAACCATGAAAGAATGGATGATATAAATGCTTATTTGAAGGATTACCAAAGTAAAGATGGAACCATTACTCGCATGGCATGACAAATACATGCTTACATTGGAAAATTTCATAGAGGTCCCACCAGAAACGTCAAATGGCTTATTTTAGTCCTCTAAGAGATAAGTGTTTGAGTACATTGTTTGGTTGGCATCCAAATGCCTCCAAAGATGGTCATTTCTATAAAATCGAAGACGAGGAAAAAAAAAACAGAGGCTATCAAAGCTCAATAAAAACAGGGGCTAAAGAAAGCAGTAGTTTAACTTCATATTTATATTTTCCCTTTTATAAAAACATTAGTGCATTCTAATGAGCGAGTTCCTTTCTCCATAAGGTTCTATTTGTTTCTTAGTTAATTTAGGAAAGAAAAAAAAATTCCAGAAAAATATTTTAGCCACAATGTTTTTCTTTTTGCATGATTCCGCATTATTGGGACAAACTGCATAGCAAGACTAATTTCCTCAATAAGCATATTCAGATAGAAAACTGACCAAATTTCCGCAGTTGTCTGAATTCCAATAGAGAGCCACAAGAAATAGGATAAAATACACAATATAAGTCTACAAAGACAAAATTTTGGTTAAATTGTCTGAACTTTTCTCACTTTTACTTCGTAAATGTTTTCAACATTAGGGATGCATCACACATTTTTCACTAGACAAGTACTTTTGGACATTCAGAATAAATACTTATTGAACACCCTCACAGCCCCTTTCACGATCAAACTTCGAGGATTACACAATTTAATGGGCTCAAATCACTGGCAGTCTCAAGAATGCATTCGTTCACAAAAACTCTCCATTTCTATGATAGGAGGCATCAAGCATTTCAACGAACAGTTTATGTGCACAAAAGCTATAATATCTAACCATTCCAAGTAACCATCCATAATTAATCGATCTAGGCTTTCTAAATCGTGTAATCTGTGCATTTACCAACCCAAATGGCCAAATACTCATGCAAAACACACAAATCAAAGCACACACTCTTCTGTTTAAGAAAAGTAACAGTGAAACCATCTGAGTTATTACTAACTGATACCCAATTGCAGACTCAGAAGTAATTCTTCCACCAAGACAGAGCAAGGAAGAAGAACTAAGTAAGAAAAACAAAATCAAAACAATGGAATTTACCAGCTGCCGGTGCTTCAAATTCCTCTAACGGCGCCACCTTTTGACCCTCGCTTCGCCGAGCCTCTTTGATCGAGAGCGATTAAGCGAAAGAGAGAAACAGAGGGATTCAGAAATTAGAACCAATAACGCATTTAACGGTAGTAGCAAAGGGTAAAAATGTAATTTCACTACTAACGAGTATCGTGCCTATAAAAGGTCATCACCGCCTTCAAGACGTTACTTAATTGTTTCTGCTTCCTGCGGACGAAAAACTCCAGAAATCCGGAGAGAAGCAACGACTGCAGACCATCAGAAAACAAGCCCTAGAATAGAAGAATGGGAACCGAAAACCAAATTCAGGTTTTCGTTCAATCTCCGGAACTTCGAATCCCGTCTCGAGCTCTAATTGTGAACCCTAATCTCACTTTCCGCCATGTCAAGGTCTCGTTTCTCCCACCAACTACGCCTTCACAAACCCTAGATTCTCTCTACTTTTCCTCCTATGGAAAACCCCTCAGCGATTCCTCCTCTCTGAACGATTCCGGAATACTCCCTTTCTCTAATCTGATTCTCCGTGCTAGGGTTTTTGGTGGCGGTGGCGATGGAGGTGCAACTGGTGCCGAGTCTCGTGACTGTTATCTCAACATGTACGCTATCAAGAAACCCGATAAGGTAGATCCGAATGAGACTAGGTTGTCGAGATGGAGGAGTTGTGCGCTTTCCTTCGAGCCTCTTAAGCACCCTTGCGTTGTTGATCGCCTTGGGAATTTGTTCAACAAGGAACCGCTTGTCGAGGCGTTGCTGGGGAAGAAGTTGCCCAAGGAATTTGGTTATATCAAGGGTTTGAAGGATATGATTCCAATTCAGCTTTCTCTCATTCCCGGACTGAGGTCTGATGACGACATCAGCTTCGAAACAAGGTTTCAGTGTCCAATTACGGGTCTTGAGTTTAATGGGAAATATAAGTTCTTTGCTTTGAGAACTTGTGGACATGTTTTGAGTGCGAAAGCGTTGAAAGAAGTTAAATCATCTGCTTGTCTTGTTTGTCATCAAGAGTTTTCAGAATCGGATAAGATTGTGATTAATGGAAGTGCAGAGGAAGTTGCAGCGTTGAAGGAAAGGATGGAAGAGGAGAAGACGAAATTAAGGGAGAAGAAAGAGAAGAAGTTGAAGAATGGAGTTGTTGTTGTTAATGGAGGGGATGGTGTGTGTTCTGATTCTTCTCGGTTAAGTGGTAGAAAGCATGGTATAGATGAGAAGGGTATGGAAAAGGCTTCAGTTAAATTAGAAGAGAAGGTTGTGAATGCAGGTGTTGGTGAAAAAGGAATGAGTAATGGTTCTGTTAAACGGTTCAAAGCTGCTGCTATGGCTCCACCTAATGCCACGAAAGAAGTGTATGCATCCATCTTCACATCATCAAAGAAATCGGATTTCAAAGAAACTTATATGTGCAGATCTCTCCCACTGGGAAGAAACTGACTGATGGCAAGGGGTATGCTGATTTATTGGGTGTTTAGTCTGTGAATCTTACGTTGTCTGGTATGCTTCTGTTGTAACATGGATACCATCAATGGCAAATACTGGATTTCTTGATTTTTATGTTACCATTGTCTTCTTATATGCTCAACAAATCATACTTTTTTCTTCTGTGTGGATGGATTAAGTGCTGTTACTAGTACTTGCTTTTTTCAATTGATTTAATAAAAAATTCATTCACATTGTTCTATGCTGTATTTTATCTCTGAATGGAGGCAAATCATGTTGACCCATTTTCAACTATGAAATCTTATTGAACTGTGGTATGTCCTGAATTGGTGAATTTAGCCATATTTTTAGCTTTAGGGTCATTGTCATCCTAGTTTGATTTGAAAAAGCATGATGGGCTAACTAAAATCTGACAAATAAACTGAGGAAACTGTTTACAAGAAGTAAAAAATTTTGGAGTTAGATGGAGGAGGTGCTGGATATATTAGGAGAGTTTTTTACTATTTCATTCTTAATAGCAGGATCAGAGGCTTCTTCCCTTCTTCTAGAGGTCTCTGTCAAGGATTTCCTCTTTCACCTGTCCTTTTTTCCTTGGTTGGCAATGCTTTTAGTAGGTGGCGATGCTTCTAGTAGGCTGAGGGGTGCATGTGCATACTCCACATGCATAGAAACTTAGTTTGGGTAGTTATTCAGGGGATAGAGTAGTCTTTTTGAATTTTTGAGGGGCATTCTACATAAGCATTATGAGGGATATTAAAGTTTTTACAATATTTTGAGGGGTATTTTCAGCAAACCAAATGTCCGGCCAGAAATACCCTATGTTTAAAGGAGGAAGGGGAAAATTTTGTTGTTTGCCTTATGGAAGAGGAAGTGATTCTCACTTATCCTATTTCAGGTATGTTTCTTCATTGAACTGAAGAAATATTTTGGAGGCAAAGGAATTGAGGAGATCATTGACAAGGAGAAACAAACCCTAGCGTAAGTATCAAGTTGAGATGGATGTGGGGATTAATGTTGTGCAACAAATGCATAAGATGAACATTGCTGATATGAGAAAGTTGAAATGGGTTTGTTGGAAGGCTAAGAAATCTGAGGAAAGAATATATTTGAGTGTCTAGATATTGCCTAATAAGAGAGAAGATGTAAAAAACATAGGTTAGGATAATTTGGGCATGCAAGTCAAAGATCCATGTAGCTGTAAGGAGAGGATATTGTGAGGAATCGAAGAGGGCAAGAGGAAGACTGAAAGAGAACACCTTGCATGAAGTCAGTTCGAAAGCAGTAGACACTTATTTGATCAAAATATGTCTTTGATAGCATAGAATGGAGGAACAGTAGTTGTTGAACCCAGTTGGGATAAGGCCTTCTTTTAATGTAGTAAAGGAGTAAGTTCTGTTTGATCACCAGGAGCCCTTAAGGTGAGACGGGGCATGTTATAAAGAGTTTATCAGCCTCGTGAACACAAGTTTCTTATAAGAAAAAAAAATTGTTTTTGGGCTGTTTTGCAGAGATCCTTCAGTGAATTTTTTACTGCCTTCTTTCTTGGGTAAGCAAAGTGTGACTGATCCTCTGTTTTTAGCCACATGGAAAGATGCCTTGTGATTGTCAGGCCATCCATGTAATGATCTTCCACTTCAAGTGTAAACTTAACATATGTTCACTTAGCAAAGATTGTCATATCAAGTATGAGGAGACCTTTTGGGTTGCCACCTTAACCTCTTCAGCTGCCATGTCAAGAACTAAACAATGTACAGACACTGTTGTTAGACCAATTCCCACAAAATTGGGCTACCATCACATTCATAATGATACAATTAGTAACTATCTAATTGATTTTGTCACCGAAGCTGATGGTTTGTGGTAATCATACCTGAACTGAGGCTTGAATAGAAAGTTTGAAAGGGTTAAATTGGCTGAAAATTTTTTATTGAATAATTATTTTTATAAAAACTTCAAGTAATATTTCTGTTTGAAAACCGGCTGAAGCATGAAGTTTCTAAAAACTTGGAGTTGATAAAGCAAGCATGGTGTATGCCTCGTGACTGAATTTTTTCTCAAGCCATCTTATTGAGATTCCAATCAGTTTTGGAAATAAGAGCGTTGTGATTAAAGAACCTAGGGGCAAGTTTGGGTTCCAGGCTTTTTGAAACCCCAGACTGCATGTACATTTTCAAATATGAGGCTTACAAAAGTTTAGTTTCTTTGGTTCTATTTTCCATCGAAAGACCAACTTGATGGTAGTAAATTCTCTGTCTTCATTCTCTGCAAACACTTTCTCTGTGCTAATAGCGAATATGGAAGCAGACCTATATTTGTCATAGAAGCATACACATATTTGTCGCACCAAGAAAATTTTTTCTATTAAACATGTTCAATCATGGAGGCCCTGTAGTGGCTGCCATTATGCAAACGTGTCATCGTCTAAAACTCTTTGCTCGTAGTGTATTGACCATATGATGCCATGGCCTTATCTTAACCGTAGCCAGCCTCTTGCCAGCCTCGCCATTCATATGCTCTTGCTTATTCAATGCCCATAAAATATATCAATGGGTGATGACTCAGCTTGAGTCCCGACTCCTGTGCACCAAGCATACATTTGTTGGCTCACAAGTTGCTTAATAGTACCGTACCTTGCGCTTGCTCTACCTATGATGTTTTCCATATCATCAAGGCCATTTAGCACATCATAGTGTCATAAGGCCTTTGACCAAGCGGATCATCTATACTAACTAAAGATAAACTTACTTTAGGCCATTATTGTGCACAATAAATAGCTGAGGAGCCCCAGGAGCTCCTCATAGCATACATTGAATGTAGATAACCCAAAACACCATTCTAGAGTCCCCCATGAGTAATTTGAGGCAACAGGCATTTCGGAGCACTGACACCGTGCCAATATGGTGTGCTTCGTGCTTAGGATAAGCATGAACAGTCATCCAGGCACTACCTTTTACCTTGCCTTCCATGCCACAAGATACTTGTGGGGCACATTTGAACCCTAGATAAGTTGCTACACAAGAACAGGCTAAGCTCTTGTTGTGCAGTGATGGCCGATTAACTATGCCCACCCAAGCGTGTATAGCGCACAGGAGGGTCATTAAGCATAGTACCCTCATTCTTCAAACCTAGCATAATACTATTGGGCACCTAAGCCCTATGACTTTGTTGGGGACATCACTTCCATGATGTTAAAGGCTCTCCCAAGCCCTTTGGGGAGTGTGTGTCTCATGCCTCCTATTAGTACAATGAAGGGCTAAGCACAACGACCCTCCTTAAAGTGGATCTTAAGCCCTTGACCCTTTGCTAGTAGGAAACATCACCTCTGTAAGTACAAGTATGCTAGGCTTTATTGGAGTTACGGGTAGAATTTTTCCATGTCGTCTGAAGCTGTGCGTTCATGGAGCCGTCTAGTTTTTCCTGCAGCTGATGATTTTCACCCCTTCCCAAAGTTGTGCGACTCACATGCTAGAAATACTTTTTGGCTATTTCCTTGGTCCAAGCATCATGATTGCATTTAGGCACCCCGTACCATGCACAAACACTCTCAAGTTACTTCCTAAAAGCTCTTCATGGGTTAGCTATACTTGGCCAAAGACGGTCCTATTTTGCCCTCATTTGTGACCACTATACTGGCACAGTTACAGTCCATGGCAATTCCCCAACCGTAGGACTGAGGCAAAAGGAAAGGCATGGTGCACACAAGATGCAGGCCAACCTCATTGTCAGGACAAAGCTTTTAGCAAACAAATCTCTAATTTTAGATCATAACCATCAGTAGTAGTTTACACTGTTATATCATAATATAGTCCCGTTATCCCCTGGTTTGAAAGAACAAAACCTGTTAAACAAGCACGTCCCATTTACGCTTTTGTAGCCATGAATTGTTGAACTCTACAGTGAGACAGGTACTGCTTGCCAATATCCTCTGCAAGGCCTCCTTCCATCGACTTCTTTGGTCCACTGTATGATTTCACGGCAGTGTTGTTAAAGGATCTCCCATAGGTGCCCAGGTGATTAGGCAGTTTCTCTAGGGCTACGGCAATACTGTCCTGGGCAGAGCCTACTCAGGTGAGCACCTGGGATCCCAGACGAGGGCTTAGGCTAAAGGGCAATCCCAATTACCTGTTTTGGTGGGACACTCAATTTTCCTGAAGGTTAAAATTTGAAAAGTTATGGCAATCCTTGTTCTTGGCTTCAGTTTCTAAGGATAGAGGAGTTGGGAAGTCTAATACAATCACTGGTGAATGAAGCCACTCCAAATTCAGATGGATCATCCAACCTGGATCAGAACAATCAGCACCAAATGCAGAATCATCCTTGATGATAAAGGTGCTAGCTAGCCATTATACCCTGGGACATGACACTCATTGCTTGCATGCACAGAACAATTGGTATTACAGTTCTCGCCAGCAGTGCTCGTTTGAGACGTCAAAGACGAATGATTCAAGCTTTCTTTTGTGGAGTGCTTTTGACATATGGTTTGAATTTGGTGGGGATTTTTAACCACCGCCCATAATGAAATGATGAAGTTAAATGATTAAAGGCATAAAATCAAGTAGACTTCTGATCAAAATAATACAATCTAGAGGCGTGATCATTCATGTTTGCTTGAAATTTTTTAACAGGACGAGAATTGGAACCAGTGGAAAAGAACAAGAAATACTGAACGGTTGGAAGCATTACTCGTAGCATAAAGCCAATCCCATCGGCTTCATTACTCATTAGATGCAAAAACCATAAAATCGGATTAATTTGAAATAATTTTATTTTTATATTTCTTCTATGAATTATGATAAAATGTAATATATATATATATATATATATATATATATATATATAATAAATTAAATGGTGAGCTCTGATGAGAGTTATAACCAAATGAAAGCAACGGGTACAAGATCTGCCATTGCTGTTGCTCCCTCGAAGCCTCTTATGTTGTCTTTACAAGAGAGTTCCAAATCATGCCAATTAAAGATCATTTTGAAACATGCATAAATTAGAAGTAAGAAATGGAGGAAAGCTTGCAAAAACATTAAAACATGAAGAGCCTTAGATAAAGATTCAAAAAAAACAAATGTTTTAAAATTCTACGTGTAGACACTAAAATTTTGGTGTCATCGAGTCAAAAAGATTGACCAAGTCAAATAATTGACTTTGGTAAATGAGATCAAATTCAAGACCAGGGCTTAACCAAACAAATAAGCCCCGGTTAAACAAATTGATGGTTTGACCCGTTTATGAAATACGGGTCAAGACAAGCATCCTACAAATCCAACCCATTAGCTTCAAATGGGATCCACAAAGCAAGATACGGGTTATATTTGTTACCAAAACAAAATGTCTTTTGGTAACAAAGTTGTGATGATCCAAAAAAAGAAAATCACAACCCCACAAATGGCATAGAATATTAAGAAATAATTTAATATTCAAATAAATGCCAAAATCAAAGCAAAGAGATTCCTCAGTATGGTATGCTCAATCAAATTCAAATTGTTGCCAAATGAAACGCACCCTCATAAGGAAATTCTCAATCAAAAGAGATCCTCATATTAAGGCAAGTGCTTATAACCTTTGGCTATAAATAGAGGACTTCAATGAGAAGAAAGGAGATTTGAACAAGCTCTAGATGACTTGCCTAAAGCTTGGGGAAACTCTGCAGAAATCAGAAGGCGAATTCAAACTATAAAAGTCCTGCCTAAAGCTTGGAGAAACTCTGCAGAAATTCAAAGAGAGTTGGAGAAACTCATTTAAGTCTATACCAAATCTACCCCGTTTTTTCTTTATCAAAATTTTACTTTGAGAAAAGAGAAGACAAAATCACAATCACAACAAAGAAAGATCGTCTGGTTCGAGACCAAGCTTTACGGCCCCCGAATCAAAGATCGAAACCCAATTTGAGATCAAGCTCTCGTAGCCCTCAAGTTGAATATTGAAGTCTAATTCAAGATCAAGCTCGTGTAGCCCTTGGATCAAAGACCCATTAAGGAGATCAAATCAAAGGAGAATCACAAAGATTGTAACCCATTTCTTCTTTTCAAATACAAATTGTTATTTGTTACATTTTTCTTGTCTTTTATGTTAGACACGAAAATTTGTGTTAACACTACGATAAATACATTATCTATAAGCCTTATTAGGGAAAGCCCTGCGCGATTCTTTCCTAAATCGTTTGAATATGTGTAAGTAATTGGGAGATAAAAATATATAGAAGTAAAATATAAGGGTATTTTGGATAATAGTTGAGAATTTCTAAAGTTTTCTTTATATAATGATATAGATAGATCAGAGACTTCAAACTCTATATTTTAATATGTGAGAAATAAATGCAAAAGATGATGCTATACATGAAACTTTGTGCAACTTTTTTGCCATTTGATTTATATAAGTTAAATATAAAGCTTTAAATACAGGTTTTTTTTTAAAAACTCATTTTAAAAAAGGTAATGTTTGATATGCATATCTCTTTATTGAGATCCATGAGGTGACAGGATATAATTTTTTCTTTAAATATTATTATATATGGGGCTTAAGATGCTTCTTGGGTTTACACTATAAATTTGTTTGCAAATACGTAGTTTACTATTTTTTTTTTTTTACACTATGCTTGCGGCTTTAGTTTCCCAAGTAATCATCAACCACAGAATCACACTCCAGGTGAATCTTACAGTTTAGTAATTTAATTAATTTAAAGAGATCCACAATCATCTATAGCAATACTGAAAAAGTTAATGTATTAAGGCAGGTAATTCAAATGTGAAAACTTTTTTGAAGAACCTGACTTCTCCATTACGTGTATTTAAAACTAATTCCAAGATCATTTTAAATCTAAATAAATTTTTTAGTGTGGCATAAAGGGCTCACTTGCGACTAAGTAGATAAATCAAATAGCCATTAATACCAAACATGCGCATGCGTCTATAGTGTGCTTACTCCTATAATGAGTGGTGGAGCCAGGACTTTCATTCAAGGTGGGCACTGCAACAAAGAATAGAAAATGACTAGTTGAAATTAAAAAGATTGTAGGCAAAGTAAAAATTCTAGAGGGGGCAAACTGTATATTTATAAGCAATTACAATAGGTTTTTGTAATTTTAGGGTGGGCAGGTGGGCTACTGCCCACCCTAACCTATATGTAGCTCCACCCCTGCCTACAATCGTCTATGCGGTTTGAGTGAGATATTGTCAGGTGGATCATCCCACGACTAGAGTTTTTTCTATACAAGAAAACTTCTTCACATTTTTCAACACTAGTAAGATGCACATGTAGTACTGCACGTATAATAAACAAAGAGGTGGGATGAAACCATTTTGCAAAAATTTAGTTTTGAATGAATTCAGACTGTCATGACTATTATACCTTTTAATTAATGAATCTTAATAATGAAGTGTAAGAGCTTTTTGGAAAAATCGCATGTTATGGTTAGCACCATTCTAAAGGGGTACCTCTCGTTATATATAGTATAAATTGGGAAAATTCTAGCTGTGACCTGTGAGGGCACGTGATATGGTGATGTGATCTCACTCAAATTGCATATAGGGAACCTCACACCACAAGAACAAGCGATGTATTAAAGGGAAATGCATTCGGTGCAAACTGTAACGATCCAATCAGGCAAGATATTGTTCGCTTTGGGCCTCGGCCTGCACGGTTTTGTCCTCAAAAGGCGCCTCGCTGTTTAGAGGGTTCTCACTCCTACCAACCCCTCGTGGGACCAACGAGCCCCTCATGGGCCCGCTCTCGTCGGTCCAGCCACCTCCCACGGGTGATGCCAAGACCCACACCAACCACGAACTGTTGTACCTGAAACCTGGCTCTAATACCATTTGTAACAACCCAACCTAATAAGGTATTATCCACTTTGGGCCTTAGCCCGTACGGTTTTGTTCTCAAAAGACGCCTCATTAGCAAGAGGATTCTCCCTAACTCTTATACCTTTACTGGGCATTTATCCGTTTCCAATGTGGGATCAGAATGTCACACAAACCCTATAGGCAAAGCATGCTCTCTCGTGGGATTGCATGCTGGCCTATATATATATATTAATCTCACATATTATGTACTATTACTATATATAATAGTATATAATAAGTATATGTATATATATTTATAATATTATCAATTTAATAGACTTGCATTTTATTTTTATTAATAAAATAATCTGGTGGACGAGACGGGCTGGCATGAGACCACACGGCCCAATTTGGCCTGTGCCTTGGGCCATGCCGTGCTGGCTCCTTTAAAAAAAGCACGGCACGGCCCAGACGGCAAAAGCCAAACTGATGCTGTAACATGTGAAAGTGAGCTGGCCGTCCTTTCTTTTTTATGCTATTTTTTAGAGTTAGATAACAACTCTTTCTTTATTCATCATTTTACAATTTTTAATAATATTTATTTATTTTTAATTTTGTCATCCCCTCGTTTGGTTGATTTCATTCGGCTCCATTGTCGTTGGTTTTGATAGGAGGCAAGCAGGGAAGGGCAGGAAGAAACCGGAGTCCTGTCTCTCTCTCAAAGCTTGCAATTTTCTCTCTGCTCAACAAAACCTTATCTTTTGACCTAAAACTAAAAGATCTCCATTTTTTAATAGGAATTTATAAAATCTTCTCTCTCTTTCTCTGTCTGATATTCTCAACCGCCTTTAGATAAAAATTATAAAAGGAGTGAGGATAGAAACTTAGAAACCCTAAAGAGGAATTCGTCGCATATCTGGTTCTTCCTCGTTCTCTTTCTATTCGTTTTTCTTTGACGAAGAGGAAACTATTGATCTGGGGGATTCGTTTTTAGAGCTTTGAGGTAGGATCTGGGGTCGGCGGAGCTCTTTTGTCTTCATTTCTTGGCTCTTTGATTCGATTGTTTTGATTCTGTAGTTTTGCTGATGTTTGGTTGGAATTTTTGCAGATCAAGTTGAAGGAATTCGGTTCACGTTAGATCGGGAGCGTTTGGGGTCTGGTTGATTATGATTTGTTTGAGGAACGGGATTTGAGGGGATCTGCTGTTTTGTTTGGTTTGAGATCTGCGGAAATGTCGATTCTACCAAAAAGTGATTCGATTCACATCAGAGAAGTTTGGAGCGATAATCTTGAAGAGGAGTTTGATTCGATTCGGGAAATCGTAGATGATTACCCTTACATCGCCATGGATACCGAATTCCCGGGGATTGTTCTCCGTCCTGTAGGGAATTTCAAGAACAGCACTGATTATCATTACCAAACCCTGAAGGCAAACGTTGATATGCTGAAGCTGATCCAGTTGGGGCTTACGTTTTCAGACGAAAAAGGGAACCTTCCTACCTGTGGGACTGATAAGTTCTGTATTTGGCAATTTAATTTCCGTGAGTTCAATGTAAGTGAGGATGTGTTTGCTCATGACTCTATTGAGCTGTTGCGACAAAGTGGAATTGAATTCACGAAGAACAATGAGAAGGGTATTGATGCTCAACGATTTGGAGAGCTCTTGATGTCATCAGGGATCGTTTTGAACGATAGTGTGCACTGGGTCACCTTCCACAGTGGATATGATTTTGGGTATTTGCTGAAGCTCCTAACTTGCCAGAATCTCCCTCATACGCAAGATGGCTTCTTCAACCTGATCAAAATGTATTTCCCTACAGTTTATGATATCAAGCATTTGATGAAGTTTTGCAACAGCCTTCATGGTGGGTTGAACAAGCTTGCGGAGCTGTTGGAAGTGGAAAGAGTCGGTATATGTCATCAAGCAGGTTCAGATAGTTTGCTCACTTCTTGTACATTCATGAAGTTGAAAGACAATTACTTCACAGGCTCACTGGAAAAATATGCCGGTGTTTTGTATGGTCTTGGTGTTGAGAATGGACAAAATAGTCATTGAAAATAAATAATAAAAATAAATGAAAATGAAAAAGCAGTTTGTTTGATTTCATGTGGATGTGAGGCTTCCAACTCTTTTTGTATGACTTTGAAGAAATTGTTTCTTAAGATATCGTTTTTTCCTCTACCTTCCTTTTAATTTGCATGATGTCTAGTCTGGGTAGAACTGAATTGAGTCGCATTGGTGAGAAATCTTGGTGGTTGTACCCAAGTTGAGGGTTGATTACTGCCTACACCAGGTGTGCGTTTGTTTGTATGCAAGTGTGCGCACATTCACCTCCTTATTTTTAATGCCAAAAATTTCTGCCATTATGTGACTGAAGCTTCCATATAATTCTTAGCTTGGTCCTTTATATTGATACAGTTGATCTTGCTTCATAACCAACTTTAGCATCTCATATTGTGCTTTTCCCAGGCATGTTATTTTAACATTTGTTGGGAGCAACCATCCATCTTAGAATGTAAGTTGGCAGGTAACTGGCACTAGGATTGAAGTCTCTCCTTGTAATGATATATCAGTTGATATCACCAACTACCCTCTGTGTGGGGATGGGGGAAACGATCCAACAAGTCATTTTCCAACCTTGACACTCAAGAAAATGATGTATTCAGTAGAGATGAGGAGGAGTTTGTTTTTCTGGTAATGTGCAAAAGCCTTAAGGTCTTCTTTCATTGTTTGAGAAAAACCTTGATGGTCATACTGCAGAAGTGATACAATCAGTTAAGATTCTAGTTTTATGACTTCTTTGATTTCTTACATGCCATTGTGGAAGAAAGTTCCTTAGCTACTGCTTTTCATATGTGGAAACTGCTATTTGGTATTAATACTACAACTAACGTGTTTTCTACCGAGCAGGGATGTGCACAAACCTGTAGGCATTTATTTGCATGACCTGTTGTGGAATCCAGTAAGTGTTCAGACATCTTTTCACGGTCATCTTCATGTTTATTTTTCAAATTTTTTTCTTTCCATAGATTAGGTCCTTTTGCTCTCATTATTCATGTCATGGTGCATTTTAGTCATATTCTTCATTTGGTTTTCTTGATAAGTAGGACCAAGTATTTTTTTTTTTATAGAACTATACACAGAAGTATTTTTATCTCAAAATATTGGCAGTTGGGAATCTGCACATCATGTCTAGTCAGTCTTGATGCCAGGCATTCCAATAACAATGCATCATAATAATAGGTTATATATTTGCATTACATTATGAATCATTGACTTGATGAGTTATTTTCCCTGGTACTTCCCCTCTTTACTGACACATTTGAGTGGGGCTTATCTGATACTCCACAATTGTTAAATGATGCCAGATATTGGCTTCTCTGATCAGATTCTGTGAAAATTAAAAAAGAGCACAATTTTCATAAGAAAACCCATTAGTGTTCTTCATTACTTAATCATTCCCCTGCCCCCTGGGTCTCTCTCTTCTGCTCTCTCTTAACACTACACATTTTTATTTCTTCAAATGGAGGAAAAGCAATCTTATACAGCCTGAATTATTAAATGTTTTACTTTACAACTGATTGTATCCACTCATTTGTTAATTTTTTCATATGTTGCCAAGAATTGGGCAGAATATAATACCTTTCCTTCACTTAGAATCTATATTCTGTAAGAACTATAGCTTCTGAAATTAATCATTGATGCCATTATAACTACTAACTTAAGATTTTCTTTGGTGGTTAGATGGAATTAAAGGTTTAAACATGTGAAAGTCTAAAACACATTCTGGCAAGTAGATTGTTGTGAGCTTTTTTTTTTTTTAATCACAAAAATTCTTGATTTGGGAATAAAATCAGATTACAAATTTGTGACTGAATGAATGATTCACTTTTTTGGCCCATGTAACATAACTTTTGTTATATTGTTTTGCCATAGAATGATCTTTATTGTTCACCAAGCAGCTCAGTGGGCTTAAATATGTTATTTATAAATATCATTTTAGGCCCTACATTGTTAATTTACTTGTCATTGTTGATATAGGATGCAGTGGTAAAAAGGCCAAATTATATCTTCAAAGCCTCCTTATGATTATTCATTATCAGAAATAGTAAATTTGGATTCCAATCAACACTTGATCTCTGATAGTAATGTATTCTAACATCAAGCAACTGTGTAAGCTTCCCTGCCTGCACATATTTTTGTCGATATTGTTGTTGTTGTTAGATTTTTTTTTTTTTTGGATTAGTACCTGTCTATCTATAGTTGATCTACCTAAAAAAAATGAAATCTAGGCCTCGAAAGGTTTAACTTATGAAAGATAACTTTTGACTTGGTAATTCAAAAGTAAATTTTCAATTTAACTTTTCTACCTTTTATAAATAATTAAATTCTTTTGTGACATTATTAATACACTTCAAATTTAAACTTTCATATATATATGTATGTTTGTAGAACTCATTGATTAGAAGAAAAGAGCTTATCAATGGAGGGAATTCTTCCAGAACAACCAAATCTTCCCTCCATTCTCCTGATTGCTCATAGAAGGCAGGAAAATTGATTTTTCTGGAAAAAGAAGATAGATAAGCATCATCCAGCATAGGTTCAAGAAAAGCAAAGAAAATAATCTTGTGCAAGGAGATTCATTTTTTGAGATGTCTTGGTTTTGTTATTTCCAACACCCCTAATGTTCCAAACTAGCAACTGAACATATTAAACAGTAGGAGTTTTGGTGGATCTAGCTCTTGTGGTAGTCCCATGATGAATCCCTCTTCTTCTAGTGACTGCCGGATGATTAGTAAGAACTTCCAAAGAAAGAAGAACCATAACCAGAAAAAATAGAAGCCCATTCCAGCAATAAACGAGGGGAAGGAGAAAAACCTCTATCATAAACCTGCTGAGTGGAAGGAGAAGGAACCAAATTACCGGGGTGAGATGTTTCCTGATTAATATTTGAAGCTCCAACAGTATCATGACCAGAAAGTTAAAAGAGATTCAGCTGCCATAGAGGGGATAGCCTCAGAAGAACAAACAAAAGTAGAACCACCAAAAGCTTAATGAAGATCAGTAACTACAGGAGGAAGATTCACCTCAGCAGTATGACCCGATAAAGTAAACTGATGCCCAACTGAAATTCATGCTCTACAAACAAAAGTAGACCACCAAAAGCTTGATGAAGATCAGTAACTACAGGAGGAAGATTCACTTCAGAATACGACCTATAAAGTATACTGATGCACAACAGAAAATCCTTCACAACAGAAACATTTTCGTGCTCAACAAACTAAGCATTATCAATAGCAGATGAGATATTATTCTCCAGAGGGGGATTTAAAGACTTGGGAGCTGAGGGATCAGAGTGAATAATGTTCGGAGCAAAGGGAACCTGCATTTCTTTTTTCTTATACTGAGACGTGGATTCATAAGCAGGGTTTTCAGCAGATGAAGACAATGTTGGTCTTCTATATTTATCAGTTGCATGTCCTTGGAAAGAACATCTAGAACAGAAGTTTGGGAGTTTTTCATATACTAGCCTTTGCCAAAAGCCATTTCCTTTAGCTGTATTGACAGAGATAGGATTAGCGGGGGGGTTTATCAAAAGAAATCTCCACATAAACCGTGAATGAACCAATGCTAATGTTGCTTGATCAAGCTTTAAAGCCTACAAGGGCCGAAGCAATTGGATGCAATAAAGAGGGATTAAAGATATTTAAAGGAAGGAGAGGAAACTGCACCCAAACTAGAGCAATTGTAGATTCCTTTTTGGATTAAATTATGGCATCCATCTGAACATTCGAAAGAGAAAACCCTTGAGAAAGGGAGAGCTTCTTGTCCAAGCATTAAGGTCGTCTTCTTCTGATAATAGCTTTAGCATAACATGCCTGGGATCAGTCAAACCAACCGTAAATGGAAAACTTTTAAGATCAGATTTTTCACTAAATCTTCTTCAGATGGTGCAATATCAGTTGGAGAAAATGAAACTGCAAATTCTCTGTCTTTTGATCCAATATGAGCCTAAATTTGAAAGATAGAGAACTTGGAATGCCCAAGCACAGTGGCTGAATATGAGAGCTTGGGAGGGAGAGGAGAATGATTTGACGGCGGCCCTCCCGCTGCTGGCAAGGGAGGTGGAGAAGACATGGAAGAAACAAAACTTAAGATTTTTCTCTAGACCCAAAACGTAGGTCTTGTAAATTACTTGTAATCTATGTCACTAAACTAGCTTTGTCATTTTTTTCAACTTTTCTACATTTCAAAGTTGAAAAGTAACTTTTAAAAGCTATACCAAACAGTTTAGGTAATTATTTTCTGAGAATGTAAGTTTAGATTTCCATCCGCTGGATTTCTTGTCAGTTCTGTATTATGGTCAGAGTTTTATTTGAAGCTAATCTGAAAACATCAGATATGATAAGTGGTTAAGGTTTAATAGTTTAGGTGACTGTTCTCTGTTACTTGGTTATAGTAGCACCTTGTTTTTCTTTGGTAATTTCTTTGATCTCAAATAAAATTGCATATATTTCACCAATAACCATTGGTATGGTCATTTCAATGGTATTGGCGATCATGATATAGCACCTAAAACTTGGATGAAAATGCTTTAGAACCTATACCATGCCACCAGGACAATTCTCTGACCATTGCCAACCTTGGTTATCCTTCTGTATACCAGTTATATTCTTTTGTTTTTGTCATCTTGGAATTCATTGTTTATGCTTTTCTTGGTGGAAGCTTAACTGTCTATTGAAATTTGTTGGATTTATTTAACCATGTTTACCCTATTTGGTATTCTACCTTTGATCAGTCTCTTTTCTTCAACATGCATAGTTTGTCGAGGAAAAAAAGAATTAAGAGAGGATCGATAAGCAAGACAATCCAAATCAAATCAATTGTGGGGTTTTGATTTTGATGATAAGTATTCTCATCAAGTAAACATCCTTGATGATGTGAAGGTATCAATCAGTTTTTAGATGTATTCCTCATTTTGGAATGGACAAATTTCCTGCTAACATCCTTTTGCTTTCAAAACATTTTCTGGGTACGACCTTGTATCTCCAGTTGTTGATGAGTCCAGGGTACATACCAGCAAATCACTGTGAGTTAAGAAAGATTACTGAGCTCACAACCCGATCGACTTTGTCGTCCACATCGAAACACTGGTGAACCTTCTAATGTAGGTGACTTGAAGTTTCAAGGCTTTGTAAACTCGTTGTGGTTGTTGAAGCAAACAGGTTTCAGCTTGCAAGTCAAGTATCAAGCTTCTATAGCTCCAAAATTCAGCTCCAGAGTAAGTAAAAATCCTTGAGTTCAATCTATCCTAAGCTGTTTCTATGTCAATGAGTGCCTGAACATCTCATCATATACGTTAATTTCTCATCTCCTTAATTAATCCAAAATTCTTACTTATTTTCCTTCTCTGTCCAAGGATTTTTCTTTTTTCAAGAAACTCTTTTACGAATAAAATCTGAAGGAAAATAATATGCAAGAAAAGAAAGTTAGTGTTACTGCCTACAATTCTACAATTTTCTTTTGTGGGTCTCATGCCATTCCCCTAAGCTAAAGAGGAAAAATAAAATAATCACACGTTTCCTACTTAAACTCAGAATCTGCTTTAAAATTTTATTTTGCTTGGAACTCTAACTCAAAGAAAAATCATAATTGAAGGCTTCTTCCAGATCAGGTAATGTTTCATCTTTGAGCATTTTTTTCTTCTTTTCTTGACAATCAGTTGCAGCCAGCCACCAGTTTACTATCCTCATTGCTACGGTGTGAAGCACAGTACAATCTATTTATTTCTAAAAGAAGGCTTCTCAAGCAATCAGTATCTTTAAAGGAATTCAGAAAACCTGAGAGATGAAAGGAACTCATACAGAAAATCGCTAATAAAATAACGTATCCCGAATGACCTCTGTTATGGTTACTTTATTGTTTTACTAGGGGGTTGCACGCGCTATGCGCGTAGAAAACGTGGGCCCACTTAGAGAAACAGCCTGAGGTAGTTACAGAATGTTTAAAATAGTGGGGGATTGTTTTGTTTGGGGAGGGTAATGTTTGGAAAAAGAAAAGGGAGGCCAAAATCTAAAGGGAAGATTCCCCCCTCTTCCCTTTATTAATAGTATAGATATCTTCTAAACTATTTTAATCTACTTAGGGTACATTTGGATCACATTTTCCTTATAACAAATCCTCTTCTGTTTTTTTATTAAAAAAATAAAATAAAATAAAATCTCACGGTATAAGGCTTGACGGGATCAAAAGAAAAAAAAATTTTATTTATTAAATGAAAGATGTTTATCCCATACATAATCCACGTGATCAATTCCAAATCCTTATCTAATAAAATCAAAGATAAGCAAATCCTAAAAATCCTAAAAAATAAATAAAAATAATCGCACTAAAATTAGGAATCTTTTCTAACTAATAAGATATTATATAGACTATTAAGTGATAATTTAATATTGTACAAGCATAATTTTATTTTCTTTTTATCTTAAATTTTATCAACACATTATTTTTATTTAAAATCATTTAGCCCTTTTAGACTCCGATATAATTGGTGCTTAAAATAAAATAAAAATGAATTACCCAATCTGAAATTATATGTAAAGCTTTTATTTCATATTATTTATATTAAAGTAATCTTTATCCTTTAGAGTGAAAGAAAGAATAAATAGGATTAAATAATCGTATGCTATATTTTTCTATTAATAATACATTTCGTTAGAATTCTATCTTGATATTTATTTTCTCTTAATTCCGATCCAATTTTGGGTTGACAATAACAACCTCCGTTTGCTTTGAGAGTTTGAGGTCCCAAGACCAATCTGAACCGCGTTGCATGGCTAGCTAATTCGAAACAAGGCCAAACTTGTCTTCTTAATTTTTCAAAAGCAGAAAAGACGATTCATAATAGATAATACTCTGTTACAGTGTTTGAGTCTTCGAGTCCGTTTCGAACTCTAATTAATCTTACCCTTTAAAAGACGCTTTCCTCACAATCACGTACATATAACTTCGCAGAGAGGCCTACCCTCTCCTCTATCGTGTCTTTTTCTTTCTCTTCTATGCTTTCTATCACGTAAGAGCTCTCACTCTTTGTTATTTCTCTTATTTTCTTTGGTCTTCTCTCATTAGCTTTTGTTCTTTCCTTCCTTTTCTATCATATTAATGGATTTTAACTGTTTTGGAAGATGGTATTTTCGTTTGTCTTATCCGGTTTAATTTAGTTTTGTTAGACTCGTTCAATATCGATCTCTGGGTTTTAATATTTTCTGTTGGAATTCTTTTGATTTTTTTTTTATACAAATTAACAGACGTATGAAACCTGCCATGCCGATTCAATAATCTAGCTACTTCTTTATAGTTTATACCCTTCTCAATGGATGCACTTTCTTCCAAGGACATCATACCATGATCTTATCACCCAGATATCCAAGTGATGAGATGCCTCACCTTCACCTTCCTGTACGCTCAAAATCAACTTGAGACCCTTACGAGATGAAACCACAAGTCCCTTACACCTCACTGAAAAACACAAATATGGTTAAGATTGCAGCAGGAGAATCCAAGATGATGAACATGCGGATATCGATCATGGCTTAGATAAGCCTATCACTATTTACAGAACTTCTGAACTAGACAGGCTTAAGCTCTGTTCACACTGAAAAACATATACAAAAACACAAGAGCTGCAATTACATAGAAACAACAACAATACCTCACCAATTAAGTGGGAATAAAACAAGAAACAGAAAACTTTAATTAAGAAAAAGAAAACTTTGTTTAGCTATGGTTTTTCTTATGATATATGACCTTTTAGATACGTGGAGCATGCCTTGTTTATTTAAAACATTCATCTTAGTTATATGCCAAAAGATTGTTGGAATAATGCTAAATTGTGTAGAGTTCTATTTATGAAAAATTTGCAGGTTTTTGGATTGATTTACTTTGGAAAGGCAAAATGAAAGGAGACTTCAGAGTGCTGGACCTTGTCAAACCCTTTCTCAGATTTGTGCCGGAAGTTCAGGGTGCATATCACAAAGTCCCCTTCAATCGGAAAGCCTTGTTCACCGTATGCTCTCTTTTCTTCTTCTTGGTGTGCAGCCAACTCCCTCTCTATGGCATCTATTCAACGACCAGCGGAGATCCATTTTACTGGATTCGTGTTATTCTCGCCTCAAGCCGTGGGACTGTCATGGAGCTTGGGATCACACCACTTGTGACATCCAGCATGGTTATACAACTACTGGTTGGGTCCAATATTATCAAAATCAATAACAATGTCCTTGAAGATCGTGTCCTCCTGTAAGTGTTATTAGTTGCTAAATTTTACTTTTAAGCTCATGTCATGCTTTATGTTCAACAACCATGTTCTGCTATTTCTTCTGATTCTCAAATTTCTTGGGCTGATATTTACTTCCAAACTTTTCTAAGGAAAACTTTGAGATGGAAATCAGGATTTTAACTTAGAGCTATGACAATAACTGTAACTATACTGCTAATGAGTATCCCTTCTCATTAATTAAACAGAGAAAATGGTTGCGAACCTAAATCTTGGATAAAATGTTCCATATGATGTAGCTTTGATATTAATTCTTAGAAGTGATGAAGTTCAATGAATGTTTTTCTATGCAACTATGTCGTGATCTGCCTTTTTTCTTTTGAACTTTTGGATGGCTTTGCTCCTTTGTACATGCATATGCACTGGCACTTAGGAAGGAAAAATATATTGACTGATGTTACCACTTTGCCTACAGAAATGCTGCACAGAAGTTGCTGGGCATTTTGCTTTCCATTTTTATGGCAACTGTATCTGTTCTATCTGGGAACTATGGCAGTGTCAGTCAACTTGGCATGGGCAATGTTCTTCTCATAATTGCTCAACTTTGTTGTGCTGGTGTAATTGTAATTTGCTGGGATGAGCTTCTCCAAAATGGATATGGTCTAGGCTCAGGAACTTCCCTATTTACAGCAACCAATATCTGGTAAGCCAATGATCTCCATTAATGCATTTCTTGTCTAATATATACATTTGAACATGTAGCATACGTGATTTTTTGGTTTTTCCCTGCAGCGAAAGTATTATATGGAAAGCTTTCAGCCCCACAACTATCAATATGGGACGAGGAACTCAATTTGAAGGTGCTATTGTTGCTTTGTTCCATCACCTAATAACCATGAAAGATAAGACCCGTGCTCTCCGTGAGGCTATCTTCCGGCAGAATCTTCCGAACGTGACAAATTTGCTCGCAACAGTCTTGATCTTCCTCATTGTCGTCTATTTCCAAGGATTCCGCGTGGTTTTGCCAGTGAAGTCAAGGAATAGGAATACGGGTGGATATACTGGTTCATACCCAATCAAATTGTTCTACACTTCAAACATGCCTATCGTTCTGCAGTCTGCACTTGTCTCCAACATTTACGCCCTCTCTCAGGTTCCATTCTTGTTAACATATATGTTTGGTTCTTGCTTTTCTTTTGGCAAATTTAAAATAGCATTCCAAAAGAATCTCTGATTAAATTTTGTTTGTATGAAGTTTCTGGACAAGCAATTCAGTGGTAGTCTCCTAGTTAGCCTATTGGGGAAGTGGAAAGAATCAAATGGTCAATCTCTTCCTGTTGGTGGTCTTGCATACTATATCACTGCACCAGCGAGGTGATTAAGCATCTCATTCATTTCTGTTCTGATTTTCTTTCTGTCTATTCTTCTTCTAAATTACACATAGATTGTTGACAGCAGTAGTTATTTGTCATAGTTTTCTGTGCTTGAGACCTGATTCCATAATCAACACTGGTTTCATATTTGCAGCTTGGAGGACATGGTAGCCAATCCCTTCCATGCCCTATTCTATCTTGTGTTTATGCTGTCAATCTGTGCGTTTTTCTCAAAAAATTGGATTGCATTTTCTGGATCTTCTGCCAAAGATGTTGCCGAGCAACTCAAGGTATTCCTCAATCATAGTCTGAGAACCATGTAATCTAACTATTTGAATGTCATGAACTGTTTCTGATTCCTCTACTTTGTGTTACAGAGGCAAGAATTATTCATTCCTGGGCATCGACATTCGAATTTACAGAAGGAACTGGAACGGTACATTCCTACTGCAGCAGCCTTCGGGGGTATGTGCCTTGGTGCATTGACGGTGTTAGCAGATCTTATGGGAGCAATCGGTTCAGGGACGGGGATTTTGCTTGCAGTAACAATCATTTATCAGTTGTTCGAGACCTTTGAGAAGGAGATGGCTAGTGGGCTTGGCTTCTTCGGATTTTAATCCCAGTTGTGTGTTTTTCAGGCAATAGTTGGTGGTAAAAGCAACCATTTCATGATTCCCTAACAGGGTCCTTTCAATTGTAGAATAGAGATTCTTCTTTAGGGTTTCTCTCGTTTTTGTGCTGGAAAATTTCGGCAGTTTAGGTTTTTTTTTTGGATTGAGAACTTCCTGTAATATTCTTGATATTTAAGTTCTTAGATGTTTTATTTTCTCTTATTTTCCTTTGAGGCAAGCATTAATTGGAGTTGTTAGAAGTAACAAAATAGTTCATTCTGAACTTCGTAAAGAGGTAAATAATCTCAGAAAGTGAACTGGAAATGAGAACAATGGAAGTAATCAAATGGAGGAATTTGTTTTGTTTTTTTAAGATGAGAATGCTGCCTTTTCTATTGGTCATTGATGTTATTAGATAGATTAACCCTGTTCACTACTACAAGAATTTAAAATGAGAATTCACATCTTAACAAAGATAACAGATTTGGCAAAACTGTACCCTTTTGAAATAACTGGTTTGATTTCTTCATTGGTGGAGATCCTCTCTCTAACTCTAGCCTTGCCTTGGGAAACCTAGGTAATTAATCTCTACTATATATAAAGCGAGGCGCTCCCTTGGGAAGTGTGCCTAGTAAATTGTTAATCTTTTCATAATAACCCTTCACATCCACTACCAATACTTATCAATAAAAGGGTATAATAGTCAAAAGTATTTCAAATCTCTCAAAACCTAACAATCCATTTTAAAACCGTTCCCTCCTCTTTTTTTTACGTGCGTGCGGTAATGCACGTGGGCTCTGCTAGTATTGAAATAATATGAATCTTCCATCTTAGAATATTTATGTCAATCAATTAACAAAAATACTTACTATAGTATTACTTCTTATCTTACTTTTTTTTTTCTTTCAAATGTTGATCTTTTTTTTTCCCAATCTAGAAAGAAATAGAAACTATTTTCTTGTTTATGTCATCTATTTGATGTTTCAAATCTCTTTTACAAAGATAATATAAAAAGCTTTCTTTATTTCATTTTTTTTTCTTTTTCAAATCCTATCTTTTGCATTTTTCCTTCTTAATTTGTTTTTCTACATCTAATCTTTCAAATTTTGTCCTAAATCTATACTGTATATAACTCAAGGCGCCCCCTTAAATCATGCCGAAGAAAAATGCACAGTTTTTCAAAAGAGTTATTACACACTATTAAGAACATTTATTAATAAAATGGTACAATGATAAAAATAAAAAAAAAACTTGAATTTTTTCAAAACTTGACAGTTTTGCAACTGTTTCGTCCACATCATCTCCCTCCGTCCCTTCACTTTACACACGCAGGCACGTTGCTAGTATTTTTAATGGTTGGCCCTCAATTGTTTGATATGTGCTTTGGTGTCCTTAAATTAATTTCAGAGATTGTAAATCTTTTAAACAAGACGACCTTTATAAGAAAACATCCCATTTCTTTTTATGGACGATGTGTTAACAGGAGGAAGGTGCCTTTTAAGAAGAACAAAAGGAAGCTCAGTTAAGAAGATGTCATGAAATGATTTTCGGACTCACCTCATTCAAAAAATATAATTTCGCCGTTGCCGGGGATCGAACCCGGGTCACCCGCGTGACAGGCGGGAATACTCACCACTATACTACAACGACTTATATTTTGTTTTTCAGCTCTTTAATAACTATCTAACTACAATTAGCATGTCTTCGAAGCATTTCGGCATTTTTCTAACCATTTGAGTAGCAATAAATTATTAAAATCAGTGTAGAGCAGGTTAAAAGCCACTGTTTTCCTTGTGTGATTAATTGTTAAAAAGGTGGGGCCCCACCTGCCATGTGGAAAATGTTGACTTATGTGTTCTGTAATTGTAGGTTTTATTTCTAGTGTGAAAAAAAGGGGGTCCTATATGGTCTGTAATTAGGGAGGCACTGAGCATCTTTCCCTTGCAGACCATGGAAGGACATGTGTGTTGATATCAGGCATCCATTTTTCTTCACCCCCAAAAAAAAATCAGGCTTCCATTTTTAGAGTAGTAGAATGTGACCAAAGCAAGGAAATTTATAGCTACCTATGTAACTAAATGGTAAATGAAGAAGAGAAAGAGGGGTGAATTAAGCAGTAGTAACTTACATTTTGCAAATCCAAATAAGGAATCTGGAATTGAAGGAGAGCCAACCAGGTTCACATGAAAAACCAAAGAAAGAATCTGACACCTTTAAAGGTTCTCCATAAATTGAACCAAGCAAGAAAATTCCATGAAATTGAGTGAGCTCCTCTTCATTGAAAATTGGTTGGTCATCCTTTCTTTGCACCAAATGAGAAATACATGAGAAGGCAGACAATAAGTTATAAAGAGATTAATATTACAAACCCCTTCATTGGCCTAAATGAAGAAAGGATATTATAATTCAAGTAAATCTTTGATGGGGTTTATTGAAATATAATCTCTCTCCCCACCACCCCTGGGGTAACTCAATGATGACCATGCTTTGTGACAATTTCCAGATCCAAATGTTGCTTTAGACAATTTTGAGTTGTGGGAGTGGCTAGTATTATTGAAAGAGGCAGTCAATGAGTACAGAACTTAGTGGCATAGACAGTAATCCATGATTCATGTCTGAAGGTAAGCCCCTTTCAAAGTCCCCAAACATAATAGTTTCTTTATGCCCACCAACCACTTCCAATAATTCTCCATAACTCTTTCAGTTCTCACCATTAACTTTCCATCTCTTTTCTCTCTCTTGGGATTCTCAAGTCAAACACTGCGGTATATAACAGATTGTTCATCACTCTTGTACTGGAAACCAAGTAATAGCAAGAGGAAGAGTTTAAGCTTTCTGTTTTACAATTTTTTTGGGGGGGCTTTGTTCCATTTCTTTTGCACAAAATGGGGGATGCAGAGGATGCTGCATCAGCTCCTTCAACTCCTGCAACCCCAGGCACTCCTGGCGCTCCACTCTTTGGTGGATTCAAAGCAGAGAGAAGCTGGAACGCTAGAAGATCCCTTCTCAAGAGCTGCAAGTGTTTCAGTGTTGAAGCATGGAACATGGAAGAAGGAAACTTGGGCAGTACCCCTGCCTGCTCATTCCCACCCCCACCTGACTCACTTGCAAGAAAGGTAAATATACCCCAGACTGATAACTTCTCCAAACACCAAGTCTTATGAATGTATAATTTATATGAGAGCTTGGATCCAAAACTGATTCCTCATTCTGTAACATGACCCTGTGGAATGATGGGAAGACCAGGTGGGAGCTGAATTTATAGGAACCCTTATACTCATATTTTCAGGGACAGCCACAGCCATTGTGAACCAAAAGACACAAGGCTCTGAAACACAGCTTGGACTCGCCGCGTCCACCGGCCTTGCTGTTATGATTGTCATTCTTTCAACTGGCCACATCTCTGGAGCACATCTTAACCCAGCTGTCACCATTGCCTTTGCAGCCTTGAGGCACTTCCCATGGAAACATGTACTTTACAACAATAACCAGATTTTATGATCTAGGTCCTGCTACTAGCATCTAGACTGAGTTTCGTTCATATTTCAGGTACCCATGTACATTGGAGCACAAGTAATGGCCTCTCTGTGTGCTGCTTTCGCGCTCAAGGGGATTTTCCAGCCATTCATGGGTGGTGGAGTAACTGTTCCTTCTGGTGATTTTGGTCAGGCCTTTGCTTTGGAGTTCATCATCAGCTTCAACCTCATGTTTGTTGTTACAGCTGTGGCTACAGATACAAGAGCTGTAAGCAGTGCCTTCTATCAGTTATCAGCTATAATTAAAAAATCCAGATCTACTTTGCTTCCTTTATGATATATAAAATCTCCCTTATATATAATTTGGCTATGAATAATTGTTTATATCCCAGACATCACAGTTCAATCTCAAAATCTCCCATCAAATATTTCATCACACTTTTACATTTAAAATCTTTCATGCTCTCACATGCAGGTGGGAAAGCTGGCGGGAATCGCAATCGGGGCCACCGTCATGCTTAATATACTGATTGCAGGGTATAGATGAAATTTATATACACCAATTTTTCATTTAGTGCATTTAACTATGAAATCATAATATTAATCCATATTTGCAGGGAAACTACAGGGGCTTCCATGAATCCTGTAAGGACTCTAGGGCCAGCCATAGCTGCAAACAACTACAGAGCCATCTGGGTCTATCTCACAGCGCCAATACTTGGGACGTTGTGTGGAGCCGGAGTCTACTCTCTTGTTAAACTGCCGGCGGAGGCACCTTCCATGACACAAAATCTGAGGAGGTGATCTGTTATATTGTTTTCAAACGAAGAATAAACTAACGCAAGTGTCCAAGATATTTTCAAAGATGTCCTGAAGAACTGCAGACATTGAGCCTTAATTAGTGGGATCATGTGCAACTAGTATAAGCTAACTAAGATAACGTTAAGTTTTTACATGAACCAAGAAATTGTGAGAAAGAAAAGGAGGGAGTACGTTTGGGAGTTGACTGTTGTCAGAGACGTCTGTTGTTTTATGCGTATGTGTTCAACTGTTGAAGAAGGGGCAGGGGCGGTCTAGAATCAAAGGATAATGTCAGGGCTTTCTATTTAATTTTTCAGTTGTGTACAACGATATTCTGCTGACTGCAGAGAAAGGGCGGCATCTGCTCTCCCACCTGTCGGTTCTTTCTGGTTTCTATTACTTCGTGTATAATATTCCGAAGGAGCCGAAATCCTTGAGTATTTGTTCAAAAGCTCATAAATGTTGGTGAAAATTTGTAAAGAATTGCCTGCCAGTGATAATTTAATGGTATCACTAACATGGCTTTTTATAGATTCGATTGACATAGATTTGGTTACCTTGAATATTTGTTCAAAAGCTGAAATATTTTTGTTGGAAGGTTTGGAAGGGGATGAAATCTTCTGCAATTTAAGGGTGAATTGGTTCCTACTGTTGGTTCCATCACATCCCAATGCCAGTGAGAGCATTTCCTCTAAGCTCTAAAATCCAATGGTTCCGTGAAACCATCGGCTGGGATAGAGTTTGGATGTGTGGGCCCCACTCCTTACATGGGCATCCAACCGTGCGTTTCATGTTGGCACCACTGAAGGACACCAGGTGAAACGCTCTCGTGTTTTCGCTCTTTGTAAATGTTTTATATGGGACCAACCTAGAAAATCAAGTGGGATGCTCCACGTGAAACATCCAGTTTCAACAGCAGGAAACAATGCAACCCAAAATTGAAAACGATTCCATCTGTTTAAAGGAGTAATGGATAAACTAAAGGGTTTAACTGACAGAGAAATTCCTGCTGTGCTAGCTGTGTCTCCTGCAACATCAGAGATGAGACGCTATATAGGACCAGTGACCCATTTTGCGGGTCCTCAGTGACCACCCCGTGTATTTGCAGGCATCAAACCGGTGACTGGAAAACGGTCACGATAGACATAGCTAGGTTACCTCTGGTTACATCATAGAGGTTTTGGACTCCATTCGCTGTGATTGAATTTGAACAGGGTGAACTCATTGAGATCGGTATCAGGTTTAATATTGAAGTCAGAATTGAATCCGTCAGGCTGCAATACACAATCATTTAGCAAACTTGTGTCAAAGAAAAAGATGTTACAAATACCAATAAATTCGATAACTACTGTGAATCAAAAATGTAATCCAATCTTTAAACAGCTTTAAAAGGAAAGCAAGAGGGAAATGCTGGGGTTTGGAATTAGACATTGATTTTTTTCTTTTCTTAAATATTTAAGTTTACAACCCATTCATATGAACACAAATCCCAACACTTAAAATACTACTCTCTTTTTCCGATGGAACATTTTTCTTTTTTTGGGTACAACAGATTTTTTTTCTTTCTTTCTTTCTCCTTTTTTTTTTTTTTTTTTGGGTACAACAGATTCAGGCACTGCCTGCCTGACGCATAACCGGGATTTACACACACAGGTTCCACTTAACTCCAAAGGGGGAGTGCGACGTCAATGATCTGCATGAGCCACACAATGTGGCAACTCGAACGGCTGCCTTGTCTGAGCTGGAGGCATGCTTTCGAGCAAACTGCCCTTATTGATGATGAGGGCAGAAGTGGATCCCTGTCTAGGGTAAGACTAGCTCAAGACCTTACCGCTAGAGCAGATATGCTCTCGAGCAAACTCCCTTTATTGATGATGAGGGCAGAAGTGGATCCCTGTCTAGGCTAAGACTAGCTCAAGACCTTACCGCTAGAGCATGCGGCACCCTCTCTTTTCCAATGAACTTTGCTCGCAACTTAGATAAATCACAAAACTGCAGAACGAGACAGATGAAACTTGAATAGGCTTCCTTGACTCCATCAAGGGGTCGCTTTGGCAAGTTTGTTTTGACCCATTGTCAATTGTTCTATTATGAGCTGCAATCAACCATTTTATTGCCACCGAACTTCCTTTAGATTATGATCCATACGCCAGTCATGTTGGCGAAATATTTCTATAATAGGGCTTTGGGGCGCAGGGAGGCCCAGAACATCATCATACAGTGTGTATCACTGCCCCTCGCTCTGGTGATCTTTCTTCGGCCAATTTCTTGATGCTATACTGAACTGAACATCCTGTAACCACTAATTTAAAACCTGGTAGTTCTTCATCTAACTTCCCTCCCATGGAAGCTTGAGAGATCAAGAATTTAACCATAGCTGCCCCTGGTTTACTCAGAATAAGGGGCGAGTCTCGTGATCATTTCTCCAGATTTTCTCTAGCACTGTTCCTCATTTAGCAATCAAGATTAGATTCTCTTGGTAGTATCCTCGTAGTAACTTTTTTCGTTTTTGATAACCATCCTGGTAGTAACAAAAAGCTAAAATTAGTAACCACTGGACTAAAATTACTAAAGAATTTCCATGATTATCTAACCAAAAAGTATACCAATGTTCATTCATCACTAACATCACCCTTAACCTCTTATCTCAAATAGGTGTCACATGAATAACAATGACAATAAAAAAATGCCATAATCCATCTAATGGGGAGTCACGTCTCTCCATTCCAATATATAAAAAATTGTATCCTTAAGTCAGCTTATGAGCATCCAAATCCTTTTTTTCTTATTGAATCAAGGATCTTTTAGGTTTTCGTCTCACCCTTTAGATTCTTCAATAAGTATCCTCACATAATCCCTAGGCCTTCATTTGACATGCCCAAGGCATCTTAACATATTTTCCTCTATCTTATCTCCTATTAGAATAAAAATTCAGATATAGTTAGACTTTGTTCATTCCTTATCTTTCCTAGTCTTTCTATACATTCATACCAATATTCCCATCCCAGAAGTTTTCATCCTATACATATGTATTGTTCAAAATTTTGATCCATAAATCTTAACAAGGCTAATGGCCATCTTGCAAGATTTTCCTTTTAGTTTCAGTAAAATATGTTGGTCATATTACATACTATAAGCGCTTTTCTACTTAAGTCATCCAACCATAATTTCCGTGTAACATCCTCATCAATATCTCCATCTTTATAATCAATTGATCTAAGATAATGATATTGATTATCTTTATAAATCTCTTGATTCTCAATTTGTACCCTCTACTATTTATCTGTACTAAAGTCCTTCATATACTCAATCTTTAATTTAACTTATTTTAAATTTTTTTAATTACAACGCATCCTTCTCTAACTCTTATCCTTGCATTTCCTTTCATAAGTTTCATCCACTGAATCCACATCATTACACTGATCTAATGAAATTCAAAATTTCATCATTTCAAATTTAGTTATTCGAAAGTAATTCTTTATACTTCCAATTCATAGACTGCTCTTGAATCTTTGGTTATCTGTATGTGGTCCTATAATAAACTATAATTCACTGTTCTTGAGTGAGTTCGGATGATGGAAGAAAAAGAAACTAGAAAACTGAAGTTATGAATTACACATGCTTTAGAAAGAAAGTTTTGAGCATACCAACAACTTAAAAATAGAAGACAGATTTCAATTCACATCAAATGTGAAGCTTTTAGTAACAAGAAAAGACAAAATGAACCACTGAGTCTTTTAAGCAGCAATGTAAAATTGTTAGGGTTAGCTTCCTACTTTGCTTACCGCCTGCCTCTTCCGCCTGAATAAACTTAGAATATATTCTCTGTTCCACATGACCTGGTTTCACCCAACCACTGTAGTACCACCTGCTGAACCTCCACCACTGCCATCCACTTGCCAGACTTTAACAGGACCCTATGGTAGCTAGAACTCATCTCCAAGTTGTTCATGTCAGCTACTCTATGAAAAACAATACAAAAAGACCAAGATTCAACTTCTTTCGGTCCTCTCTAAGCAACTCTCTAGATGGTTGGCCTGAAAAGCACTCCATTTAATCAATTTAGCATTAGGCATAGAGCTTACCCCACACTTTGTCGCCAGGACTAGGTCCATGGAGAAGAGGGTGCATGGCATGGCTAAAAGAAATGGGCATTCTTGTGATGTAGTAGATATTGCTTTTACTTGTACAACATTTACAACAGAATTTCTGAAGAACCCTTGTTCCAGGGTTCATGCATGACATGAACAACTCAACATTTATCACCCTGCAAAATTCATTAGAATCCTCTAGAATTAGAATGGTATCGTTAATTTTATTAGTCTTTATCATAATAATTAATTAATTACTTTTAAAGTGCATTTAAGCATGGTGCCGGCCAAAAAAAAAAATTTTTTTTTTTGGTCCCGCTGCACGTATTAGGGGAGGTGTGGACCCTTTTCACTTTTTTCCCTAGCATGCTAGCAAAATCAGGGAATTTCTTCCCTGGATTTCCCCATATTAGGAAATTTTGGCAGCATGCCAGCAAAACCTAGCAAAATGCGGGCAAAATCTGGTGAAAAGTTCCCTAGATTTCCCCAGAATGAGGAAATTGTGAGGAATCATATTTTCCCTAGATTTCTCAGCATATGCCCCCAAAATTTTGCTTGGCATGCCTGGCGAAATCCGAAATTTCCAACCTTGCATTTAAGTATTAAATATACAACATTATATGCAAAAACATTTACATTTCCTCTATAATTGTAGCAATGTAATTTTACAATTATTTTTTTTTCCAAAATTTTCCCAATGCTTATGAAAATTCTTATATATATATACATATATATAATTTTTTATCGGTAATAGAGAATATTATATTAACATAAAGAAATCATCAAGAGATACATGTACACCAACAGTGTACATAGAACTAAACTCCTACAAATTCTGAAAATTTTCACAAACTAAGCATCCTGAATATCCAGCTCTTTACAAGAAATGCTAGCAGATGCCCAAAAGAGAATACACCTAAGGACTGAGTGAGTGAGTGGAATAAAGCCTTTGGAGGTCTTGACCAACTAGATAACATCAGTTGGTGTAAGTTGTGTGACAATAAACACCACGGGCAACCCAGATGAGAGGATGAGTTCATGTGTACGGTCATTTGACAAAGTGAGGAAGGCTCGGTCTGTTGCCTCCTTCTAGGAACCACTTCAACAACACCTACATTATCGTCCTTTTGTAGGTTGGTGGCTGATATTGAATCATATCAGTTAAACAGCACTGCTTAAAGGCTGAATAATCCTGAGAACCAAAATCATGCTTTCAACATTCCCGTAACAGCTCTAACCTGCATTTTTATCCTCTGCATACAAATTAGTGAGGGCTATTGAATTTCTCAGTGAAATTTTTCAAAAAACAACGATTGCCATGACCTACTCTTATGGAATTTCCTAGTAAGAGACATAACCCCTGTGCCCGATTACAATGATAAACATCACTTCTTTCTTAATTCCATTGAGTTCCTTTTACATATCTACATTGCCTCCTTTCTTTGCATGCCCTACAAATTCATCTTTCATATTGCTTATAAATATTATCTACATGTTTTCAGCTGCAGCAATCACTGAGTTTCTTTTTGTTGCATATTTGTCAATTTTGTCTTCATCCATGCAATAAGCATACGTGTCTATGCTATGTATACATTCATTAGGTTCAGACATACCAACTAACAATTATAGGGCAACGAAGTTTATAAACAAGACTAAAGTAGAAGGATCAAGATTTTGTATTCAGTCATTAGTTGGTCTAAGCAGGAAATCCTTCAAGGATAAAATAAACTAAATGATCTATTCCTTCAGATTACAGAGAAAAGAAATGGAAAATGGATCTAACTCGCTTAGCTGAAAAAACCTACAAAAAAACTGAAAATCTAAATTAAGTGATTTAAATCCTTATCCTCCTAAATATACTAAACTGACATTCATAGCCATGTATTTCTCTTATTCCTGCCCAGAAAATGATGAAAGATTATGCATGCAATAAAAAAAGGAAACTTAGTTGCTTGCCTATCACTGATGCCTAGGAATATTATAGGCCTTGAGAACAAGGGGACAACTGATGCCTAGGAATATTATCTGCCTTGAGTACAAAGGGACAACATTATCCTGGTTTTCACCAATTAGCATATGCCGAAGCAACCCCTATAAGTGGGTATGCAAGGAGTCGGAATCATCCAACCAAAAACAGAAATATCAATGGAGGAAAATCAAAAGTATGGAAATAATTATGAGTCAGCTTTTTAGAATGAAAAAATGGAAACAATTATGATAAATGGGATTCAAATATTTAGAACCTTTTTCTAGCACGTTAGCAGTCACAATTATGAGTCAGCTTCTACCTTGGGTGCTTTTTTGGATGTGCAGATGGACGCATATAATCTCCGGTCCTCTGTGAAGTTTCGTTTTTTGTTGATGCAAAACGGTGGTGCTTTTTAGCATCTACATTACGTTCTCATGGTTCTTGTGATATATGTTCGATGTCTCATATGAATTGTAAGGTTTCATGTAGTTTCATCTGTCACAATTGTAAAAGCAAGTTCATTTAACGTGCAAGCGGCTGAGAGCGTGAGAGTCATGTGCATTACCATCATCCATTTTCGATATGAGAATCAAAGTGTTGAAATTTTCATCATCCAGCTGCTTTTAGCTTATTCTTCACATATGTTTTACTCAAAATGGTGGATCTATCATTACTATATTTTTTTTTCTGCTGTGTATGTAGATTTTTGGATTATTAGTTGATGATCAATTGCTTACCTCTATCCAGTATTTCATGATACACGGGCTATATCCCTTTTATTTAGTTTATTTGTGTGCTTGTAAAATTAATATTAGAACTTGTAATGCCTCCCATTCTTATATAAATTATGCATATATATGTTTCTACTATATCATCAGATTGCAAAATTGGACCTTTCAAAGCAGGATCACAACCCATCCAATCTATACGAAACTGATAATGTGTCGGATCATATTCTAGAACAGGTATAGTTTGCCTTTCCCCTTATGATTCTAGTTGTTCAATTAATTCTAGAAGAGCTTAATTGCTTACCTGATGTAGCGTCTTGATTGATGTATATTCAATCAAGATTCTTTTCAAGCATATTGGAGTCATTTGACAGAACAAAGGCTTTGTATAAAATGTGACAAAAGCGGTGAGGTTCTGATTTGTAGCAACAGTTTTTGCCCATTAGCCGTTCATGAGAAATGCATGCAGTGTTTGGCTAGTTTTGATGATGTGGGAAAATTCTACTACCCGTATTGTTCATATAAACGTGCAATTTCGGAATCTTGCCAAGCAAAGGAAAAGGCAAACTTGGCAAGGAAAGCTCTATCTCAATTTTTGGCTACCAATATGATGCCTGCTAACGTACTCTTAGTTGTTTTAGAAGGTTGGCCCTGTTGGACAACATGCATCATATTGGTAGCCAAAAATTGAGATAGAGCTTTCCTTGCCAAGTTTGCCTTTTCCTTTGCTCGGCAAGATTCCGAAATTGCACATTTATATGAACAATACGGGCAGTAGAATTTTCCCACATCATCAAAACTAGCCAAACACTGCATGCATTTCTCATGAACGGCTAATGGGCAGAAACTGTTGCTACAAATCAGAACCTCACCGCCTTTGTCACATTTTATACAAAGCCTTTGTTCTGTCAAATGACTCCAATATGCTTGAAAAGAATCTTGATTGAATATATTTTGAGAGCTAACAACACACTGTTTCTCCAAAGGAAGAACAATTCCATCACTAGAATCAACAGCAAAAATATGATGCCCATCACTGTCACCTTTGGCCTTGTTGTTGTTAATATCATGATACAAATCATTAGTCTGTGCTTTTGGAAAATCATTTACGTCCATTTCAAGCCTCTTAGCAGCTCCGTGTTTTTTCTGACAATCAGTATCCACCAAGGTATCAGTAGCATCACCACCACTTCCATCAATTCTATTGTCTTCCTCGTCATCTATAGCCAAACCACTCCTTTCCATTGGCGATGTTTTCGAATGATTATGGCCTTCAAGCATTAAGTCCTTCAGAGTTTGTTCAAATACAACAAGTAACATCAATCAAGACGCTACATCAAGTAAGCAATTAAGCTCTTCTAGAATTAATTGAACAACTAGAATCATAAGGGGAAAGGCAAACTATACCTGTTCTAGAATATGATCCGACACATTATCAGTTTCGTACAGATTGGATGGGTTGTGATCCTGCTTTGAAAGGTCCAATTTTGCAATCTGATGATATAGTAGAAACATATATATGCATAATTTATATAAGAATGGGAGGCATTACAAGTTCTAATATTAATTTTACAAGCACACAAATAAACTAAATAAAAGGGATATAGCCCGTGTATCATGAAAATACCGGATAAAGGTAAGCAATTGATCATCAACTAATAATCCAAAAATCTACATACACAGCAGAAAAAAAATATATATAGTAATGATAGATCCACCATTTTGAGTAAAACATATGTGAAGAATAAGCTGAAAGCAGCTGGATGATGAAAATTTCAACACTTTGATTCTCATATCGAAAATGGATGATGGTAATGCACATGACTCTCACGCTCTCAGCCGCTTGCACGTTAAATGAACTTGCTTTTACAATTGTGACAGATGAAACTACATGAAACCTTACAATTCATATGAGACATCGAACATATATCACAAGAACCATGAGAACGTAATGTAGATGCTAAAAAGCACCACCGTTTTGCATCAACAAAAAATGAAACTTCACAAAGGTTACCGGAGATTACCGGAGATTGTAACTGCTAACGTACTACAAAAAGGTTCTAAATATTGTTTCCATACTTTATCATAATTGTTATCTCTCATAATTGAGAGATTGATTTGAATGAAAAAATGGGATTCAAATAAAATCTGCAAGCAACCACAGGGCAAAAGCCAGTCCTTTTGCCAACTAAAAAGGAATCTCAAAGTCAATGAGAAATCCCATTCTATAACCCTTAAACTATAATGTCAACATCTAGGGGGACTGATCTTGTTGTTTAGCAGAATTTGAACCCAACCTAGCATGTAAAAGAGGGAATCGGAATATACAAATAAGAATAGCCACTAAAGTTCCACAGAACACGGCATGTGCAGTGCTAGACATCAAGCCCTGGTTACAGACTTCCAATAAGCTAGACAAAGATGTTCGAAGCCCCCAATTGGCTGCTGTTGACTCACGGTAACAAAAGCATTATTATCACAAACAATGAAAATAGGATTAAGGTAAATTCAGTGTACTGGTGGTTATTATTATTGTTGTAGTAGTTAAATAGTAAAGAAGCATAGAAATCCACCAAGAGAATAGTTAAATTTCATATCAGCAACACCTTACAGTTACTAAAATATAACCATTGCATAATCTTCATTAAAGAAAAAATTGACCCAGTAACGAAACAATGAGACTCGCATCAAAGATCTAGAAACAATCAAAATTTCGCTCTCAATAAGAAGGAAATAGGGAAAATGATAATTTTCAAAAAACACTAGTGGAAAAACAAGTATATGCAGACTAACCTGGTCAATAATATTAGGAAGAGATCGATAAAAAAAACGTTCGATTCTCCAACTACTTTGAACCAAATGGTCCTTATACCATCGAAAGTTCTCGAATTGCCGCCATTTGATCGGATTTTATCCGCGCAGAAAACGATTTGCAGACAGAAAGTACAAACAAAGCCATTAAAAGGCCAAAGAGATCAGCGACGGCATCTTTAGGAGAAGCGCCGGCGGATTTCCACAGCCCAATCTCGTCTCCGAGTTCTTTGGCAGCACCAGCCGAAAGAGATACTAAAGATCCGAACCAGATGCTCCATCTGCGCAGAAACGGGTATCGAGATCGATAGGTGATAGCTGTGACGACAATGGCAATGAAGAAACAGAAGACGACGTGATAGAGCTTGTCTAGGGCAAACCAGTCATCGTCAGTCTCCATTTCTCGAAAACAGACCAGACTCTTTGACGGGTACCCATTTGCCCAAGTTGGTGATTCACTCAGAATTTTGTTGACCCAGCCCTTTTCGCGGCTGCGTGTCAGCGTGTGTATGGAAAAGAAAATTACAGAGCCGTCACGCTTTATACCCAGCAACCGTTCGTGGATTTTCAGAATGAAACAATGGTTCGTGTATACTTATAATACTTGTTTTCAGTACTCCAACAAATGCCTGATTGTTATTTATGAAAACTTTTTTTAAGTTAAAACTAGCGGGGACATGTGCAATATGCGTGTGCAATATTGCATATAAAGCCAAAAACAATTCTGTAACTATCGAGATTTTAAATAAATAGACATAGTTTTGACTATTTTAATCATATATTATAAAAACTTAAATAACATAAGGTATGGGCTTTCTGGAAAGTTGTACATAATGCTTGGTAAGCTTCCCAAGGGGCTTTCTCGTATTAAATATAATATAGATTAGCAGGGTGCACGTGTAGTATTATACGTAGAGGGATAGAATATTTTTGCAACTGCCCAAATTGTAAACTAATAAATAGGTTTTTTACTATTTTAACCCTATATTAATTATACCTTAATACGAATCATAAGGGTTTATCAGGAAAGTCATGCATGGTTATTGGCACGCTTCCAAAAGGCCTATTCTTGTTATATATAATATAGACATAGATAGATAATAGCAAACTTATAATATTTATAAATTCTGCAAGGATTAATTATATATTTGTCAAATATAAAACCTAATCTTTCTTCAACTTATGTAAACTCATTTGAAGAAAGAGCTGCCCAATCCAACATGAATGCCAAATGAATAAAACGTAAGATGTAAATGGGCAATCCCAAATTCAACATTTAAAAAAAAAAAAAAGTGTACATTTATTCATCAAATATCTTAGTTATTTTAGTTGAAAATACTTATATCTTAACATTTTATACTACGAGTGGATCAATCCAGTTATCAATATGCTCGATACAAAGTTACAAACTCAATAGGATTCGGATCGTTCCTAATTTCCTATTAGTTATTTTAGGGAATGAGATCCTCTATGGTTGAGTCCGTAACTGGGCTCAAACGTATCCAATGGGTATTTGCCAAGTATGCAAATACCACCTCCTGAAAAAGTGAAAATCACTTTTTCTTTTCTCATGCAAGAGAGAGAAAAAGAGAGGGGGTGGTGTTTGTCTATTTGGCAAACACCCATTGGATAGGGTTGACCGTAGAGGATCTCATTCCTTATTTTAAAGGACATGTAAATATGACCCAAAATCTTGATATTAAATTATGGGAAAATTATTGGTTCAAATGTGAGTGGATCGAATTCATCAAATCTTAATATTTAATTATCGTATTAAATAAATAAAAAATAGGAGAGCACTATCACTTACTGCAGTGACCGTCCACGTGGAAATAAGCAGTATTGAAGGTAGCCAATAGAATTTAGACGTGTGGAAGAGGAAAATGTACGCGTGTCTCCCATCAATCACGCTTTAGGGGAGAAACTTCTCAACAACCCACGTGCACGAGGTAGCTTCATCATTGACCATTGATAACATCAACCCAGAAATAGTTTTTAATTAACAAAAACCCCTCGAAATGCCTTTCGTATCGAAACCCATATCTTTCTGCGCAATACGTCGTCGAATGGTCACGCCACAAAGTGCCGACTCCGTGGACGCACCGGCGACGAGTTCGAAACTCGCTTTACTGAGTTTCCATACTCGCTCTCTGCGGCTTCATCACAAACATATCGAACGCGACAACAAGTCTTCAGTAGCCCTAGAATTTCTCAATCAAGAGGTATCTTTTCTTATTTGTCTCTTCGAAATAGAGAATTCCAATTCCTTGGCACGGAACGGAAGTTTTTTGATTCGGTAGTTATTTGCTTGGTTAGATCTGCATCTGGATTGCATTTTAATGGCGGGAAGGTTTGGCCTTTTTGGGTTTCTGCTTGTTTTGTTCTTCTTTTTGCACTTAAATTTTGTTTTCTGCGATGGGAATTTGGGCGGGAGTTGCCCCAGGAACAGTTCTCTGGTTGGTTTTGAGTCGGAGTTTTTTATGGTTCAGCACCAGTTAAGAGGGCTGATTAGGATTGTTGACGATTGCTCGTTTAGGATTAGTGAATTCGATATGCTTGAGGGATCGGATGTTCGTTGGTGGGGTGCTGTCAACGATGATTTTGTGAATCTGACTATGGGATTTGAGATCTCCGATGAAAAGTTGAATAGGACTTATAAAAATGAAAGCTTTGTTGTTCATTTGAAGAACTATACTTGGGATCAGATCAAGGTGGTGGCGGTCTGGGACAAGCCAACGGCTTCGGATTTTGGTCATGTTGTTCTTGGAATCCCTGGAAATAATTCAGAGACTTATGCTTCTAGTCCTGATTTATCCCCGTCATTGCCCCCGTCATATGAAACCAATTCCAGTAAGAAAAGGAGTATAGCTCATGAGCAACCGACTATGTTTGATAACTGTAAGAGTCTCTCCCCGAAATACCGTCTTCGGTGGACGTTAAGTCCTGAGATGGATTTGATTGACATTGGTCTGGAGGCAGCTACTGGAACCCAGAATTATATGGCATTTGGATGGGCCAATCCCAAGTCTTCCACGGATCTCATGCTTCATGCTGATGTTGCTGTGACTGGGTTCACAGAGAAAGGTCTGCCTTTTGCTGATGATTATTTCATCACTAAGTACAGCGAGTGCCTGCTGAGCAAGGATGGCAAAGTCCAAGGGGTTTGTCCAGACACCATCTATGAGGGATCTGATCCAGTTGGATTGGTAAACAATACAAAGTTGGTTTATGGCCACAGGAAAGATGGAGTGTCTTTCATTCGTTATCAGCGAGCTCTAAAATCTGTTGATAATAAGTATGACATACCTGTGAATCATACTGATAACATGACAGTAATTTGGGCTTTAGGATTGATAAGGCCGCCAGATACTCTCCGCCCTTATTACCTGCCCCAAAACCATGGTGGCCCTCCGCTTGCAAGTTACGGGCACCTGGTCCTCAATGTCTCCGAGCATGTCAATGAATGCTTAGGACCACTGGATGCAGAAGACAAGGAAGATCCAGATCTTATCTTTGCAGATGGAAAAACTGCACTCACTGTTGTTACATGTCCAGCTTTGCATTACCCAAATCCTCCGAATCCTTCAAAAGTTCTCTGCATTAATAAAAAGGAGGCTCCTGTACTGAGAGTTGAAAGAGGAGTTCCAGTAAAGTTCTCAATACAAGCCGGGCATGATGTTGCCCTCTACATTACTTCCGATCCAATTGGTGGGAATGCAACTTCCAGAAACATGTCGGAAACTATCTATGCTGGAGGCCCAGAAGCTGAAGGTGTTCCAGCGAGTCCAATGGAGTTGGTTTGGTTGCCTGATCGGAATACCCCAGATCAAGTTTATTACCAATCATTGTATGAGCGGAAAATGGGCTGGAAAGCTCAGGTGGTAGATGGGGGCCTATCAGATATGTATAATAACAGTGTTGTTCTGGATGATCAGCAAGTGAAACTATTTTGGACGTTGTCAGAAAATTCGATATCTTTAGCAGCTCGGGGTGAGAAAAAAAGTGCTTATGTTGCAATAGCACTCGGTAGTGGGATGGTGAATAGCTATGCCTATGTGGGCTGGGTCAATAGTAATGGGAAAGGTCAGGTAAACACATACTGGATTGATGGGAAGGATGCTTCAAGTGTGCATCCAACAAATGAGAACCTGACATATGTAAGATGCAAATCAGAAAATGGTATTATCACATTTGAGTTTACTCGTCCCTTGAAACCTACATGTAGTCAAAGAGACAGGCCAGAGTGTAACAATATTGTAGATCCTTCAACTCCTCTGAAAGTTGTCTGGGCCATGGGTTCCAGGTGGTCGGATGGCCATTTGAGTGAGAGAAACATGCATTCTTCTACAAGTAGTAGGCCTGTGCGGGTTCTATTGATGCGTGGCTCTGCAGAAGCTGAGCAAGATCTACGCCCGGTTTTGGCTGTACATGGGTTTATGATGTTTCTCGCTTGGGGTTTGTTGCTTCCAGGTGGAATAATGGCAGCTAGATACTTAAAACATGTGAAGGGCGATGGATGGTATAAGATTCATGTATATTTGCAGTATTCAGGATTATCAATTATGCTACTTGGCATTCTTTTCGCTGTTGCAGAGCTTCGTGGTTTTTTTGTTGGCTCAGTACATGTTAAGATTGGAATTACTGCTATAATTGCGGCTTGTCTACAACCAGTCAATGCAGCCCTGCGGCCGAAAAAAAACTCCAATGGGGAGGTTTCATCAAAAAGGCTCGTTTGGGAGTATCTCCATGTTGTTTCGGGGAGATGTGCCTTTGTGGTGGGGATTGCAGCACTTATTAGTGGGATAAAGCATTTAGGTGATAGATATGATGATGAGGATGTTCAAGGACTTACGTGGGCATTAATAATTTGGTTCTTGATTGTTGGATTATTGGTTCTGTATTTGGAGTACCGTGAATCAGAGAAAAGAAGGGATAGAAGCCATGGGAAAAGCAATTGGGTGTTGGGGAACTTCGAGGACGATGATGCTGTTGATCTCTTGGACTCGAACAGAAAATTTGGAGAACGAGAGTCACAAACCTGTGAAAGAATGGAAGTCCAACTAGAACCATTAAGCAGATAGGTAAGTTTGATTCTATATTTCCTCGATATAAGTCCTCACTCCTCAGTCTTCCTCGGTTTCAGGCATTTTCTGACTACATAAGAAAGAAAAACCTCTGTATCTTGCTTGAAAAGAATCTCACTTTGCGAAGACTTGCTTTACTCAATCGCTCGATATGCCTCTAACAGCTTTATTGTAAAGAGTAGATACCATGTGGCATGTACTTTGTATGCTTAATACCTTTTTGATAGAGTGGAAGATTCAATTATTTACTGTTCTTTCATAGAGATCTGTGGATCCCTTAATTCATCTCTGCTCATGTCAAGGGTCACAGACAAGATCAAATATATATTTGCAGGTGAAATGCTAATTCATTCTCACATTATGTGTTGCGCTTTGAAGCTTCTTTTATTTTAGTATGTTTCAGTTGCAGGAATGTTAATTTATTTCTGTATTATTCACTCGATCTTTTGAAGTTAGGTGATGACGAGGCCAGGTTCTTTTTAACTCCTTGCTTTACTGATCGTCCTTATTAAGAAAGAACATGTTTTCCCATGGAATGTTCTTACACCTGTATCAGAGATATTATAGGACTCTGCAATGGGATACCCAGTAGCTTCTTGTGCAGGCTATATGGGTTTCTAGGCTACCATAAATCAGGGATTGAACATTATGATGAGTTTCTGCAGGATCTATGTGAATCCATCCTGTTTAAGCTTGGAAATTCTATGAGACCAATATAAGGTCTTCCGATTGACACTGTTGGTGCAACTTATCACTGTTACTACACGCCTAAGATCAACCAACAGTGGAATTCAAAGAGAGCTAAAAAAAAAAAGGAAAATTCAACAAGATTTTGTATTTTACCATAGCCATTCTTGTGCTGTTGTTGAACAAAAGAGGGGTTGGGTTCGATAAGGCGAAATAGGTAAGTCGTGACTAGAGTGAAAGATGGGAGATACCTTTAAGTGATCTTCACACACGCATGCTAGAGAGCTCTTAGAGTGATAGTAGAATAAGAAAGATACAAATGAAAATGTACCCTGTTGGGAAACTACATGAGTTTTTTAAAAAGGAAATCAAAAGGATTTATATTAAACCATCTTTGCATCTAAAAGGTTAAGGTGACAGGTGAATGAACATCCTGTATACAAATAAAATGCCAAGGTAAATTTGCCTTCACGAGTTGAACACAAGACGTCTCGTTTTGATATCATGTTAAACAACCATTGCACAAAAAAACTTCAGTTGATAAAGCGAAGGCGCAACAATGTATATCAAAGGACCCAAACACAGTATTTCAACAATTTAAAAGAGATTCTTCAAATGAGAGAGTTTTTGAATTTATAGGGATTTGGGATATCAAGTTATCAACTTTAAACATGTTGGGGGTATGAATTTGGCAATGGTGTAAATATTGGTTTCTAGTTGATCGAGGTGTGTGTATCGGTTTTGGTGCGACATTTTACTATCTCATCGGAATTTAATTAGTACACTATTCATTTTGTTTGTCCAAAAAATATGAAAAATAAAGAATCCATTAAAAATAAGAAGTATTAAAAAATTTTGTTGTTATTATTGCATACAGTTCTATATTTTATTTTCTTCCATTGTTTTTTTGGGAAAATTATGAAAAAGAGTAACTTTTTAAAAGTATTTATAAAAACAATCACAAAATGTCAAATTACAGAAAAGGACTACTTTTTATCGATTATTATAAAAAATTCAAACAAAATTAAATTATAAGATCACTTTTAAAAAATAATTAAATTTGCTGACAAGCTGATTGTACATATGACGCAAGTTTCTTACATGGGATATGAATGCATTCTATTTGGGATACGAGCGCCATCATACGTGAATACAAAAGTGGTTTGTTTGTAATAAAATGATATTATATCTTAGTGGACTGTTTTTATAAACATGTTTAAAAAGTAACTCTTTTCATAATTTTCTCCTGTTTTTTCTTCCGCTAACGAAAATACTCTCTTTACTCTTTTGTGGGCCAGCCATTGGTGGGCCCGCTCTTCCGGAGGCCGGATCGGCCCAAGACGCCCCGGCAAATTCTAAAATATCGGAGCCTGAAATTTTAAAGGTCGGTCGCGTGACTCGCGTCGGCTTCTCCTTTCCTCCGACATCTACAGAAGCTCTTGATTTTTGAAGAAAAAATTCCGGTACGAATTCTATTGTCTCTGCCGACTTTCATTTTTCTAGTTATAGACTTATTTTTGCTTCATGGTTATCTGAGCTTGCTCAGTGGGAAATCTGTCATTTGTCCGAAAAATTAATTTCGGCTAGTGAAATTGATAATCAAGAGTCTTAAATTTATGCCCTGGTTGTAGAAGCTTTAGTCTAGGGCTTCGGGATTTCATGAAGTCGATTCAGGCTTCTGTATTACTAGTTGTCTGAACTTGAATTTGAGTTCGTTAGCACATTTTGGCTCGTTCTGATACTAATTACGGGCGATTTGCGTTTTTTCGTGATTGACGATGTTGTAAGGGTTTATGAGAATCGATTGGAAGCAAAGAGATTTATTTACAAATCTGAGAAACTCTGATGAGATTGTATTTGAGTGCCATTGAAAGAAACTGAGTTTTATATTACATGTAATTATGTGCTATTTCAAGAGTATACTTGTCCTGGAGAAGAAACATTGGTATGGTTGAAGAGCAAAATTTTATCGGCTTTGAATGAAGTAGAATTTCCTTGATGCATCAAGGGGCATCTGTTTATTTAATAAGATTCATTCCTGAAATAGTCAATGTGGCACAACCAACGTGTTTTCATACTCTTTTTTTCAGACACACCAAGAATGCTCAGACCTTCTTTTGCTCATCTTAGTTTATTCCTCTGTATACGCAAATAGATTGTCTTTAGGGCTGCAGCATGAAGCTTGAAACATCAGATCAATTTGTTTCAAAATTCGTTCCCGTTGAGGGATTTTGTAGTTGAGGTGGGATCCATTAATCTTTGTATTTATCCTACTTGTACTCCAACTTTTCCTCTTGCTTGGTGTGCTCGATCCTTGCGAAAATTTTGACTGGTGGTTTGTCTATGATTGCAAGCTTTAGAGCCTAAAATTGATAAGGATCTCGTAATTAGGAAAATCATTCTTCTTTCTTTTGTTCAACGAGAGATGATGGTGTTCGAAAATTCTCTCTTAATTAGGTATATCACATTTTGTGCACCTGTTAGTTTAATTGCTCTGATGAGTGAGAACAGTGTTCCGTAAACATGTCCCTTGGTGTTTACTTTTGTTGGAGTTTTTTTATTTAGTATCTAAGATTTAAATCCAAGGTTTTCTCTCTATTTGCAGAATATGAGTAGCTTGGTTGAGAGGCTTCGCGTTAGGTCGGATCGAAGACCGTCATATAATGTAGATGAATCGGATGATGATGCTGATTTTGTGCATAAACGTTCCCGGTCTAGTCAGGCAAAACAAGAAAGGATAATCAGGACTGATTCGGTTTGTTGTTTTTAACCTCTTAAATGTTTCTCATTGCTTAATTTAGCTGCATGGTTTTCTTTTTGTTACTTCTTTTGTTATTTTTGATTCCTTCAACATGTTTGGTCATATTAACTAGCATAAGATTGGGTATTTAATATTTTACCAAGACTAGTGTTACTAAAAGTTGTAATTTAAGCCAGTCTTTCAAGAAATCTTCCTGGATGGACAACTTTGTATAATTGTCAATTCCATGTCATATTTCCTAATAATTTTCTCTGTGTTGTCAAAGATCTAGGCATTCATATCATAGCGAGAGGGTGCCGCCCTTGGCTGATCGACATATATTGACTCTGGCACCTGGGGGTTGCCTGTTGGGAAATTTCTTTTCTTGTGTCTAAATACTAATGTTTTTTTATAATTTTAATGATCTCAAGAAATAAATATTCTTCATGTGGCAAAGAATAATACAAGTAATTTGTCTCTTCTGCCATGTGCATACTGTTTTTGGAGTTTAGACAGTTGAAATGAAATTTTTAGCTGTTTTGGTACTTGGATTGTATTAACTAAGCATTTGTGTTGGACAAAAATCAAGGTTTTATCTGGTATGGTTTTAATATGAATAAAGAGACAAGCTTCTGGACCTATTATCCTGGTTCTAGGGATCCCTCTAATTCTGGTGTTTTCATGGTTTGTTTACCTGTATGTCTGTAAAACATGATTTTCAGAGCCCTACAAATTTTGGTCTGGTAATTTACTTGACAAATTACAAGCTGTTTCCTGTAAATTTTACTTGTCTGTCAGTGATGATACTCCAGAATTAAAGGCTCATAATCAGTGATATTTTGATTTTGGGAAATCTTGCAGTTTTTCCATGGGGTTTCCGTGCTAATGATTCTGAATAGTATTCCAAAGTCGTTGATTTTAGGTTCCGTTACACAGGATTACTACATCATTGAACTTAGTTACCTTGAATGATGTCTTAAATTTAATAACCTACACAGAACTTGACTGGGAGAATAGGATATGTCCGGCAGCTATGTCGTTGGAATGGTTTGTGCTTACATTCGTAATCTAAACCAAGGCTATCTATATGTTGGAATTGCATCTATGAATGGATGTTTTGGGCATGAAGGTGTATTGGTGCCCATACAACTTCATGTCCAAGACATTCTGGAAAAGTAGATGCCCAATTTACTATACATTAAGTGATGTACGAGCAGTTTTTTTGGGGAAAAAAAGGAAAAAGACAAAATTTTTTTTTTCTTAATATCTAGGGTTGTTAAATTGCCTAGGCAAAGCTAGGTGATAGGCTTGCCAATAGAATAGGCGATGGCCTGTGTGAATTGGCTGCCACATAGCAACAGGTCTTGGAGCAATTTGTTTTACATGATTCTAAAGTATTCTAAAGCAAGTTGAATAAATATGTTACATTTACTTAGAAAAAGGTCATACGTGTTTTCTACCTATGTAGTCAAACGTGATGATCAATATTTTAAATATGAGGAGTTTCAAATGAAACAAATTCAGATAAAAAGTTGAGATAAGGAATTATATAGACTTGATTTCATGAATCAATCATGTGGCATCAAGAGGGTAAAGTTTCTTTCTTGCCTTTTAGAAATGCATGCGATCTTAGTGTTTATAAGTGAAAGGAACATATTAATTAATCACAGTGTAGTTCATCACATTGAAAAGAAGCCTGAATTAAAATAATTATACAGCAGAAAAAAGCAAAATTTATTTTCATAGTTGTAAACAAAACAGAAATTGATATCATAAAATAAAATAAAATAAAATAAAAAACAAAAAAAAAACAAAACAGAAATTGATATCTAGCAAAGGAATGTAGGAGATTTAGGTCTTTTATCATTGCCACGACAGCGACAACACCACTGCCGCTGCCACCGCCCCTAGTACCCTATCCTGCTACCACTGCCTTAGCCACTACTGCCATTGCAGCCACCACAACCACCACCACCATCGCCACCATCTTCCCACCCCACAAATGCCACAATCACTACTGCCACTGATACCGCCACAACCTGCCAACACTATAGCCACCACCACCACCACCATACTGCCACCACCACTACCAATCCACTAGTGCTATCAACCCCATGACTTCCACTCCGCCTTGCCACCAACATCATCGCTCTGTCACTACCACCATTGCAACTACCACCCCACCTTGCCACCACTACGACGACCACCACCACCACCACAACTGCCACCACCACCACTTTATAGCAAAAGGCAGTTTTTGTCTACCAAGCATACTTTTCTACTTTTCAGTAAAAAGATATTTTCTATTGATGGTTTACCGAACTAACTTTCAGTTTTACAAAAGCTAAAAAGTAATTGCGAAATAGCAACTTCTAAAGGTAAGTCTTTGTAGAAGCTGTTCAAAAGTCTATTCAAACGCTGTTGCTTCCCAAATTTCTTTAGCAGTATTAGAAACAGAAAACCTCAATTTATTTCATGAATCCATTCAGGTCAAAAACTTTTGGTGCATAACAAACAGACTTTCTGGTTACTGCTTATGAGGAGTTGGGCTTAGGAAATAATTTTCCATTGATGTACTGAATTTCAATCTCATCCTTAAGAACTGGAATGGAGTGGGATCAATCCAAATTCAGTTTTGAAGTTGTAATCTTTATTCCATGGCTGTCACCCTCACCCCATGCGTAACTCCACACTCACCTGAAACTTCAGAAGACACTTTGTTTTGTGAGTTCTCTGACATACTCATCATACTAGTGGAAACTCTGAACTGATCCCAATTACTTATGAGAAAATGAATGACTTTGTAGATCTTGAAACAAACCCAAATCTGAATTTGGTCATGTAACTTAAAAGAAGTTTTTTTACCTTTAATAAAATAAACAATAGGCAGAAGAAGACCCTTGATGAGATGCAGCCCTCACCTTGAAGCCATGGGCATTCCATTAGGGTAAATAACCTGTGCATTCTGCTATTTTCTATAGATATATGGTCAGGATTAAAATTATTCCTGATTACGACATTATCAATTAGTTTTGCAACATCAAACACTGCAACAGCAGCAAAATTTGAGGAGAAAACTTACTGGTTTGTTGTTGGACTTAGTGGTGGTCTGATGTGATGTAAAAAAATGTGTGACAATAAAAAGACCAAATGGTATTCAGGGTTCAAAGTGCAAGAAAGAAGGACAAGAATAGGAAAATATGAGCAATAGAGAAGAGGGTAGATTGATTTTTTTAAGCTTCTGTAATTGCTTTTTATTTATTTTAAATGATATTCAGACAACTTAATAAGCAAATAATGCTAAAGCGAAATGCATGCAATTCGGCCATAATCTGGGCCTTCATGTTCTTTCTATGTAGTTCAGTTTCATCCTTACAATTTTGCTTACCAGGGTCTTTTCATTGTATTTTCACTGGTTTATCTTGTATTTGTTTCTCATGATAACTTTTCTAGGTTTTAGAGGTACTGATTTTGTTTTATATGTTTTGTGGTATATTTTTGTGTTATTTACAGAAAGATGATTCCTGTCAAGCCTGTGGACAAAGCGGGAGTCTTCTTCGCTGTGAGACATGCACTTATACCTATCACACTAAGTGTTTACTTCCTCCATTGAAGGTTCCTGTTCCAGACAGCTGGAGGTGCCCAGAATGTGTACGATGACAGAATATGAATCCAGTCATTTCATATTTGATAGAACATTTTTATGAGTGTTATGCGTTGTTTGCGGATGAGTCTTACATTGTTTGGATGCTGCAGGTGAGCCCTCTAAATGATATTGAAAAGATTTTGGACTGTGAAATGCGACCCACTGTAGCTGATGACAGTGATGCTTCGAAACTGGGCTCAAAGCAAATATTTGTAAAACAGTACCTCGTTAAATGGAAGGGGTTGTCTTATCTGCACTGCACATGGTACTTACATATCTAATGGTTTTACCTGTTGTTGTGTCTTATAGGAAATAGAAAAAACTTATTTTGATGAACTGTTGTTGTTAATTTATCCTGCAAAAAGTCTTCTAAATCTGTTCTTATTATCTTGTCTAATGTGGCTAGCTACATTTTCACAGTTCTAGTAGAATTTTCTTTGATCACTTTTTAACTTAATCCACATCCGGATTCAAAGCTTCCTTTTAATGTTTCCAAAATTTGACATTGCTTTGTCACTCATCATTTATTATTTTTAACAGGGTGCCGGAGAAGGAATTTTTAAAAGCTTTCAAGGCAAATCCCCGTCTGAAGACTAAAGTAAATAACTTTCACCGTCAGATGGAATCAATTACTAACTCTGTGGATGACTTTGTTGCAATTCGACCTGAATGGACAACCGTTGATCGAATTCTTGCGAGCAGGTTTGGCCATCTGATTGTTTCCATAATGTAAATTCTACTGCAGTTCCATTTTTCAAACCTTGCATACATTTTTTGCTTTACCTAGAAAATGTCAATTAACATGAATGATTTAACATTGATTCGTTACTCATCTTTATTGGCCAAATGGTTGTGGCAATTCAGCACTGAATAGACCAATCTTTGGCAAAAAGCGATTGTACGGAAATATGGTAAAGACGATAATGGGTCATTGATTCATTTCATTTGAGGGCGTGTCCTTTGAGATCCAACTTGTGGGAACTGGGAAGAGTAATGAGAGTAGCAGCTATTTTCTATCCCCTTATTCATTTGTGTGTTGGATCTTGTTCCTCGGTTCAGTTCTGGCATGATCTTTGGTGGGATAGTGTTGTTCTATCTTCTCAGTTTTCATGTCTATTTTCTATGGTCTTTTGTCTTCATGCCCTTGTCTAATGTGTTGTCTTGGTCCTTGATTGGTTGTAACCATGGTTGGCCGGCGGTTGGAACCCTGAGGGTCAATTTTGATGGGTGCTCCATAGGTAACCCGAGACCTTCAGGTATTGGTGGCATGATTTGTGATCATTTGGGTTTGTCTCTACTATTTTTTCTGGCCCAATGGGTATTGGTGATTCCATGCGGATGGAGTTATTGGCCCTACTTTTTGGTTAAAGCAAGCTCGACTGATAGGGTTTTCAGATATTGTGTTAGAAGGTGGTGCAACAACTGTCATAGGATGGCTATTTGGCGATGTCACTTGACCATGGAGGCTTTACCACTTCGTTTATAGAGCTCAGACTTTGACACGTGAATGGAATGTCTCATTCAATTACGTGCCTAGAGCAGCTAACCAAGTGGCTGATCGGCAAGCCAAACATGGGGCTATGAGAGCTGGTTTTTTCAATGGGTTTCGTACTGGAGAGTTTCGGGTGTTATTGGGAAGGGGGGATAGTTCCTTGTGGGCATAGTATTTTGTCTTTGTGGGCACATACTGTTGCCTTTTACTTGTGTATGAGGGTGGGTTATAAAGCGCACTGCCCATTTTTATGAATAAATATAACTTTCATTATTCATCACAAAAAGGATATTTCTTAAAGAATAAATATCTAGCATGCATAGTTGAAGTAAAATTGTACTTCCGGTGGCTAAATGCTAAATATGGAGGTCAATTTAGCAAAGTCAAAGTCAAATTAACCATAAAATGAAATAACATGGGTTTGAAACTTGCATACATAGAGCGGAACATGATCAATTCAGCATAATTCACATGCTAATTTACTGAATTTAAATGTCAAAAGTTTATACTATAGAAAAGTAGGAAAATGAGAAGAATACACAAGCTTTTAAGCCACGATCATCATCATCAGCCAATTCCCACCCCAGTGGGGTTGACGACTCGAATCTTGTGTCTCCATCTTGCTCTATAAAAATCATGTTTTCGGCTAATCTACCTTTTTATAAGTCTTGTTTTATAGATTCCATCCTTGTCTTTTTAAGTTTGCTTCTTACTCGCTTTGGCGCTTCAATATGTATATTCTCACACCATCTTACAAGTGCATCTCTTGGTCTATGCTTCACATGATTAAACCACCTTATCGTACTTTCCTCCATTTTATCCCTAATGCATGCTATGCCTAACCACTTTCAAATGTCTTTATTTCTTACCTTGTCTTTCTTAGTTTTGTCACAAGTCCATTGTAGTATCATCATCTTGGTAACATTGGTCTTCAGAGCATGTTGGTTCTTTGCTGCCTAACATTTTGCCCCATATAACATAGCTGGTTTAGTTGCTGTCTTATATAACTTACCCTTTAATGTAAGTGGAACACTCTTATTATTATTATTTTTTATGTAAATAATGTAGAATATATTAATAATAATAAGAGAAAAATAATACAAGGACTCATAGTAATGAAACTCAAATAAGAGACAAACAGCAAGCCCAACCATTGATGAACAGACACGCTATACCACAATACAACATCCAGACAAAAAACTCTCCATGCCCTCATTAACTAAAAATGTATACAAGGAATGAGATATTCTATTCATATGCAAATAGGAGGAGAGCACCCGATAACACTCAATAGTTATCCAGATAAACCAAGTGGAACACTCTTATCACACAAAACCGTAGAAGCACCTTCACTTAAGCTAACCAGCTCTAATCCTATGTGTAACATCTTTATCAATTTCTCTATCTTTTTGTACCATTAATCCAGGATATTTGAAAACTTGTTACTTAAAGGGATACCCTGATTGTCAATTCTAATAGTTTCATTAGTTATATTATTATTTATATTAAAATGGCATTTCATATATTCAGTCTTTGGACGGCTTATTTTAAAACCCTTTGCTTCTAAGGTATCTCTCAACTATTCTAGCTTCATATTTACTTCTTTTTTGATGTGGCCCACCAAGATTACATCTTTTGCAAATAACATACAGCAAGGCCCCTCATGTTGAATATGACTCGTCAACTCATCTCTAACTAAGGCGAAAAGATAAGGGCTGATAGCTGACCCTTGATGCGAACCTATCTCAACCGGAAAATCAATTGTCTCACTGATAACGGTTTCAACTTTAATTAAGACTCCCTCATACATATCCTTTATTACTTCAATATATTTCATTGGTACACCTTGAAAACCATATGCAATTCTTTTTTCTTTTCTTCAGACTTCTCTATTAACTGTCTTAGTTAAAGTATAGCTTCCATAGTAAATCTTCCAGGCATAAATCTAAATTGTTTTTCTGTCATTCTAGTTGTTAGTCTTAATCCATGTTCAGTCACTCTTTCCCACAATTTTATAGTGTGACTCATAAGTTTAATGCTACGGTAATTTACACATTCTTGTACATCTCCCTTATTCTTATATATTAGAATTATTATACTAATCCTCCAAGAGCTTGGCATTTTCCTAATCTTTAAAGATTTCATTAAATAATTTAGTCAACCAAAATACACCAATATCTCTCATGCGCTTCCACACTTGTATAGGGTTGCCATCTAGGCCCAAGGCTTTTTTTATTCTCATTTTAACTAGAGCATCTTTAACTTCTACAAGTCGAACCCTACGAATGTATGTTTGTTCTCTAGTTCCATTACTGCTATCATCAATGTAGAATCTAGATCTTTATGTGTAGTCTCCATTTAATAGTTTTCATAAAATATTCTTTCCACCTTTCTTTAATCTCCTCATCTTTGACCATAACTCTTGAATTTTCACTTCTAATACATTTAACTTGATCTAAGTCCCTTTTTCCTCTCTCTAAATCTTGCTAATTTATAGATACAGTTTTCACCTTCTTTAGTACCTAACTTATCATATAAGTTGTCATAGTCATGGTTTTTAGCTTCACTAACTTTTTTCTTTGTTTCTTTTTTAACATTTTTATATCTTTCTAAGTTTTCCTGGGTTTTACTCCTTTGGTAAATTTTAAAATAAAGTCTTTTCGCTTTGATAGCTTTTTGGACTACGTCACTCCACCACCAAGTTTCCCCTATGAGTTGGAAACTTGGAATACCACCTTGCGATTCTCCTAATACTTCTTTTCCAAGTCTTATGATGCAATTGGCCATTTCATTCTATATCCTAGTCGGGTCACCCATAAGGTCCCAATTGGCCTCTTTCATTAACTTATTCTTAAAAATTACTAGATTCTCCTCTCAACTGTCACCATTTTGTTTTTGGGTTTATGTTAGTATATTTGTTTTGTTTCTCACTTTTTAAGACACATATCAATTACCATTAGCCTACGTTTTGAAGCTAAACTCTTGTCTGGAATAACCTTGCAGTCTCTACAAGTAGCTAGTTTAGTCCTTCTAAGAAGAAAAAAGTGAATTTGACTACAATTTGATGTACTTTTAAAAGTCATCAAATGTTCAATCCTCTTTTGGAAAAAGGTATTCGCTAAAGTAAGGTCATGGGCCATTGCGAACACAAGGATTCACATCTCATTCCTTTGACCAAAGCCTCTTCCTGCATGGATTCTATTCTAACCATCACCCACATCTCCTACATGACCATTTAAATCCCCTCCTATATATATTATTTCACTTTCAGGTATTCCGTATCAACCCATCCATTTCTTCCCAATAGAGTCTTTAAGTCTTTCATCTAAACCTACTTGAGGAGCATAGGTTCTACTAACGTTTACAACTTCTTGACCTATGACTAACTTAAGCAAGATTATTTTATCACTAATTCTCCTAACGCTAATAACATGCTAATAACATTGTATTTCATATTTTTATCTACAATTATTCCCGCCCCATTCCTATTATTACGTTTTCCTTTATACCGAAGTTTATACTCATCAACCTACTCAGCATTATAGCCCTTTCATTTAGTTTCTTGTAAACACATTATATTTATCTGCCTTCGCTTTATAGTATCTACTAACTCTAGTTTTTTTCCTATATTCCAAGTACCTAATCGAATCCTACTCTCGTGGACTAGCTTCTTTACTCGTGTTCGTCCAACTTGATGTGAGAACCCTTGCTCACTTCTCACTGCAACCAGGCGACACTGCAACGCGTTGTTTGTGGAGGATGCCCTCAACCCTTGCTCATTTATTAGTGCAACCGGGCTCCGTTGCCGCGGACCCCATAAAACGGGCAACGACCTTGCATGTACACGGGATTCTAATTCAAGATTCATGTCATGTTTAGATTTAGCGGAAATTTTACACCCGCTGCTAACCTGACGAAACCCTCCTCCTTTATTCGGGCTTGGGATTGGCAGCACATAAAATATATAGAGATAAAGCAAACACTAGCGGAGTTGAGCCCAAAAAAATATATATTTTTTCACTTGCACTGAAAACCTTAATCAAAAACCAGAATCTTGGCTGGAAACCTTTTGCTGAAGTCCCCCAAGAATCTCAGTTCCATTTGCAGATCCTCAATTCAGCAATGAAATTCCCCTTCAATTCTCCCATATTAGAAGCTAAATTGGTTGGAGAGTGCAACTGAGTATTCAGCTAAAGCTAATATAGGCTATTAAACTTAATTTAATGAGGATCAAGGCTTAAACCTGCCATGTGGTAACTAGTAATGGAAAGTTGTCACTTGGCCAAAACATAGCCGTGCATAATGACTCCAGACAATGAGATACCAATATTAGTAAGTGGCTGGGTCCCACCACCACTCACTCACCACTAAGGTGCTAAGCAGTTTGATCAAACATACCTCCTAAAAAATGCTCAGCCAATCATGAGAAACCCTAAGGTCTGGCCAAACACTCAAATACCTTAAATGGGTCGTCAAAGCTAACCAATCAATTGCAAAACTTCTTCTCCTTCTAAGGTCCGGAACACTAGTAAAAAAAAAAGGGTCCTAAGCCAATCACAAGAAAGTGAACCTATCCTGCTGAAAATTACTTCAAAAGTAACCCAAAATTCATCCAAAATTCACCTACTCTACAACCAAGCAAAATAAAATCCATCAATCGTCTGCACACTTACCAAGAACACCTGTTCACGCCTCCAACAAATCAAAAACCGCCAATCAAGCAAACCTTTATATATATATATATATATATATATATATATATATATATATATATATAAACCAAACATTAGGAAGAAATTATACTATAAGCATGATCAAATCATATAAGCCATGGAAGATAAATTAAATAAATGCTAAGAGGACTTAAAAGCAATATCGGACAGATATTAAGCAATTAAAATTACACAAAGGTTAATGCTGGGAACAGGATATCACACTTCATATGGTAACTCTCTTAATAATGTAAAACTTTTGCTGTTTATTAACTTAATTTAAGATATCATTGTTAAGATCCGTACTTGTTTCTAGTGCTTGCATATCCTGTTGATGATGTTTAATTTATGTGATTTGTTGAATTTCCATATGTGAGTCTCGTTGAATTTCCAAAATGAAGTTTCTGTTGGGATATGTGAAAATTTCGTTTACTTCATTTCACAATGTAATATTTACATCTATGACCAAATTATTAGATACATCTCAAAGTCTCTCCTTGGCATTCAACTTTTATGTTTAAGGACATATCCCTCCTGAAAATGATAAAAAAAAATGATCAATATACTTATATAAATGATATTAACTCTTATTTTTCACACTTTATTTAACATTGTTGTTTTTTTAACATTCATTGAACTTGAAAAATTTAAATCAACTTTTGTTTTCTCAATTTGGCCTATCATAGAACCTACAATTTCGCAAAGACCTTAGATCGGCTGAGTTAGAGGAGATAGCTCTCTCCTTTACCACTTGAAAGAGGTGTTCCTTGATCTATCTTGCCCTGATAGAGTTATATGGTTCTCTTCCCCTTCGGGGTCCTTTTCTTGTAAATCCTTCTTCAATATCTCTCGATCGGGAAAGTTTTACCATCCACCTCCATTTTTTGTGTATTAGTTATGTAAGCCTAAAGTACCTCCTAAGATTAAGGCATTTTTGTGGACTCTCCTTTATAGGATTAATACTGCTGATCGGATTAAGAGGAGGTGGAAAAGGATGGCTTTTTCTCTACTTATTTGTGTATCGTGCATAGAGGCAGGGGAAAGCACTGACCACATATATTTAGAGTTCCAGTTTTCTTGAGCCATTTGGGCGAGATTATTAAGGATGGCTGGGGTTTCATGGGTTATTTCGGATTCAGTGGGTCGGTTTTTTGACCAGTGGCAGATCATAGTTTTAGGGAGAATAGGGCATATTATATACATATTCGTATTCCATTCCGTTATGTGGCATATTTGTTTAGAGAGAAACTGCAAATTATTTCAGGATAGGAGCAGGAGCATAGAGCATGTGGTAGAGTCCATTCTGGTGGCGGTTGCATCATAGGCGTCAGTAATATCAGAGTTTAGAGGGTTAGGTATATCAGAGATTATTAGGAATATGCATAGATGTTTTCTCTCATCCCCCTATTCTGATAGCTTGATTGGCTAGATTTTGAGGTATCCCTTGAAGGGGAGATCTTTTGCTATATGTGGTGTATTTTTCGAGTATATGTAGTCTCTCATGTGGTCCCCATATCTCATGGGTCAGTCAACTAGCATGTACCGTCTTTTACTCTTAAGTTCTATTTATAATATTCTTCATTATTTATTAAAATAAAAAATGTTATCTTTGAACTATAAAAAGAGATATTGTCTCTGATGTTGATTTTTTGATGTAATGTTGAATGTGAACTCTATAGGGAAAATGGTAATGAGATGGAGTACCTTGTAAAATGGAAAGAACTTCCTTATGATGAATGCTATTGGGAATTTGAATCAGACATTTCTGCATTTCAAACTGAAATTGAAAGATTTGAGAAAATCAATTCTCGGTCCCGGAAATTATCATCTTATAAGCAGAAGAGCTCTGTTCGCGATATTATGGAATCAAAAAAGAGGCAGAAAGAATTTCAACAATTCGAACATAGCCCTCAATTCCTTTCTGGAGGTAAATGTTCTATTAGGCATTGCACTTGACATGAAAGGTATTCTAGAGAACTGTTTCATATTTTGATCACAATGAATATGAACTTTCTTGGTGTTCCAATTGAAGGTTCACTACATCCATATCAACTTGAGGGATTGAATTTCTTGCGCTTCTCTTGGTCCAAACAAACACACGTGATACTCGCAGATGAGATGGGTCTTGGTGAGTTTTTGTTTTGAAAGATGACTTGACCTTTCTTGGTGTCTTGATATTTCTATATAGAAAGGCTGAGGCTCATGGTTGATTTGATACAGGGAAAACAATACAGAGTATTGCATTTTTGGCATCTCTTTTTGAGGAGAAGCTCTGTCCTCATTTAGTAGTGGCACCACTTTCAACATTGCGCAACTGGGAACGTGAATTTGCAACCTGGGCACCTCAAATGAATGTTGTATGTAGTAAATTTTCAATTTAAACAGGATTTCATGACTTACTGAACCTTCATAAATTAATGCCACGTGAAAATGAACTTGCAGGTTATGTATGTGGGAGCTGCTCAAGCTCGTGCTGTCATCAGGGAATATGAATTTTTCCTTCCCAAACGTGATAGTAAGAAGAAGAAAAAGAAATCCAGTCACATTCTCAGTGAAAGCAAGCAAGACAGAATAAAATTTGATGTGCTCTTAACATCCTATGAAATGATTAACTCAGATACATCATCATTGAAACCAATAAAGTGGGAGTGTATGGTAAGTTGGTAACATCTGGTAGCTTATTGAGCAAATCATTAATTACAAATATGCATGATTATTCTTCAGTGGTGACGTGTTTTGTGTAGATTGTTGATGAGGGTCATCGTCTTAAGAACAAAGATTCAAAGTTATTTCTTTCTTTGAAGCAATATTCAAGTAGGCATCGAGTGCTTTTAACTGGAACTCCTCTTCAGGTTTGTTGTCTTGTAACATCTTGTTTTGTTTTTCATGCGCACTAGTTTGGATTTTCATGTCTTGCTTTTCATTTTATCTTATTCTTGGAATGCAAAAGATGATTAATTAACAAAACAAGATTGTGTTATGTGGATTATTTTCTGTCAATGCACATGTTCTTTGCAGCAAGGGAAAGGGAGAGTTTTCCCTTAGATGCAAGTAATTGGAGATAGTATAAATTGAAAGTCCAAGACAACAAGGGGAGGACCAGAAAGAACCCAGATAGAATCAATTAGAATGGATATTTATAACTGTAAGTTGGTTGAAGTTATTTGATAGATTGGGATGGAGGAATAGGATTCACGCTGCTGACACCATCTAGATAGGGTAAGGTTTGGCTTTAACTGTTGCATTGATTCCTAATTTCTAGTGACTGCAAGAAAAAAAATGCTTAGATTAAAAGCAAAATTCTGATGTGGATTATGATCAGATGGGTTTCCTATGGATCATAAACCATGGTTAAAATCTAATTAATTTTTGAAATATCTATACAATAAGACTTACAAAAACTTAGATTAACTGAAGATGTGATTTTTGATGGAGCAGGATGGAGAGACACTATTCGTTTCATGACCCCACTATGGTGGGAACTTGCTGATGATTTTGATGATGATGATTTTTGAAATATTTATATTAGTATTCAAATTAGCCATGTTGGAAAATACTAATTGTACTTGTACATTTAAATAAAGTCCATACGAGTTTGTAGAATCAACTCCGTAAAAGGTACAGCAATTATTATACTGGTGATCTGAACCAAGAATTTTGTCAATACTTGTGTCCTAGTGAAGCCTTTATCAGCTGAATTTTTGTCACTATAATTGCTTGTTTATTTTCAGTGCATCCTCATGCTTTAGAATTTATTTAGAGATGAGGCCCTGTGAAACAATTATGACTTTTTACCCACTTACCTTCCTTATGGTTATGTTCCTATCTTCTAAAGGCTCTACAAAATCCTCCTATCATGGTCATGTAGCATTTCCAAAGTTGAAAGAGATCTTATAGTCTTTGAAAATGCACCAAAAAATTTAAAAATGTTTAATTAATTATAATTTAATGTGTGGGGAATAATAGCCAGCTTGTAAATCTTCCAACAAAGTGAACAATGATAAGTTAATTGCTTATTTGTTGGTGCACTGTTATATTTGGCCACGAATAAGGTTATCTGGGTGGCAATAAGTGACATTAATAACAGATGTGCTTCAAAGCATGATTTAGAGAAGCTAAATAGGGTTGAAATGGAGGATTTAAATCTAGGTCTACATCTTGCAATCCACTCGTTGTTCAGCGTTCCTTTAAATCCTTAATAACCTTGGGTTGAACAAAAAAAATTGATTGAGAATTTGAGCACCATTTTGGCTTTGCAACGTTGTATGACTATGGGTAGCTGATCGTATCAATTTCTGGTCTTCTCTTATAGAATTTCTGTACTAAGAGGCTTGCCTTTCTCTTCACTTCTTTATTTCCTACGGATTATGCTTTTCATCTAAATTTGGATAAAGGCTCAACTTACTATTTTTATGTTTATCTTGAACTTCACTGCTACTGAATATGACCCAAAACTCGCTTGTAATTTAGCTATTAGGGTGCCCTTTAGTTGCCAATAACTACAATAATGACAGCAGAGTGTTTTATTCCAACTGGTTTTGGTTGAAAACATTAATCCAGTTCTACCAATTTAGTTTGTTTTAATCTTGATTGCCATGACAAAAATGCTGCTCCTCTGTGATGTAAATGCCACCATAACCAGCACTAGAACTATACCTTGATCACCTTTTGGTGGTGATGAACCACCCCCATGACCGCCATGTAAAGACCCACCAGTATCCATGGTTCAAAGTATCGTATCGACGTGCCGTATCGGACGATCCAAAAATGGAAACGTATCGAGGATACGCACGGATACGCACTAAAATGGTGGATACGGGTGGATACGGTGGATACATAGATTGAAACCTATCTAGATAGAAAGATAAGTTAAAAATATGTTAAATAAACATGTTTCTAGCATTATAGGGCTATACAAATAATATCTATGCATTTTAGAAGCAAATAGGCACACGCGAAAATGAATGAAAATTATAATAAAAGTTATAAAAGATTAAATAAACTAATAAATAAGGTTAAAAAATTCATTCAAGTAATATAAGTAACACACTAAGTTATTAACACTTTAAACATCAAAATCAACAATAAATTATTTTCCTCTCTTAGGAAAAAAAGTGGAACCAAAATATCAAATTTGATAAAAATATAATATTATTTTCCTATATTTTTAATTAATATTCAACAAAAACAATTATTAAAAATAATTTTATTCATGAAGAAAATGCAAGAATCATAGGGATGATAGATCAGCCCCATGTGCATCTCATATAAAAAATTGAACACAAACCGTTAAGATTTGTATAATTTTTTTCCAAAAAAATTAGAATTTTCGTCACTTTTTTTCCTATTGCAAAAAAATTTGATTTTTTTACCTAAACACGCAATTTCAATCTATGGATTTCACTTGAAATCGATAGATTCATACAAAAGATTGTTAAATCATGCTTAAATATGAAAATATAAAGATTTAGAATGAAAAAAATCGAAAACCTAACATACCTCTCAAAACTGTTGACGAATCTTACTTTGGTTGTTTGATTCGTTGTTCGAACTTGTTTTGAAGAATTTACAGCACTAATTAGGTCGAAAATAGGTTAGAATCAATGGGGTTTGACAGATTTTTGAAAGAGTTTCTCACGAAATGGCTATCGTAGTTCTTGTAAAGGGCTGTTTTTGCGTTTTTAAACGCTACAGCCAGCTTTTAAGGGACTGTATCGATCGATACAGTCCCTGTATCGACTGTATCGACTAGATACAGTCGATACTATCGCGATACAGCTCGATACGAGCTGTATCGCGATACAGTTAACCAAATCGTGCCGTAAGGCACGATACTCGAGCCGTATCGCGCGATACGCGCGATACGGCACGATACTTAGTACCCTGCCAGTATCATCATAGTCATGATTGTCACCATTGTAAGGAGGAATAGTATCATCATCATCATGATTATCTCTACTAGGTGATCTCTTAGACTTCTCGCCATTGTCTATCCTAGTACAGCTTACCCCAGCATGGTCCATCCCAGGAAAAAGATTTAAAACCCAAATATCAAATTTTAATAAAATTAAGATTTTTAATATTTTGAAAAAATAATTATTAAAAATAAAAATTTTAATAAAAATTACAAGAATCGTTGGGATGATAGATCAAATCTATGCACACATCTTATGAAAATTTGAATTTAAATCATTAAGTTTTATATAGTTTTATGAACTTTTGTCACCTTTTTTTTTTCTTCCTCAGAATCCAAAAAATTTTGAATTGTTTCTAAAAAAAAATAAAATAGGATTCATGACTTTCACTTGAAATTTATAGATTCTCATAAAACAATGTTACATCATGTGTATATATCAAAATATAATGATTTGTAACGAGAAAAGTTAAAAATTTTCAATTACTCTTAAAACTGAACACAAATCTAATTTTCTTTTGATTTGTTGAATGAACTTGTTTTTCACAAATTTCAGCAACAATTAGGTTGAAAATTGATAATAATCAAGGGGTATGAGGGATTGGAAAGATATTTTAGTTTGTGAGAGTAAGTCTTTCTTGTGGAAGGTTTGTTCTTAAGTTCTGTGTGCTTTTTAGCTTATCTATTGACTGTATACGGTGTAGAATATTGACCGTATTGCCTGATACATTTAATACCCTGACCTTATTGATTGATAAGGCCAGTTCATCAAAATAGGATCTTGTATCATGCCGATGCGCACAATACAAAATATGTATCAAGCATAGCACATGAGTTATTGGGTCGTGCTCGTTTGATGCAAACCATTTCCATTGTTTGGACTTGGGAGTGTCATAAAAGATACCATCAAATTGTGGAGAATATCTGCCCAACAACCAATTTAGTTTTGCTATTCTGGTTTTTTTTTTTTTAAAGTGCGAAGAGAGTGGTAAGTGCTGATTAGTAGAGCTTGTCAGAAACTATTTCAATTGTTACAGTTAGCATGCTGACTTCTAATGATATGTAGCCTCGTTATTATTGGTTTCCTTGTTTGTCATTTTTATTAAATTTTACATGAAACATACATATTTTGTGTGTTATTTGGAGGTTGCTAGCAATAGTTATTATTTGGTACTCATTTTTTTTTCTTTTTATTAAAAATTTGCGTGAATATATGTTCCCCTTGACATAGATGTATTTGCTTCAGTTTTTAATTGGAGTTATTAACTGTCTGTTACATGGTACCTTCTCAGAATAACATGGATGAACTTTTCATGCTCATGCACTTTCTTGATGCTGGGAAGGTCAGTATTTCTGGTTCAGTCCCTTGCATCTGTAAAAAACATAGTTAAAAGGCTGCTAGGAGATAATTTAATATTTTTAGTTATTGTTATTTAATGGTCCAATGCATGCAGTTTGGAAGTTTGGATGAGTTTCAAGAGGAGTTCAAAGACATCAATCAAGAAGAGCAGATTGCCAGGCTTCATAAAATGTTGGCTCCACATCTTCTTAGAAGTAGATATCTTCAAACTCCTTTAATGTTATAATGGTTGCTTCTTTTTATAATTAATAATGTTATAGGCTTCCACTACATATTCGTGATTTTGTTCACAATGCTCTGTCTTATTTTTGGTATAGTTCTCATGTAACAATGATCTTGCTTCAACATATGGTTGTGGTGCTCAAAATGGTTATAAGAATTATTTACTGTCCCTGATGGAAACAAAAGATATTCAGGTGTTCAATATGTATTTGAGGAGCACTTGAACATAATTTGATGATTTAAAGGAAAATAGTCGATTTTTTCCCCTGTTAAAAAAGGTTTATTTTTTATGTTTAATATTGCTACCAAGAGTTGAAATCTATGGTTCAAAGGGGGAAAAATACCACTGTAGTTGGGAGAATATACCAGACTACTTATTTGCACTAGGGTCCAGTAAAACGGACCTTCATTTGTGAAGTCTAATCTTATGACCCCTAGAAATTCCTTGAAACAATAGATTCAGTATTTATGGTCCTAAAAGTTGCATAGTATTGCAGATTTTTAGAGACTTGGAAGATTCTTCCTTTACTTCTGATTACAAATTCCGAACCAAATAGCAAAATATATGATTGCTGTAAAAGGTTTGTCTTTTGGTTTATAAAAAAAATGTTAATACTAGGAGTTAAATATCTCACTGAGATTTATTTTAATTAATTAATTAATTATTCTTGGAAAAGAGATCTGAGATATTGGATCAAGTGGAGGATATTGTATCTTCAAAATAATTTTCCCTAGTTGGTTGGCGTGTTCACTAATGAACCCATCATTTAGACAGAAAAAAGGGATCTTTTAATCAAGTTTTAGCCTAGCCTGCACAAAATCTCCTTGAGTTAATGACTTTGGAGAATACGGTCTTTGTATAACTTTACTCTTTTTTTTTTTTTGTTGTTATTGATAATTGATGAAATTTCATTAAGAAAAGAAAGGGAAGAAATACCAAGAGAAAGAAAGAAAAACAAAAAGGAGCCACAATCCAAAAGGCCCCCAAAAGAACTAAAACAGACTAACTCTCCATACAATAAGCCATCTTTCCAAAGACCAGAAAACTATTAGTCGCACCAAACTTAGTTAATCTGTCTGCAACATCATTGGCGGCTCTTGGTACATGTTTGAATGAGACGTTCAAACCCCGCACCAAAGAGCGAGCGACTCTTATCAGTTCCAAATATCTCCATGGACCAAAATCCTCTCTCATCATCCATTCCAATATATTGGCAGTGTCCCCCCTGAAGTCCCAAAGTATGAATATAGCGAATCCCTGTGATAAGTGCCAATAACTCCGCCCGAGTAGAATCCGCTACTCCTATAGGGCCACGATAAGCAGAAATGACCTGACCCATGTGGTCCCTAAAAACTCCTCCAACACCTGCTAATCCTGGATTGCCCAAAGAGCATCCATCGAAATTCAACTTAATGAATCCTTTAAAAGGTGGTTCCCAAACACAAATAGGTGCAAACACTACAGGGGAAGAAAAACAAACTGTAGCCCAACTCCTCATCATATCATTATCGGAAATGCCATGGAACTTAGGGTACCTGTTGGCCCATAATACAACTGATATTCTAATAGCTTCAACTACTGACCATCTAGGGGACTTTTTATCCTAAAAAATTCTTCTATTTCGCTCTCCTTCCAGATAAACCACAATACTGCATGAAATAGTAATTTGTACAGAATCTTTCCCCTTTTGCCAATGCCTGGGAATCTTTACTAATCAAACAAGTCAATGACCTTCTCTGGCATAGCCCAAAAAACACCAATCTCCCCGATAAAGTAACTCCAGATGCCTCTAACAAAAACACAATGAAGAAATAGATGATCAATGGACTCTCCTCGCCGCATACATAAGAAGCAGACATTAGGCGATAGATAACCATTTCCGTCTATTTTGGAGGTGATCAGCAGTATTTATTATGTAAAGAAGAGCGGTCCACACAAATGCTTTGATCTTAGGAGGTAACAAGGGCTTCCAAAGAGATGAACAAGGGAAGGAAGAAGGAGGAGGGGAATCAATCCTACATAAATCGAAAAAGGACTAACAAGAGAAGATACCTGAAGCCTCAGGACACCAAATACGACTATCATGATACCTCGAATCAAGAGGCACATCCTTCAAACATTCCAACAAAGATGTCAAATCCACTAACTCAAAGTCACGCAGCTCCCTTCTAAAAGGAAGAAACCAATTGAGACCAGCCGAAGAAGGGGAGAGAAAATTGCGAACCTGAGCATCAGGGAAGGAGACCACCCGAAAAAGACTAGGAAACTGAATGGACAGGGCCGACGAACCCCATCAAATATCATGCCAAAAAGTAATAGAGGTGCCAGGCCCAATAGAAAAACGAACATGGGACTGTAAAGGCGCAACATTCTTCCAGATACTGAGAGCAAAAGTATGGGATTCCCCCTAACATCCCAACCATTATTTGTAAGACCATACTTAGAACCAATCACTTGATGCCAAAGGCTATTTCTCTCATTGCTGAAATGCCAAAGTCATTTTGCAAGTAATGAAGAGTTCCGAGCAGAGAGATTTCCCAAGTCAATCCCTCCCTTCTCCTTACTCATACAAACATCTTTCCACTTGACTAAATGATCCTTTTTTCCTCCCTCACCTTCCCACAAGAAATCCCTTTGTAACTTTTCAATGATATTCACCACCCTCTTGGGCATCCTAAACGTAGACATGTAATACACTAGTAAATTAGAAAGGGCCGACTTAATAAGAGTAATCCTGCCACCAAACGATAAACAATTCCTTTTCCAATTAGCCAGCCTCCTTTCGACCCTCTCAATAACCGGCTCCCAAAAGGAAATAAACCTAGATACACCACCCAGAGGTAACCCTAAATATGGTAAAGGCAAGGTCCTAACTGAATATCCAAGACTACTTGCTAAATGCTCAACTGACTGACCATCCATGTTCATCCCAATAACCAAACTCTTCTGCAAATTAATTCTTAAACCTAAAATCAACTCAAAAGTTTTTAAGATACTCCTCGATACATCCACCTGCTTAGAACTCCCCTCCAGGAACACGATAATATCATCAGCAAACTGGAGATGAGACACATGAACTCTTGCTGATCCTACTCGGAAACTGTTTAACAAGCCCCTCTACTGGGCAACCCTAAAAAACCAACTCAACACATCGCCTACTAGGGTAAAAAGAAAGGGAGAGAGGGGATCCCCCTGGCGAAGCCCTCTAGAGGATGGGAACAAAACTGAAACTGAACCATTTAGGAGGAAAGAGAACTGAACTTTATCCTCACACCCTTTAACCTAATTCCTCCATTTATTCCCAAAACCCTTCCATTCTAAAACTGAATCTAGGAATCCCCAATCCACCCGATCATAGGCCTTTTCTAAGTCAATTTTACAAATCAAGCCTAGTTCTCTAGACCAACTTCGAGAGTTGATGCACTCATTGGCTATCATGACACAATCCAAGATTTGACGATCCTCAACAAAAGCACATTGATTTGGGGCTACCAGACTCGGAAGGACCTTCTCAATACGATTGGACAACACCTTAGCAATGATTTTGTAGAGACTAGTGGTTAAACTAATTGGTCTAAAATCTTTAATCTCCAAAGCCCCTACTCTTTTTGGGATCAAAGCTAAGAACGTTGAATTCGTAGCTTTATTAATAATTCCAGATGAGAAAAATTCACTGAAAGCTTGCATCAACAGTCCCTTAAAAGTGTCCCAATTCCTTTGAAAGAAAGCCAAGGAAAAACCATCAGGACCAGGTGACTTATTTCCGTCCAACTCATTAACTGCCCTTTCCACCTCCTCTTCAGCAAAGGGTCTTTCCACCCATTCAGACATTTCTCTATCCAATCTATATGCATTTTCCTCCTCCAAGAAAAATTTGAATTCTTGATCTGCCTTATAAAGATTAGAATAAAAATCAGTAAGTCCTTGAAGGATCTCTCCCACATCTTCTGTTTCACTACCATCAATCACCAACTTCGATATATTATTCTTAGCTCTCCGACCTGAAGCAATTTTAGGGAAAAACTTTGTATTTTCATCCCCCTCCTTAATCCATGAAATCCTAGAATTCTGTCTCCACGAGATCTCCTCCATCTTGAGCACCTCAAGAAACTCCATTTTCACCTCGTCTCCTACATCTGTCGACCTCAAAGAACAACCCCTCTTCTTCCTTCCTATCCAACTCTCCTAAGACCTGTAACAATTTTTTTCTTCTTGACCTCAATACTACCAAAACAATCCTTATTCCATTGTTTCAACTTGAATTTAATGCCTCTAAGACTTCTCATAAACCTGAAACCCGCCCACCCTTGTGCTCCCTCATTTACCTCCAACTACCAATCTTTTATTAATTGACCAAAATTAGGGTGCTCTAGCCACATATTCTCAAATCTAGAAGGGGATGGGCCTCTGGAAACCCCTCCAGCAACCAACAATAAAGGGTAATGATCAGAGATGTATAACTTTCCTCTTTGATACACAAATACACCAAAAATATTGCCATCTTGTATGGAATTGAACTTTGTGTATCCAGAAAGATAATCTTTGAGGTTAAACAAATGCCATAGATGTTTTTGATTTACCCAGGTAAATCAAAAAGGAGGATAAGAAGATGACCAAATGTCTCCCTCCATGTGGATCCCACTTCTTGGATTATTCACTGAAATTTTGTTTCTAACTAGAGGTATGAGTGCTTTGACTTCACGATGGACCTTGATGTCCCAAATAAACACAAGAGATCCCAAAAGATCCCATTGGTAATCTTTCCTTTCTATGCTACTTCCATAATCTCCTTTCTTTACCAACCCATTCCACATGGAAATGTCTCACAATATTTTATATGCTCTTTAACTGATACCTCGTAAAATTGGGTTGCAATTTTTCTTTTCAAATCTCTATTCACAATAGAACTTTTTGGTGAAAAGTTTTACTACAATGGAGGATGAGGTGAATATCACACGATCTTCATATCTTGTAGCAATCATTTTTGAAGTGAGCATGTTCTCTGTAACATGCTTTGACTTCTTCAGAAAAAGCTATATATACTTTCTGCGTTCTGGAAACTTTCTTATAGTCCTCCTACTTGTCTGTTGTCTCCAATTCCACCTTTCCTATGCCCAACTTACTGGAAATGATTCTTCTTTGTTGTGCTTGATTATTCAAACCAAATATCCAAAACTATTTTTCTTAAGAAGGCGCTACTCATCCACCTTTCTTTTCTCCTCCAAAATTTATAGGTTTGCATATATAAATCCACTTTATAAGATGAAATGTTCTCTTAGTGCCCTTGCTGCTACAGAGGCACTGTGTTTGGAGTCCATGAACACATCTTGAGTATTTTTTGAAAGTGTTGGAACTTGTTGAAAGAACTAATTTATAAATTCTGAAAAATTATTGGAATGGCAGTAAAATGTTCTCGCACATTAAATTGCTTCTTGATTGATATTATTTTGAGTCTTGTAGGTTTAATTGATAAAAAATTTGTTCACTTTTAAGTATGCTGGATTTATAGGGGCCTCACACTTGGCTAGAGAGGCAAATGCTGTTGTAGCTCGGTTAGCCAAGCATGGTGCCTCCAAAATTGAGTTACATTTTGGGCCCTCCGTGGGGGAGATGGCAGGGTTGGTGGTTGGCTAGGGATGGTTGTATGAGGGGGCATAGGCATCTAGTGATATTTGGGGGGGAGGCATAGCCTGAATATCCCCACCATTTTTTTATTTAATATAAATATTCACATTATTCATATAAAAATATATTAACTTGAAGTATTCTGATTGAATTTCAATCAGTCTTCAATCTTCTATTCTAAATTATTTTCATTTAAATACATTAATCCAAGTGGAAGAAGAAATAAGACGTGATTTGGGGACTATATGAGAGAAAAGGGGGAGGAGGGGAAAAAAAATGCTTCGGGCAACATTTTGAGTGATTTGGATATTCTGTAAATGAGTTTTGTACTTGTCGTTAGAGATGTGCAAAACTTGTATTTTGATGCTGCCATTTTAGCAATATGGGGGAAAATGCTTTGGGCAACATTTTGAGTGATTTGGATATTCTGTAAATGAGTTTTGTACTTGTCGTTAGAGATGTGCAAAACTTGTATTTTGATGCTGCCATTTTAGCAATATGGGGGAAAATTTCCCAAAATTTTTTCTTCATCCAACCTCAATTGACAATATGTCAATTACTTGTCATCTACATTTAAGGTGTTAGAGATAGCGAAGGGAGATACATATGGATTTTGGAGTAGGCTTATCTTTTAAGGGTATTGAGTTCGGAAAATCCTTCGAAGTTATGGATTCTTTTTTTTTTTTTGGTAGTCGGAAGTTATGGATTCTTAGTCAAATCATTTTATGAGGTATTTGATGAGTTTCTAGGGAAAAGTTGCAACATTTGGAGATGTAAGGTTCCCAAGGGTAGAAGTTTTCCTTTGGTGTTTGATGTTGGATATTGTTGAAATATTAAATTTGGGCTCTCTTATTTGTAGTTGCGCCTTCACCTATCAGCTTAAGCTTTGAGGTGTAACCATCGTTTAACATGGTACTAGAGTGGGAGGTCTTGTGTTCAACTCCTGGGGGTGAGTTTGCCTTGGCATTTATTTGTATATAGGACGTTCATACCTTATGTTTGTCCTCCCCACGTATGTTCCTGTGCGAAGTTGCATGTGTGGGGGAGTGTTGAAATGTTATATTTGAGCTATTTTATGCATAGTTGTGCCTTCACCTATCAACTTAAGCTTTTAGGTGTAACAGTCGTTTAACAGATATGATTCTCATGGTTGACCATTTGATCAAGAGGGGTTGTTATTATTATTATTATTATTTTTTGATCAATAATGAAGTGTGTGTGTGTGTGTGTGTATAATGTAAAATAAAAGTAATACAATGGAGCGGCTGGAAGCAAAAATACAAACTACAATCCCTGGTCACTTGGCGCCCCCTCAATGCAATACTAAGAATACCATACTCATAGCTGAATGAACTAGAGTGTGATCTGAACAAGAAATTCATACTCACGCTCCATAAAAACAATCAGCTAGAGATATGGAGGCACCCCATCGCCCTAGATGATATCAGAATCTATATGCACTTTGCACAGAGCTCTATCAAGAGGGGTTGTTATGTGTGCCTAATTGTTGTGGAATGTGCTTAGCAGGTTTGGTTTGTGGCTTATTCATTTCTTTCTTTCCATCTTTGGTATACTGTGCTTTCTGCTCTATAAAATGTAATTTATTTTTTGCTGGTGGAAGTATGTTCCTTGGAATCCTTGAGACTTAATTTCTTCTACAATGAGCTTGTATGCATTTTTACAGAGCTGTGGAAGCAACAAATTGATAATTTCCCAAGGATTGTTGGTTTCATTGTTTCTTCTCTTTTGCAGTCTATAACTGTGAGATTGATGGTTTGTCATTAGCCCATTTGGATAATGATTGGCGGGAGCTTCTAAGTTGTAATTATGTACTTGATTTGTCAGTTAGGAATCCTATTTGATTCTTTTTCTCTTTCTTTTCTCACATTTAACACTTTCAAATGCTCTTTATCATCGATATTAATTTGTTTCCCATAAAAAAATTTTGCACTTCATAGTCGGTGTGGAAAACAAAATCCATAAAATCAACTAGGAGGGTGTTTTTACCATTTCGCTAAACTAATGCAGCATGGTAACTAGTTAGATTTTGTGCTGCATCAAGTTACTGGAAACCAAATGCAAGGGCTGAGTTGCCCAAGGTGGGACACAAGAAGTACCAGATTTTTCCATGCCTTGGTATATGTATGAAGAAAAGCCATCTGTATAAATATAATGATACTGAATGATAACAGATGCGATCTGTATATTTATCCTAGAAGTTCACGAGGAAGTATTTGATGCCTGTAAGACTATTGGGCAAACGCTTGGATGGTTCTAATTTTTCTTGCTTGAGAGTGGACGTGCCAATTCTGGGAATTTGAGGCATGAGCCTTGGCATCCATCAAATTTTTTTTAGGGGATAAAGCTCGTGACTGAGATGGATTCACCTTGGCATTCTCTATGTCATTGAGAAATGATATTCACGATTAATTAACTGTATGATTGACACAAACAAATTGTTTTATGATCGTATGAAAGATTCTATGTGTGGCATTGATTGCCTTGATTTAAGCAAAGAGATAAAATTGGTGAATGATATTAAACCCATGATCTTTGTGTAGTGCAAGCATGATTGAAATGTGCTTAGAAACGAAGATAGTGGAAAATAGCATTTACTTATGCTAGAGAGGTTTCACTAAAATGTCCAGAATATGGATGTTAGCAAACAACCAACAGATGCATATACCATTAAATTGGGTTGGAACTTGGAAGAGAAAAGAGAGTGATTGTTGGAGGATTTACATTCCATATTTAGTTGAAGAGGCAAATATCATCCATGGGAGATAGAGATTTGGAAGGCTGTTGTTTGAGGAGATTGATTCTTTTAACATCACTATGGAGGAAGCTTTCTCTGTCCTTTTAGATCCCCTTGAAGAGCACAGGTGACTTGAATGTGCAGTGGTATTGATGGTTTTCTTCAAGATCTTGCTGTATAGGCTGCAAGTGCTTTGGTTCTTTTCCCCTCAAGTTTGCTCGGTTACCACCGGATTCCCCTTGAAGAAGTTATTTCCATTTGGCAGCTTCCTTTACCAATATCCTAATGTTGGATCACCTCATCAGCTGAAGTTGGAGACTTTTGAAATGTTGAATCATGTGATGAAGTAAAGAGGAATCAGTGGGCCAATTAATTTTCTTACCGTATTTACTTGCTGCATTTTGGCTACTTGCTAAAGAGATTTGGTTCCTGGTTGATGGAAAATAATATCATGGATCTTTTAAAGTTCTGTTCACCTAAAGGCTTTGAGAAGAAATCTCTATTGTTATAGCGATTGAGCATTTTATTGCACTTTGTTATACTTGGATATAGTAAAATGTAAGAATCTTTGATAATAATTAGATAAGCGTATCAATTGCTGCATTCGTGAGTGAAAAATATTTCATTTGTTAGCCATCTCCAAGAGATTCAGGTTCTTAGTGATGCCCTTATGAGATCTGACGCATAATTGTGGGAATGGAACCTAAGAGTAATAGAATATTAACAGGGCACCATTGTTGCTAGGTCTTTCTTCTGCATCTTGGAGTACTTTTTTCTGATTTATGAATTGTTTTTTAATTTTGATTATCTTTTTAAAATAAGTTTAGCCTTAATAGATGGATTCTATGAGCTTCTATGAGTACTATAGTACACTATAGTTTTAGATTATGTCTTAAGTATGTATTATTTTTGCTTTACATCTTACATATGTATTATTATGTTCTTAAATTTATTTTTTATTTTTAGCAGCTAGAAATCGATTATGCAATAATCAGTGTGTATAAACAATGGATTATATATCAAGTTATCAACACATATGTTGTGATCAATTTTCCTAGAATTAAATATTTTGAATTACTTTATTAATATTAAAAAGATTAAAAGATGGCTTTCTTCTAGCAGAATAAGATATGTTGACACCCATTTATAAGTATGTTGTCGAAGTTTCAACTTTTAAGTATAATTTTTATTGATATCCTTGAATTCAAAGGTTGGTGTTAAAAGAAAAAATAATTAGTCTCTCAAATGTTTCAGTTTTATGCCTTCTAGAATCAACATACCGATTTCAGAATGTTGACAAATTAAATCATTGCATTATTGTGCATTTTGTCTCTGGAATTTAGATCTATTCCGAAAAAAAGACAAAAAATAAGAATAATTAAAGGTCTATTGGTTTTATGTTATTTTTTGAAGCTTTCCTGAATATCGTCTTCAAAAGAGAATTTTTCTAATAAAATTTGTTTTTATCAAAGTTTCTGGTCAAATTTGTACTTTGAGGAAAGCAATATCTCTTTAGCATATCAGTCTATGAAGTTAAAATAATAAACAATTGGGAAAAGAATGCAGATCAAGGTTTACAATTTCGGTGCCACTAGGCGTGCCGCCCAGGGCACCGAGCAACATTTCGGCGGCGATTCACCGGAAAAATGAATTTCCAGTGAATCGAGAAAAATTTCGGTGGCACGCCGAGCCAGAAAGCTCTTTTTTCCCTCTTTTTGTCCGAAAATGATGATTTGCAACAATAATATGTAAAATAACTGCTTTTTCATGTATAATTGTACTTAAATTACTACAAGTAGCAGTTATATACTTAAAAAAATCATACAAATGCAATGTGACATGTAAATGTAATGATTGGGGTGATGCTGTGCACTGTGCTTAAATAAAAAATGACAAATAGGATCCAAAATTTAAATTAAATTGAAACAACAATATATAGAGTAAAAAACATACTATCATATCGTCACATTAGTAATGAAATGAATGACGCGGCTCAAATATTGCTCTCTCGCCAATAAAGTGGCAGTAACGATTCCATCCCATACGAAATCTGTACTCTCTCTGATATGAACCGACATACTGGTCATACTCCTGTGTCACGTGTGCCATGATACCAACTGGAGGGAAATCATCATAATAGTAGCACCGATTTGACTCTGGCTGTGGTGGTGACGGAGGAGACGGCGTAGGATAACCGGAATGCTTGTGTGGAGGGTTTAGTGCTACAGCTCTAGTAGCAGTTGGTACAGGCATAGCATAATAACCGTACGGATATGGGTTTACTGGAAAGATCCTAAATGGACAGATGTCTGCATGTGTTCTCCAGGATATCTGTGTGATGTACCATAACTATTACTATCTGATGAATCTGCTGGCCCAAGCTGTTGATGATAGTAGAATGGATAGTGTCCCTGGCTCAGCTGTGGTGGATATTGCTCTCTATAAGAACTCGATGATCCTCCAACATCTAAAGATTCGAAACTTTGTGCTATGGAAGACGAGTCATCGTGCATCCTTGTATGCTGTCTTTCTTTGCCTTTTCTCCTCTGATAGGAATGTGCCTTACTTTCATCATGACCTCTAAACTTGTGGTCAGTGTCCTGTGTGGCATGATGGAAAGCCGCATCTCCAGTAAAAGGGGTTAACCCCAGGCCACTAGTGACAACACCATGATGAGTACCACTAGTACCACCATTTCCGTCATCATCATCTGATGATCCGGACTTTATCCTCCTCATTTGTCTCCTCCTCCTCTGATGATGATTCAACATGTCCATGGGCTGGGACTGGGGCTGATCTTGTCGCGGTAACGGAGGGAGGAACAACTCTTACAGATCTATCTAGTGAGTCTTTGTTGCCCTCCCCGCACTCCTCCTCCATAGCTGCATCCACATCGATGCCTATCTCTGTTGCAGCGTGTGCAATGACTGGGCTAGGACGACCATCAGGCTCATCCATTTCAACACATCTAACCCACTCTGCAAATGGATCCTCCTCATCAACTTCATTACTGAATAACACGTCCAAAGGATTCTTCACTGTCGTGGTGCGCTGCTCTACTCTAACTGCCTCGTCCTCAGCTTCATGTTGTAATGGCAGAAGACCAACTTATGCAACCTTTGATAAGCTAGCCGGTTCCTCTGCTTCGTGTGTATGAGTGCAAATGTACTCCAATTGCGCTCATAAGCAGAGGAAGATGCTGCCTGAGCCAAATATGCGACATGCTAGTTTCTTCAGTGTGGGGGCACCTGTCCCATACATCGCCTACCATTCACTTGGATTTACAAATAGAAAATTTTAACATTTATTTAGAAATTAAAATAGAGAAATATCATTTAATAATTAATATTCACAATCCTTTGTCACTTACACGGCATCATCGTTGTCCTCGATGCAATCGCCGTAGTCGACCCGAACGAGCCCATCGCATCTTTAAATAGTATCAACTGGTAATGGAATTTGAAAGGGTTAGTATTTAATATAACTATTAAGAAGAATTAATATGCATAGGTCAAGTTAAGAACTACAGCCCTACCTCGTTTCCAAATTCCCCAACTGCATCTGAATGGGGGTCCAACTTCATGAAGACCTGGTGGACTGAAGCGTAGAGGTCGGTGCATGTGCCAAGGTTATCCTTATAATAATACTTAGGATTCAAATAATATGCTATATTGACGATTACAAGAAAAAACATTAGTACAAATAAAATATAATTATAAACGTTATTGAACATAAAAGATTCAAATAGAAATATAATTATATTTGCTGAATGCAGAGGATGCGCTAACGACTTGAACCATTTATTATTAATAATCTTGTGTACCCACTTGTACGATGAAGGTGATGTGGTCTGAATCTGAGATTTCATCATCGCCATACACTGATATATAGATCCTACCGTGGGATAGGCTTCTGTGTCAACTATCCTCAGTACATAGTATATAAGCTCCAGTACATCAATCAACTCACGCACTTTCTCCCAAAATGTACTGGACAAAACAATATCCTCTACTCTCCTCCCCATATCCGTGCAACTCTGACTACAGCTCGTCCAATCCTCACTGGTAAAGAGAGATCTTAATCCTTGCCTGTGACTTAAAATATTCTCCAATGCAATCTAGTTTATGCCGAATCTGGTAATCCCTGGCAGAACTATGTCCCCACCACATCTTTCTCATTTTCTCAGGTACATAATTGTGGTTGTACACAAATGTGGTGAGTGATCGTGCATCCCTCAATGTAGTAAGTACATTGCTCCTCTTGCCAATTGCCTTTAGCGTCAAGTCGATGCAAAGTGTGGCACATGGCGCCCAATAAAGGTTCTACCGCTACTCTAATGTCTGGTCGGCTTTCTTGAATGCACTGCCACTATCTGTTACAATCTGAATCACGTGCTCAGGGCCAACCTTCTCTATCACACTCTCTAATAGGCCAGCAATATAGGCCGCATCCTTGATATTGTGTGATGCATCAACAGATCTCAAGAACACTGCCTTGCCTTTGCAATACACCATGAAATTGATGATAGACAGTTTAGTAGGACATGTCCATCCATCACACATGATGGTAACTCCAAACTGTTGCCAATGGGGTCATAAGGATATAATAAAGTCTCTCATCGCTGCCTCCTCGTCCAAGTACGTACTCATAATCTCCTGAGGCATAGGAGACAAGACTTCCTGACCCGACTTCTGGATAACATCGACCATATTCTTGAAATGTGGGTTCATTGCTGCATTCGCTAGAATGTGATTGAAGATAAAAAATTTTGATATGAATTTCCCCATCCTCTGCTTGACATTGCCCTTGCCCTACATATCCCTTAGTCTCTTCTGCTTGGTACCAGATGAATGGAACATACTAGGCTCCATAGGATAATTGGGCATCCTGGTGCTCTGAAAATGAGTGAGTCCAGGCCCAGCCCCATGTTTAGGAGCATCAACATCAACTGCATCTCCTCTAGAGGTACCACCCCTGTGAAATTCGTACCTCCCAGCCTCCCTCCTCTCAAACTCAGACTGCAAAGATACTCCCATTGAGGCTCTGAATGCTGCCCTCTTTGCCTCTGTCACCATGTCCTCTGGTTACACGGTATCATCATCATAATCATTCTTAGCCATAGGGGGTCGGATAGGCTCTGCCAATCTACGTCTAACCTCCTCCTGTGCGTGCCTCCTCTCCTCTCTAGATGCACTCCCTGACTGTAAGTGCTTTCTCATCTGCCTTTTAACCTCTGAAGGGACTCGAATACAATTGGCCACGTTCTTGTAGCCGTGCGCCAAATGCTGATTCAGCCATGATACTCCACTACCCTTTATGACTTGGAGGCAATAATTGCAGACGGTCTTATTTCTATCTCCCTTGAATCTTGTGCCATGGGCCCAGCCAATATCCTATCTCCTGCCACCAGGGCGTTCCTCTCCACTACCATTGCTAGATGCCATACTGTCTCTAACAGGCTAACCAAGAACACAGGAATCAAAATAAAACCGGTACATAGTGGAATCCGAACCCCTGCACAGAGCACAATAAAAAATTATGATTATTAATAGTCCACAATAATAAATTAGTATACTAACATTACCAATTAATTATAATTTATTATTTATAAACCATATTAATTTTTAGATTTTTTTTCAATTTTCCACCTTATTTTAATATTTTTAATAATTCCAGAAAAATTTTAATATAAAAAATTATATAAACTCTGATTCTTCAAAATAAAATTTTCTAAATTTATGAATTTAATTTGAGAAGTTATCTATTTTTTTATAAATTTTATGAATAATTTATTAATTTTCGGATTAATTAATTCAAAAAAATGATAATTTTTTTAAAATTAATCCGGGGACACCCATTTGTAGATCGGGTGTTCCCATATATTATATATAATTATCATAATATTATACAAGGTTTATGTAATTTAAATTAATTAAAAAACGAATTTATACGAATTTTCGCCAAAAAAAGGCTAAAAAATAAACTTTTTATGCAAAAAATAAAACACCGACACCCATATGTAGATCGGGTGTCGGACTAACACATATCATAAAATGAAATGATTCTATGCACTTTAGATAAAGGAAAAAAAAACGAGTTTTCCCATTTTTTACCTAATGTAAGGTTGCTATTTGAGCTTGAATCTCCTCTAAATCGGAACAAATCACTCTCAAATCACTTCTATCAAGTAGAATGATGAGAATACCCTTGATTTGAGCTTGGATTTGGTGTTTTTCGCAAAAGATTTGAGCTAGAAATGAAAACCCCCTTCTCTGCTACATTCGTCGCCCAAATTGATCGGCACCTCTTTTAATATCGCTCTCACGTGTGCGCCGCACATGTGCGAGCATAAAAAACTAAAAAAAAAAAAGCGCGTCGTCGAAACGCAACGAAATTTTGCTGAGTTTTGACGACGCGCCGAGATTTTTGGTAGGGAAAAATCCCTGGCGATTTCTAGAGATCATCCTGGACCTTTGGAGGGCGGGGGGAGAGAGAAGAAAACGAATATGCGTAGATAGGAAGTAGTAATAAAGAACTCTGGATTCATATGATCTTGCAGTACTCGATGGTTGAGGCATAATTATGAAAAATTCTGGATATAGTTTTCTTTTGCTAGCTGTCTTGTATACAAATTATGTAAATGAGACTTTTCTCGGGCAAAAAATGATTTTCTATGTGGATAAAAGTCTCACTCTTACCTAAAACTAAAGTTCTTTCGGCAAATTTCAGTAACATAAAAAGGATTTAGATATCTTGTACATGGCTAATCCAGTGATTTTCCAGTTTTTTCATCCAATGCAAATGATTTGCCTCTTTGTTTTATTTAATTTTTTTCATTAACAAATGATTTGCTTCTTTGATTTATTTAGTGAGAATAACAAAATCATTAAATTGGTGAAAAACTGCTCCTTTTTTTTTTTGTGCTGCAAATATCATGTGGTCATAGCAATTTTTTTGCTGCCTTGCTTGGTTATACTTTGTGTAAACTGCTCATAAATTATACATGTAATTTTGCCAATAGTTAATATGTTACCTTTTAGTGATAAGAAAGTGGGAAAAAAATTTATTTGTTGCAACTATAGGAGTCAAGAAGGATGTCATGAAGGATCTTCCTCCAAAGAAGGAACTCATATTGCGTGTTGATTTGAGTAACAAGCAAAAGGAATACTACAAAGCCATTTTGACACGTAACTTCCAGATATTAGCTCGCCGTGGTGGTGCACAGGTTTGTAATGTTTAATGTTAAGTGAATAGTGTTATTTATCCATGTCGTGTAGTATATTTAATTGTGCTTCGTATTTCTCAATCTAGATTTCGCTTATCAATGTGGTTATGGAACTGCGCAAGTTATGTTGTCATGCATATATGTTAGAAGGAGTTGAGCCAGATATAGAGGATAGAGATGAGGCTTACAGGTATTCTCCAACTGTTTGTTTTGTGATGCCATTGACTTTGTTTTCTCCTGTATAGTTGATATTTATGAATTATTTATTTATTTATTTGTAGTACTAAGCTTAGTTTTCTGGGTTGATAGTAGTGTGGTAAAAATGCATATTTTTGCTTTAATTAAGGTGAGAAGCTGCACTGTAGAGCCAGTGGGAGATTATTATTTTGTGTTTTGTAAGTCTTGAAAGCAAAATGCTGGTGATCTAGGGTGGAATGATGATTTTTTGTTTGTACAATGTTTGGAGTTGGTGTTCTTTATTATTGGGATTTCTTTTGTTCTGTACTTCTGTGTTGTTCGTGTTTGCAGGCAGCATCTAGATTCTTCTGGAAAAATGCAGTTGTTAGACAAAATGATGGTGAAGCTGAAAGAACAAGGGCATAGGGTTCTCATATATACGCAATTTCGGCACATGTTGGACTTATTAGAAGACTACTGTACTTATAAGGTATTAGTCGTGTTTACTTTGTATTAATATAGAAATTTATGGTTTTGAAAGAAGTGGGCAATTATTTAACTCCTATGAGGATCTTACTTTACATTCTGTTGAACTTGCTTATAAGCAATGGAACTATGAAAGGATTGATGGCACGGTGGGTGGAGCAGAAAGACAAATTCGTATAGATCGGTTCAATGCCAAGAATTCGACTAGATTTTGTTTTCTCCTTTCTACCAGAGCTGGGGGCCTGGGAATAAACCTTGCATCTGCAGACACAGTAATTATATATGACAGGTGATAGTTTGTTCTCGTTATTCTTCTGTTAATTGAAATTTGAAATAAGAAATTTTATCACACTTCAGAAAATAGAACTGAAAGGTTAAAAAATAATGAACATCCCTTAAAAAACCAAAGGAAAAAGGGACCTTGACTAGTATGATATGAAGCCTACCATACAATTATCAATCATGATAATTTCGAGGAAAGTTGTGGACTAGTAGGCATTTTGCATACAGTCATTTGTGGGAGAACTTGCTTTGTTGTTTGCATCACTGATCAGGTTAGAGTGAGATTTGCGAAGATGTTTTTGAGTTTTGAATCTCTTAAGTGTTAAGGAAAAGATTCCGCAAACATTCTTAACCCAAACCATACATATTGAATTGTAAGCGTTCTCTTCAACTGCAATATTGTTTATGAGAGTTCTCACTGAGATCCTTTCACTATGATTAAATAGAATTTATTGTATTTCTAGAAGGATAAGAAATATTATGTTCAATTCGAAAGTGCAACAATTACTGGCCGGAATTATGTCTTGCTGCAGGGAAGTGGCATTATGTAGCTCCTAATGATCACTAGATCTCATAGGTCACGAAAATCTCAGATCTGTTCCACTACCATCTTGGCCGAGAATAAAGTTAATTTCTCCTTGCTTCTATAAGAGATATGTGAAGGGCCTTAAGAGCCTGTCAAAAGCCTTTCAAAGTTCATCTTCACTCAAATTCTACTTGGAGGAAGAATACCACAAATGCACTGTGCCAATGATCTCGTGATTAAATTTTGACATGAAGAGAAGGAATCATATGAACTTTAATTGTTGTTATCTCTTGCCAGTAGTTGCTGGTTGTTTGCTGTGTCATAAGTCCCTATTGGCAATGACTATATTTACCCTTTTGCAGTGACTGGAATCCACATGCTGACTTACAGGCGATGGCTAGAGCTCATCGTCTTGGGCAAACAAATAAGGTTGGAGACAAAATCATAGTTAATTCTCATGCAGAAATTTAATAATTGTTGCCATTGTTGGTATGAAAGGGAAAGTTTTGGTGGTTTCTTGACGTGTTGCAGGTAATGATTTATAGGCTTGTAACACGAGGGACCATTGAAGAAAGAATGATGCAGTTGACTAAAAAGAAAATGGTTTTGGAGCATCTGGTGGTTGGGAGGCTTAAGGCACAAAATATCAACCAGGTATGCCTTTATATTTTTTATCTTGTTTATTTATTTAGCTCATTGTTTCAAGTGTGTTTTGATGTCATCTTTTTGGTTGCAAATTCTATCACTGGCGTTTTCTAGTTGCCATGTTACTGTTAACACATCCAAATATTTCTCTACTGTATAAATAGAGTCTGTCGACAATTTTGGTCTGTCACTTATGGCATCAACTTTGATACTTGCAGCAATAACTAAGAGGTTGTTTGGTATAACTTTTCAAAGTTACTTTTCAAAGTAGAAACAAATTGTAAAAGTTAAAAAATTTTGCTTTGAAAAAGTTAAAAAGTAACTTTGAAAAGTTATACCAAACAACCTCTAATTCTTAAATTGTTTTATTGATTTACATGCTTATGTTAATTGCTTGTGCTCCCTTTTCCATGCGAGTGAAATTTTTAAGAGTTTATAAGTGCGCCAGTGAAAGAAAATTCCTTTTTCAATTACAAAAAATGGCATATATATCTAATGAAGATTCTACTGCAAAAAACTAGGAAGAGTTAGATGACATCATTAGGTATGGTTCAAAGGAGCTTTTTGCTGATGATGGTGATGAAGCTGGCAAAGTCCGCCAAATTCATTATGACGATGCTGCTATAGATAGGTAGAATTGATTACATGCTCCTAAATTCCTAAATTGTCAAAATTTATACTCTATGCTTATATTTTAATCTTAATGGCTTTTTGTTTAATAGGTTACTTGATCGTGAGCAAATTGGAGATGAAGATGCTGCAATTGATGAAGAAGAGGAAGATGGTTTTTTGAAGGCATTTAAGGTCTCCTTTTTACTTGCAATATATAAATATATAATGTACATTTGAATGTATATCATATGGATATGCTTGTCTAGGCATGGTGATCATATTGATCATCAGCTAAAGAATGCTCTATGGATGGATTTTTTTGAATGTTCACTGGGGAAGGGTCCATGCCTTAATGTGGACAAAACTGGAAAAATTTCGCAGGAGGGTTAGAATTTTGTCATTTTTTTTATTCTGTGATCTTCTAAACCAATGGTTCAATTTATAAATTAATTTTTGGGCATCATTGTTTAAGTGATTTAGTCATGAATCATGTTTCTGATGGTTGGTGTTTTTGTTTGTCTTTGGACTGCCTTTTTTCCAGTATTAATGTATAAACTCTTGTTGCAGTTAATACATTTTCTCCTTTCTCGTAGGAAAAACTATGTTATATATATGTTTGTATGTATGTACGTATGTATGTATGTATATATGTATATATATATATATATATATATATATATATATATATATATACAATTTTTAGTATATGTTGTCCAGTTAGTGGGCCATGTCTAGAAGATATCCTTGACTATGGTGCATTGATCATGTGATTATATCCATCTTATAGTCAACCTACCTCTATACATTGCTGAGATTGCGTTTCCAATTGTTTAGAGAAAGGTATAGCTTGATTGTCAGTGAAAGATTGTTGGATTGATATGATCTTTGAATATTTTCATGGTTGAATTGATTTACTTCAGAGATTTATATGACAATAATGATGACAAAAAAACAAATTCAGCAGCCGCAGCGGCTAGTACTATTACTGCTATTACTACCTCCACGACATCCACCACTAGTGCTACAATAAAGAGCCCTACCTGAATAGTTGTTATCAGCAACATGAATCCTATACCACTATTACAATTTTTTTCTAAATTTGATGAATAATGAAGGTGTGTGTGTGTGTGTGTGTGTGTGTGTGTATAATTATTTATAAAATGGAGTATGGATTGTACAATAAAACCTATGGCATAGCCGACAAAGTACTCAACACCATGCAACCCACCCTAAAAGAGAACTTCTGGACCCCACAAAATAATAAAAAAGATATTGCAATATGTCATACCAATAATGGACTTTTTAATAGACATAATAAATAATGACCCAAAATACACAATATAAATTTGAAGTATTAATCCTATATTCTTCAGACCTTCCTCATCAGTAATAAATGTACGCCTGAATTTGAAGTTTTGGTTTTACGCTACTTCATGAAGCCATCTTTATGAAATCATAATGTTGTATATGGCAGAATTAAGACCTTTTCAATAACGAAAAGCCATCCTCTGAGATGTGAAGGGAAAAAAAATGCTTCTATCATATGGCTTGTTCAAAAATCTTGAAGAAAAGTATGGTGATTCTGTACCAGCTCCTATCAGCTTCTTATTAGCTTTTGGTTTGTCTATGGTCTGTTAATTTGATTCAAATTGGATTTAGGAAGTTCCCTGTGTAAATCTGGATCCCAACTAATTGTTAATGCTATAATGTGATGCTCAAGTTTGAATCTTTTGCATTACCCTAAGAATTGTCTATTCCATACATCAGTGAGTTATCTAGCTGTTAGGCCATGCCTAGGGGATCTTTTGGACCAGAAATCATGTTGAACATATCATATTATGATAATTATTTGTAACACGTCGATCCCTACAGCAACGGCTCACCGGGCCTCACGGTTTTGCTTTTGGGTTTTACTCCAAAAGGCCTTGTTACATGAGGAAGTAGCAAGCCTACATATATAGACCTTCACCTTCTCCTCCCTGAGCAACGTGGGACTCGGGATCTCACAATCCACCCCGCTTAAGGGCTGCACATCCCGATGCAGTAGACTGCTAGCTCCAGTAGCATGCCAACCCATTATTTGGGGCCCACCCACATGCAATGACTAGCATCTGGGTCCCACATTTCCTGTCAGGGTCTGGCTCTGATACCATTTTGTAACGCCTCGATCCCTACAACAATGATATTGTCCGCTTCGGCCCACCGGGACTCGTGGTTTTGCTCTTGGGTTTTACCTTCACTTTCTCCTCCCCGAGCAATGTGAGACTCGGGATCTCACATTATCTGACAAGTGCTTCTCTAGGTTGTAGTTGTGCTTTAGATCTTCTGCCAGAGGACGTGAATATTTTTTAGCTACTCAATTAATGATCACTGGATTGGCCTTATTTTGGAGTAGATTCTCTTTTTTAAAATTTCAGAGTAGGCTAGGGGGTGTGTTTAGAATATTAGGCAAAAGATGGTCTGAGCAAAATCTTGAAGTTTGTAAAAATTCCTACAAAAGGGGAAAAGAATAAGAAAGAAAAAAGATGCTTCAACATTTCATTTGGTAAGAAAGAAAAAAGATACTTCACACATGATGCTTCCAAAAAACGAAAAATAGAATAAGAAAGAAAAAAGATACTTCAACATTTCATTTGGAAGAAATACAACTGAAATTATTTATTATTGCCCATTTTGTATTAGAAGAAAATTTTGCATATTAGTTGCAAAATCTTAAATAATTTTGCATATTGAAGGGCCTAAGTGAGTAAGAGGCAAGCCTAAAAAGATATGGATGGAATCTATAAAACAAGACTTACAAAAACGTAGATTAACTAAAGATATGATTTTTGATAGAGCAGGATGGAGAGACAAGATTTGCGTCACCGACCCCGTTGTGGTGGGAACTGGCTGATGATGATAATTAGTTGCAAAATCTTAAACCTTGTTGATAATTGGCTATCCTCATTTGAAATCTGAAATGTTTTTAGCGAGTTGTTATTTCATGAAGCATGAATTTGGGACCCGATCCCATGCTGTTTTCTTTTATTTGTTTATTTACTTTTTGGTTGGTCAAACTTAATCTGATCAGAAATTGGTTGTGCATTTTTATCTAACCTGAACCTGAAAGGTAAATCTGTTGCCACACTGCAGGTAGCAAATTTTGAATATAAAGATGAAGTAGAAGCCTCAGCAGAAGAGGATGGACAGAGGCAATCGGTGGTGGATAAAGCTCCAATCAGCAATTCAGAAAGAGCCAATTACTGGGATGAATTGCTGCGGGACAGATATGAAATGCATAAGATTGAAGAGTTTACTGCTTTGGGCAAAGGAAAGAGAAGCCGCAAACAAGTATTTCCTTAAACTTTATTTATTTATGTTTTTATTTTCAGAAAGTGTGTTAGCCCTTTCCGTTGTGTTCTGTATTTTCACTTGTAACATATTTTGGCTCTAATTTTTATTGTCATGCCAATATTCTGTGTAGCCTTTTATTTATTTTGTGTAGTTTTTCAGGTTTGTTCCTTGGTTTAAATCTATGCATAAAATACAAATTAACAACAGATTCCTTTTATGGGGAAGTATGTGAATTGTGGAATTACTGTCATAATAGCTCAAGTAAAATGATTGGAATGCTAAAAAAAAATTTCTGCCTGTATGCAATTTCTCTGGGCAAGTTTACCTATGTACATGATGCCATTCCTGAAGATGTCTTACCGAGTCACCTTTCTTTCAAGTCACATGTTGTGTAATTTCCATCAAGTCACCTTTCAGTATAGCATGAATGAGTTCTGTGCTCTTAAGCAATTTTTTAGTCATAGGATGCTCCTTGGCCTCTATACTACTTTTGTGACGACATGGATTGCATTTATGCTTCTTGGAACTTAACGGAAACAAAGACTCATTGACAGTGACCGTTTGGGAAGGAAGGAAAATGGCGGTGGAGGATGATGAAGGTTATACATTGGTAAAACGAAGGCATTGATCGTTTAATCAGGCAAGGTGCAGTTTTAAGGCTAGAATTCGAAGGCAGACTTTAAGAATCCAGAAGAAACTGATTACCTTGGATGGTTGTGTGGGAATGTGGATAAGGCTAAGGTGAAGCTTCGCATTATTGACTGTGTCTGAAGGAGATCTTATTGGGTCTTTCTTGAAGATAAGGAGATCTAATGTTTTCTGAAAATCCTGGATAATGTGAAAAGCAAGACTAGCATAGGGGCACCATTGGGGTCATTTTGTTTGAAGATAGGACAACCATTATCTAACGCCCCGGATCCGAGTTACGTAGTGAAAACCGTAACTCATCTTCGAAGGTTAATTTTTCACATAATATCGATATATCAGAGTGAAGGAAAAACATGAATAAAACAATAACTACATAATCAAAGTGCACTATAATTCCAAGCTCAATTATAAAATACCATATCTCAAGTCTAATTCAGATGAACCAAGCATTTACCCATAGAGTATCGTTCTCTCTAAGATCTGAAAACAAAACAAAACAAAACGGAATGAGATACGAATATCCCAGTAAGTAGCACATGCATGCTCAAATACATTTTATACAGTTCTAAAACATGATTTAGTTATAAAATGTATAACAGTAACGGTAACACGGATAATTCGAATAATTCAACAATAATCATCAATCAATATGAGATAAACCCGAGTAATCGATCATGTCAAACAAATTTGCAGTATCGAATCAGAAATCGATAAGTTACAGCAGGATTCATGAAATAAGACTGCCTTTAACAAGGGTGATATCAATGTCCACTATGCCACCTCCCGGCTTATGTGCGAAGCCGAGTACACGATCATCGTCTTATGCGGGAGAACCCAATCAGTACAACGAAGGGTTGGCATGTACTAACCAGTCATAGTCCAAGTACACGATAAAATGAGGGAAAGCCGTAGCCCACCAGTACATAGAATGCCTCATCGAGTAAACGATGAAAACGCTTGCGCGAACAAAGAATTATTACTAGCAAAGAATAATCCTTCCCACTATCTAGCTTCTAAATGGATCCATATAGAGCTTTGCCCACTAGACTCTAAAACCAAACCAATCATGAAAATCAAGCAAGCACAACTCATCTAAATCTCAATTACATCATCCCGAGTACATGGGGAATCTCTGAGTACACAGAGGCATCAACATCCCAAGTACATGGGGTATCCCCGAGTACACGAAGGTATAGCATCTACCCAAGTACATGGACATCTCAATCCATCTCTCCAAGTACATGGAGGAAAACCAATCCGAAATCCAAATCCAATCATTCATAATCAGTTTAAAAATCATTTTTCGTAGAATTCGCATAAAACCATCTCGATGCAAGTCTTTCCCAAAATCATGTCATTTCCGTCTAACCTAAAGTAAAATAGAATGCAATACATCTGAGTTCAATCCTATCAATTAAATTCATAATTTGTTTTACTCATTTAAATTCAAACAGTAAATTTTCTTATAAGAATGAACCTTAAGTTATTCTCTACTAACTGAACCACTAATGCCTACTTCTAAAACTTCTAATTTACTTAAATGAGAATGCTAAATAAGTCCCTAATTGAACTAACAAGTTCATACTAAAAATATGCTGATTTACCCTCTGGGCGCCTACCACAGAGTGCCTAGGCAGTCCCTGGGCGCCCAGCTAAAATTATAGTGCAACTGGCATGGGCGCCCACCACAGGGTGCCTAGGCAAACCTTGGGCGCCCAACCAAATCCTATTCCTCTAATCAATGTGTTTATGCATATTTGGATTTAATTCAAATACGAAATCACACTCCATAATATTAGCCGCCATTATCAAACAAAACAGAGTTCACAGCAAGTTCAATTGCACAAATCAATTCAGTTCTTCAATTTGATCAACCAAAACGAAAATCAGAGGTGCTACTTACATTTGATTAAGCTCAGATTCGTCTTCTTGTTTAGCTCAAGTTCCAGATCTCTTCTTTTTCGTCAATTTATCCTCTATTAACAGAAAATTTAGAAAACCTTAAGTATCTTCTCAGATCTGATTAGATCTGACTATAGCTAAGGAAATTCTCTAGAATACCTCATGATTTAGGAGCTAAACTATCCTTACCCGAGATTTCTCTAATCTGGATGAATTTCTCACTAATTCTCACCCAAAATTAGCAATCGGCCATGGAGGAACATATTACTCTCCTCTCGCTTCTCCCAAATCTAACAATCAGATTTTCATGCCTCCTCTCTTCTTCCTCAATTCTCCAGAAGCTCCTCTCTTCTCCAGAATCCTCCGGATTTGCTCTAGGGAATTCTGCACTTCACGACCAAACCAACATGAATCAAATCCTAGGCAACTCTTTATAGTTGCCGCCAACAGTCTCACTTTCTTTTCATGATTCCATACATGCTTCACCAAACTTACACTCTACATGGCCAAGGAACATGAATTAATGATTCAGTGTAAATGCCACTCTAACCAAATTTATACTCCACCAATCAGTTGAATTACTTCCTGATTCGCTGCACTGCTACACCACCTAACATTTTACATTATCCCCCAATCAACTTAATTAAAACATGATATATATATATACACATTGACTCTATTATATACTATATTAAAACTTAATTACTTTCCTTTTACAACCTCTTAAATTTCCACCTTTTTAATAAATCTGAAACCTTAAATCTCCTTGTCATCATAAATCTCTACAAAAATTTAACACTTAATTAATTACAATTATTAAATTCAGAATTTTAATTATATTGAAATTCAGGATTTTACACATTATAGATGCAGGTCACAACCAATTGGGAGCCTTTATTCACACCTGTCATTACAATTTATCCCAATACCAGAATACTATCATCTTACCTTTCCATAATCTGGACGGAGGAGGGTTGTACACCTTGAAGTCTGTTAAATTCATACTGGAGAAGGAGAGTCGTAAGGTTAGTCGGAGGGTTGTGAAAGGTCTCTCGGAGTTTGTCCACTGTAATGACATGGTGGGTCTAGTTCAGAATGTTGGCTGGACATCAGTGGTTGAAATTTGTCTGAAAAAGACAAGTGGAGTTTGGCAATTTTGTGCCAACAACGTTACAGTACATAACATTTGGAAAATGTTGTGGATGCTACCACAAGAGTTGGTCAAATAAAGAAAGAGACATTTCATGTGATCTCCAAAATAAAGGCCATATGTTATCTCTGAATCAAAAGAAGAAGCTTTGAGCGTGGTGATATTGGGGTCAGTGAGACAGAGAAATACTGATTGGAGTGTCTCCTTAAAAAGGAGGGAGGAGAGAAACCCTTCGTTTCCAACTGACATAGCGGCAAAATAGGTTCTTGCCGCAGGTGGCCACGGTATTTCTTCCTTTTCTCCCATAATTGATACGGCCCAGTCAGGAAACATGGTTGATGTTGGTGATGTCCCCTCCAAGGTTTGATTAGAATCTGAAGTGGAGGAATACAGTTCATCGGGTTAGTAGGATGGCAATGGAGTCATTTTTTTGTTGTTGTTGGTGTTTTGGGGTTGGAGACAATTGGAATTTCAGTCTTCATTCAATGTTAATGGATAAATTAGGTTTTGAAATGATGGTGGAAGAGTCTCAATATGTTCAAAGGTCGGATGCCGGGCGATTCTCTGAGAAGGAGTCGTTCCCATTGAATGCAGTAGTCTCTAATTCAAGGCACACAGGCACAGTAAGGGAGCTGGTTATTATTCATGAATGGTTCCACTGATTCCAGGAGGTCAGAAGGTGAGACAGCTGCTAGTCCCCTTCTCCCTGTCTTCAAGGACACGACCCTTCCAGTGTAGTGGAACTCTGAAAATCAGGCTTAAATGGGTACACCCTTTGTTTCTAGCTGTAAAGACTGTGTGTAATTCTAATTCTGGTGTCCCATCTGCTGGATTATTTGTCTCTTCTTAATACACCCATGTCGTTTCCTTCAAATGGGGTTAGAGTCCGAGGTTTTGGCAGTTGACTTAACCTGGAATCCTGTTGCTATTAGCCCAGGGATGAAAATCAGGTTATGAGTGGATTTAGAGGGGACTTTTTGAGTGGAAAGGGCTAGAGGTGCTGCTGTTGTGCTTCAGGTGGAGATATGGGACAACCAGCGGATTGAGGTGGTGGTTGAGTCCTTTAGGAACAAAAGCAGGGTCTAGGACAGGGTATGAAACCCCTGAAAGCCTACTGTTGTAGAGTTGGTGGGAGGACAGGAAATGCAATGATCCCTTATTTTGATCCTTAGTTGGAATATCAGAGCTTTAGGGGACCTGGAGAAAAAAAGAGTGGTAAGGGAGCTTGTAAAAAGAATAAAATTTTATTTTTCTAGATTGACGATTTTTGTTCCCGTCCAATAGGACAGGTTTCTGGTTTTTCCTCTTACCCACAACTTGTGAATAAGATGTATATCCTCTTATATTTATAATACAATCTCTTATCACTTATTTATAAAAATAAAAAATAAAAAATAAAAAATAAAAAATAGTGGTTTTAGAAAATCCAAAGAGACTAAATTTGGGTTGAGAGAGAAGAGAATTTGAAATCTTGCTTTATCATGGGTCTGCATTTGCAGACAGAATTGGGATTGCGAAATCTGTGGCTCATGAAAACATAAGTGCTCCTTGGGAATTAGCTACGGAGGTTCGATTCAGATAAATCAGCCATTTGGAGAAGAGCAATCCACATGCGGAGGTTGGTTCTACTTATGATGTGGGAATGTTGAAAGGATAATAATAATAAAATATTTTGAAGCCTTTGCCTTCAGATTTTTTTTGAAAGTGGGGAATGGTGACAGGAGCCTTTTTAAGTAGGATGACTGGTGTTGGGTTAAGTCCTATATCTGCTATGTCATCTGTGCAACTTGATTTGTTAAGAAAGTATTGATTAATCGCTGTTTTTAAGGTTAGGTTGATATTAGGGAATGATTCTCAGATAAATCCTTTGTGAACATTTTGACAACCATCATCTTCAGGTATTTATCTGTTGGCAATTTGTTGTTGCTTGATTCCCTTCAGGGTGACTTTGTTTGTTTGGATACTGCTAGGTGTGTATATATATAGTTGGAGATGGAGGAGAGCATCAGCCGCTTAATAATTCATTGTCCATTCGATCTGACTATATGAATTTTTATTTTATTTTATTTCGCATTTATTATTTTTTTATATTGTGCTTTGTCTTTGCAGTGCACTGGGCTTCGTTGGCTTCCTTGACTATGGCATAGGATTCTTTTATTTCCTGTCAATATTACGTGTTTGGGAACACATATTACGGAGAATAATTCCCTTTGTTACGTAGTGATAGGAGAGGAACAATAGGAGTTCTCTGTGATATTAAATATATATATATATATATATATATATATATATATATATATATATATATATATTTTATTATATGTATGTATGTGCATGCATGCATGTGTGCGCGGACACATTCACCCATACATACAGGCATATGTATGTATGTTTTTGTGTGCATGCGCATGTGCATTTCTATATTATTGTGATGGGAATTGACAAGTGAGGAAAAGAAAAAGGAAACGCACCAATGTGAAGGGCTGATTGATAAACGGTAACTGGGTAAGTGGCAAACCAGCTGGTTATTCATCAAGAGCATAGTCTTTAAATTCGTTTAATAAAATAGACATTGATATTGGAATTTATTTGCAACCTCAAGATTTTATTCCATAGCTTCTCTTCTAGGCACTGTCATTGAAAAATTTTGAAAAATGTTTTTGAAAAATTTTGTCGGATTACAAAATCTCCTTCCTTCCATGTTGAATGAATCTATCAAATTACCATGATAAACTTTCAGAATATCTAAAACGTTCGTGTTGGATAAAATATGTTGTTCTACTTCTACTTCATAATACATCCTAATCACTTTTATGTGGATTTTCCGTTTTTGTAACGCCATGTGATTTTAGTTCCTTGTCAACTCTCAATTGATTGTGAAAATATTGTTTCTGAAAATATTTATGTAGTTGTTTATCATTTATGTTTTTTTTCCAAATCTATCAGATGGTATCTGTGGAAGAAGATGACCTTGCTGGCTTGGAAGATCTGAGTTCTGATGATGAGGACGATAGCAATGAGGCTGAATGGACAGATGCTGAAATGATGGCAACAGGAACTGTGTCTGGAAGAAAGCCACACAGAAAGAAGGCTCGTGGTATCTGTCGGCCATTTTAGTTAAAATCTTGATTTGATGCTGATCTTGATTATGATATTATTTACATTGAAAACTTCTGTAGGAGATGGCATGGAGCCACTTCCTCTGATGGAAGGTGAAGGAAAATCATTCAGAGTTCTAGGATTCAATCAAATTCAGAGGGCAGCATTTGTCCAAATATTGATGAGGTTAGACCATATATTTTTAATCCTTTGTCTTCTGATTTTATTTACTCAGCCTTTTTTAATGTTCTCTGCCCTCCTTTGCTCCATGAATCACTACTTTCTCTTTGCATGTGCATACTGAGAGCATTTTTTTTGTGCATCATCATTGGCTAGAATGTTTTATTGATCCTGAAATGGTCATTATTTCATTATCTGTTTCACAGGTTTGGGGTTGGGGAATTTGACTGGAGCGAATTTACATCTCGCTTGAAGCATAAGACCTATGATGAGATTAAAGAGTGAGTAACATAATCAAAATAACCTCTGTTTCTCTCTCTCTAGATCTTAAAACTTACATAGTCGATAAAAAAATTTATTATGATTTTGACTTTCTAAAAATTCTTCTGGAGCATTACCTTCTCCATTATTTTGGTGTTTGGCATAAAACTGAAGTTCTCACCATGATGTAATTACTCATTAAAAATGGTAGGGATGGTAGTATTTGACTCCAAGGAGTTAATTGAAGACTCAAAAAGGAATAGAAATGGGAAATGTGAGGAACAATAATAGGCAGAAACATCTACTTGACGAAGATACAGGAAGAAAGAAGCATTCTCGAAGTGACATAAGTTGTAGCAAATTTCATGTCATCCAGTGGAGTAATACATTTTGTGCTCTTTTTGAGTTTTTGAGTGTTGACTAACCCCAAGAAGACCCATTTTATGATGTTTATATCCAATTTTATATATTTTGAATCCAAGAAATGAATAGAACAAGAGCAGCAGCAAATACAAGGGGGAATGAAGAAACAAGATTGTTTTGGACAAGTACCTAAAAGGGATATTTGAACTTCAAGATGTCGGATGGCATCCAATTGATAGGAAATGCTACTATAAGAGTTGTTTGAGCCCAATATTTCTTGGGGGACTATACACAATCGGCACTAAACTGCATACCACCTCCAAAAGATGTTGATTCTTCCTTTTGGGACACCATTTTGTTGAAATGTCCTTCAGATGTGTGGACTGAAAAACTATTCCATGACTGTGATATACTTCTGCAAATCTTCTCTTAAACATTCTTTCACATTGTCAGATAATAATGTTTTATTTTTTATTTTTGATACTGATTCTGAACCCTCTTGTGGAATCCTTTTGCATTGTTAAGTACGTCACTTGATAAAGTATAAATTCATATGTTGAGAAAAATGATCCGCAAATGTTATAAATAATGATAACGCGTCCAAGGAAGCACTGGGTGGCAGGAACACCAAACGTTAGTGTGAATAAGTTGGAAAAACTTCTTATATTACTAAAAGGAAACCAAAGATCTGTATTATTTGGCGAAATAATGAACTTTACATTGTAGAGTTGGCAGATACTTACATATAAGCAATACTAAAAATATAATGTCTAAAGAAGACGAAAACAAGTGTCCTAATTTGGTACGCTAGGGTCTAATATGAGCACTATTAATATTATAGCTACTGTTGCTACTCGATTATTAAGTTATGGAAGAACTTATGTCCAATAAATGGAGATCACTACCAAATATAGTGACATGCCATTTATGTTGTTATAAGCTTTGAATTTGCAATCTAAGGGGGACAAGAATCTTTAGAAACTAAATTTGAACTTCCAAATGAGACTATTTGGAGGCTTTCATGCTCTTTAAGGATGATGAGCTATTGGAGGATGAGGATGAGGAGCTTCAAGGCATTGGACTTGGAGAAAAAATTGTTCATGGAAATATTGTTCACACTAGGAAGCTTATTGAAGTGTTACGCCTAATGTATATGAGTAGAGCTGCTATGGAGTTTACAGTATGTCTTGGTGTTATATTGAGTCTTCAGGCAGTGCGTACTCCTCAGCTTATCTTTTTCTCCAGGTCCTTTTCGACCTTTTTGAGGGTTAGTGGATCCAAGTGCCGAAATCTTCTGGTAATAGGTGCAGGCTGCTGCCTATGATATGCTGGCTGTTCTACTCAGCTCAAAATAATCATGTTGAGGCGACACGAGTATGGCTATGGGATTTTCATGTTGAATCCTTCATAGCCATGCCCAGCTTTTTGTTAACATCTATTTTCGCTGTTGTAACCAGATGCCACCTGTTTCGCCATCTTATTCATAATTATCAAGTTTAAAATGTATAGGAATTGTTATTGTGAACATATAATATCATATTTTGCTACTCCTTTGTTTAAATAAGTTCAAATATTTAGTATGTGGATCAAGTGCATTTGTATGAAGTATGGGAATTGACGAGTCTGATACATAAAGTGGTCACCCTGGAGTCCGTCTAATGTGGGCTGCTGTATAACAAATGATTTAGTTACTTATAATCTTACTAAAGATATATTTTGATGGGTTATCTTTCTAAAGATATATTTTTGATGGGTTGGTATGGCAGAATATGATTCATGTTGTTGTCCCAAATTACTTGGGATAAGGCATTTTGTTTTTTTTATTTGTTTATTTATCTATTTATTCAAAGGGATCCTAATTTTGATGAATGCATAGTACTTATATAGTAAATCAAATTGAGGGCGGTGTGTTATTTGTTTTAGTATTTTTTTTTTCTAAAATGATATTAAATATAAAAGTAAAAAATTATAGATTTACAATGAAAAGTTAATTGAAATATTAGGTTGTATTATGCATCTGTAGTTGGAAAATAACTTTTTTAGAAAGAAAAATCAAAATAGAAAAAATATGACAATGAATATAGGATGAAAGATGGGAAGCATCCCGATATGGAAGGACATAGACAAGTTGATAGTAGCTAGGAACACAAGGTAGTATGTTAATTAGCATTTTGGGCATGGTGAAAGTTAGAAACACGATGTAGACACGTCTGTAATCTAGATTGCTACTACAACTTAATGTAATTAGGTTCCTCTTTTACGTATTTGTGATCGGTAATATATGCCATATAACCTTTTGTATATAAGTATTTGTATGACATGTGCCTATCTATGCATATCTTACCTCGAATATCCTTTATTTTTGGTAATATTTATAACATTTGGATGTAAAAATACGTAAATTTATCATTCACAATTCCCCCAGAAATTTTATCTTTTATCCAATTCTTCTATCATCTATCCCACTATTTTCATGATTTTTATTTTTTGGAAGCTCTCATGATATTGATATTGAAAACCTTGAGTGGAAGAACTGGTACATTACCGTCATTGCTCCCACTTTGCATATGTAGATCATCCTCCCTAGCCCTAGTTGCATGGATTCTACAATTAATATATCCCATTCAAAATAACAGTTGCAACGAGTACATTTGTAATGTCACCTGACACATCACCGGGAGTTACAGTTCCCTGTACTCTAGACTACTCATCATATTTTCAGAGCCACTAATCATTGATGTCCCTCACAAACCAACTGTAGAAGTCTTCCAAAGTTTTTTTTTTTAAAAAAAATTTATATCATTTCTTAATTGGGGATGTTCAGCAATCATGATCTGTGCTTAGCATCAATGGCTGCAAAGTACATCTGATATACTTCAGAAAGCTCAAGGTTTAATGTCATTTGTTTCTGCTGTCATATGGTTAAAATAAAAGGTACTTTCCTTGAATACAATTCATGATAGTATTTATATTACCACTCACAACATTACAAATATTGATCACGTTCTACTACCAAGTTTTAAATTTTAGAGGTGAAAGGATACATGATAAAGTGTAGAAGAAGAAAGCTATAGGGTTTACAGTGTGTTCTTTGTGATTCATAATACCATCACAAAGATACTGAAATATCATAGTTATATCTCACATTTACATTAGTGCCATAGTAATAGTCACTTTCAACAATGCTCTATAAAGATGATTGGTGAGTGTTTGATCATTGAATGCTTATGCATAGAATTAAGTTGAAACTAAAGTTCTAAGATTAGAAGGTTGCTATCCAGTGTCTAACCTGAGGAGAAGGTGATTGTTTGCAATATAGCAGCAGTTTTTGCGGGATAACTTGATTATTGGAGTGGTTGCATAATGTTCTGTTGCATGTTCAAACTGATCAATTACATGGCAACGAGACAATCTTAAGAGCTAAGACTGAAAATTTGTCTGGTATTACTAGTGACGATGTTGTGCTTATTTGTTTAGTTCTATTACATGCGAATATGTACTTAACTTCTCTCTTTCTCTCTCTCTCACCCCTTCTACCCACCCTTAAAATTAAGCCTATAATATTGATGTCAGATATGGGACGCTTTTCTTGTCTCACATTGCTGAGGATATAACTGATTCACCATCCTTTTCAGGTAATTATTTGTTGCCTTTTAATTATTTTTTGTTAATCATCAATGCTTTTTGTTGTTTTTTCCTTCACTAAGAGCTTGTTTATTTATTTTCATTTATTTTTTATTTGGTTATAGATGGTGTTCCAAAAGAGGGACTCAGAATACATGACGTGCTTGTTAGGATTGCAGTTTTGCTCTTAATAAGGGACAAGGTATGCCCCATATGCTGTCATTTTCATATTCGGTTATTTTTCTGTCCTATGAATATTATTGTCATTAATTTCTTTATTTTAGCATGCTTTGATATAAATGTGTGTGTGAGTATAACATGGCTAGGAGCCAGTGTTTTGTTCATGGGCTTATGGAAAGATGACTTTGTGAGGGCATGGTCTATGCTAAGGTAGTGTTGGATATCTAAGAGGAAGAACGATGTTTTGCTTTTTATTTTTTGCTTTACTGCCCACATCTCATCAGTGGTCATACCTGAATTTGTATTTGTAACTGCTTTTCTTCCTTGTTAATATTTTTGTCTTCATCAGTTACCCCAAAAAAAAATGTGGGAGAGTATGGTGCCTTGCCATTGCTCATAGATCTATTTAAGTGTTGCTTTGCGATTTTGTAGTTACTTTCTTTCTAGTATTATATAGATCATAGCATGGCCTTGTTATGTATTAAAATGTTGGATCTTCAGATTAAGCTTGGGAATGTAATGAGTAGATACTAGAGTACTTTTTATTAATATTTTCTCTTGACTTTCTATGTCTTACTATCCCATGTTGCAGAATATTATAGAGGAAGCATTTATCATTTTCTTGTTGCTTAAAATATAATATTGATATGTTGCATTGATCTTTCATTGAATGGATATGTATCAGATTCATATGGAAATCCTGTAAAATCATGGATACAATAGGTACATAAGGAAAACCGCGGATACCTAAGGAGTGAATTCATTTAGATGTGAAGCTAAGCTAAAAATATGACAAACTAGCATGATTTTTTCATATGATACACCCACACGTGTGATAGATTTGTATTTAAGTGGATGCTATTATACAGCATGTGAACTGATAAAACATAAAGAAAATCATTCCCGTGACATATATATATATATATATATATATATATATATATATATATATATATATATATATATAGGGAAAAATTTATAATCAATTTTGAGACGTATATCATGCGTTTAAGCATCTCAGAAGAGTTCACAGCGCTTTTGAAATATCTTATAACTAGAAAAAACAAGTTCTATTAACTGATATAATCATAAGAACATTATAACATTCACCTGCACAAAAGCATCAATACCACATAGAGTGGCATGCAGGCGAAATTTCTCTCTAAACAATCATTAGGTGGTATGATATGCAAATGTTAAAGTTTCTGACAATAAGATCCCTAGTGCACATAATTTTGCAGGGCTTATAAGGATGCTTGTGTCCTTTCAAGATTTAATTTATTGGCTGAATCAGAACACCAACCTATTTTCTTGAGGCTGCTTTTTTTCACTTTGTTAGGTTTCAAGAGAGGTTCTTAATGGTGAATCTATAATGCAGCCCCAAAATTCGTGTGAAATTTACAATGTCTTGGTAGAAAGTCACACCCAGATGAGTGCCAATGGCAAATAACTTGGGTTTGAAATAGTCCCAGTCATTCATGAAAAATAGTGTTCATTTATTTTTGTCATTTATTTTCCAATTTAATCCTGCATCCTTTAGAACCCTGTATCTTCTGTCGTTATTGTCTTTTGCGCATTACTTGTATCCTGAAAAACTTGACTCCAATTCTTCTCCTGTGGAACAGGTCAAACTTCTTTCTGAAAATCCTGTTACGCCCCTTTTTGCCAATGATGTTGTATCACGCTTCCCAGGATTGAGGAGTGGCAAATCATGGAAGGAGGAGCATGATTTATCATTATTGCGAGCAGTATTAAAGTATGACTGCATTTCGTGTTGATTAATTAAATTTCTCATTGATGTGAGCTTCTCCTTGCAATATATGGCTTATATAGGTTTCAACTTTTTTGTTACTTCCTCCAACATCATGTATGGTAAATTCCACCTCTCTATTTGATATGGAATTAAGGATATTATCGATCAAATTATGTAGTAAAAGTTCAAAAAATGTTAGACTGGTTTGCATCAATAAAGACTCAATATGTTTTGATGAATATATCGAATTCAAAACAAAGATAAAGTATATTCCAACTTCAATACATTCCATGCTGTACTTTATAATTTTTTGGTTGTTTGGAATTGGATAATGGAAGATAATATTTGTGTGGAGAATTTTATTAAATACCGGAATTCAGCTGCTAGGATTTAACACAACGGAGTAGCTGATATATAAATTAGATCATTTTTAGAAATGGTTCCTTCTTTACTGGTTGTAGTAAATGTGATGAAGAAGTTTTGGTCTGCAGCAGTCCTGACAGCATGCCACTTCATTGATTAGTCTCCAAGTTCTTGGCTTTAAAACTTCATATAAGACAGCTAAAAGTTTATTCACAATGATTAATAGTCACTAATCACCAAAGCTGAACTGCACTGCCATGTTTACTGAGAGCCAGATTCATCCTCTAGTAATTTTATTCTTTCCCCAGTCCCGGATTCATCCTCTAGTAATTTTCTTCTTTCCCCTGTCCCTACTTCTCCTAACAGATTATCTTGACTTTCCCATGCTGTTTGTAAAGATCAGCATTGTTGCACTAATCATCCCTTTCTGACTTCATGTCCATACAAAACCTTAGTCTCCATTTCATATGTCTTTTGCTGGTTGTCTTGCACCTGTATTCCATTGAGTATTGCAGAAGCTTTAGGGTATTCTATGACAAGGGAAGCAATGGAAGAGGATATAAACGCTCCCAAAATAAAAAATGAAAAGGAAAAGCATTGATGGGCTTTTAATTAAAGAATTAAATGGCTCCATGGGAAGTTGCAATTCCAGATTAGATGCTAAAGGATTCAATAAGATTTAAAGCTCATCTACAAGGAGAAAGGTGCCCAGGTTGCAACATTGAGCTTAATAAGAGGAAAAATGAGCTCTATCAGATGGATGCGAAGAATTGCTGGGGGAAAGTTTACAAGGTGATTCCACCTGGTTTCCAAGACCCAGGTGAAGAGAAAATTTGCAGACTCAAGAAGGTTCCCTGTGGACTTTTATGTTTTTATACATGTCACTTTCCTAACTTATTTTTTATGTACTTTTGATTTTTCAAATGGAATATGAAGGAGAGCATTGCATCAAGGGAATGCCAAGTGTATACTAATAGCGTCCATATGTTAATTTTTGTGCCACCCTATTATTCTGTAAGATGATGAGCAGGAGCTATGTTCAACTTCCCTTGTCCAGTGTTGTTTTGTCTTTTTTTTTCTTTAAATACTATATTAAAATTAAATAAAGGAATTCTCATGCAATCAAAGCTAAGAAGAATTTAGAAAATCAAGATATTACCACTACAGGAGTAATGGAGTGGAGATTGAAAAGTTTGAGAGATCACTTGGGCAGAGAATGTGACATTAAGGATTTGGTCCCTCCAAAATACTTCTAATGGATTAAGTACATCTAAAGAAAGTCATTTTCATTTCCCTGAGAAAGTATGTGTTAGAATTGCTTAAGACGACAGGAAAATTCAGTGCGAGACCAGCTGATGCACCTACCTAACAAAGTCATGGGCTTGAAGACAAGATAATGAATATTTATTTAATGCAGGCAGTTTTAGAGACTAGTGTTTAAGCTAGTATACTAAGTGCTGAGCTGTATAAAAATTGCAAATATTGAGTTTGAGCCACTTCATTCATGCAAAGAGGACTGCCTGTCTGGAGTGTGACCTTAGGTTCCTCAGGTCCCTTAAGGGGTGTCCTCTGGAAGTCTTTCTACTATCTGCATAATTATGGATGCTGATTGGGTTGAGTTCCATGGCTAATTGTATATTTGGTCTACTGTGGTTGCAAGTTTTATTACAGGAGTTGAGGTGGTATATTCACACTTTAGCAGTCCGGTAAGTCTGTATCGTGACAATAAATCAGGAACAAGTATTGCTTATAATCCAGTGTAGCTGAAAGGACTAAGCATGTTGAGTTTCATTGCAAGTTCATGAGAATAAAGCTTAACTTCAGAATATTTTGTACTATCTATGTAACTACATCAACAACAGTGTGTGTCGTAGCTAAGGCTGTTAGTCAGTACCGTAATATTTAGATACTTGGCATGAAATATCATTATGTTGTCTTGAAGTGGAGAACGTAAGAGGGCATTACCTTTTTTCCTCTTCATCCTTTTGGTAGCTTGATTTGACCAGACATGCATTTGCCAACTCTGCATGTTTGTCCCTTCTTTCTCTTCTCAACTCTAGTCTATATACATTTCTCTTTGTTATGCCATAAATCAAGTATCATGGATACTTTTGATGAGTTCTGTGATCATACCATCTTCAGGTTGGGGATATGAGACATGAGTTAGATTTTTGGAAGATGGATGGACTTCTGTACATATTTCCATCTTCTTTGCCCATGGTCATGTGCCTAACACAATACCAATAATTCCTGTAAGCAGTTGCTTTTTGTTGGAACTTGGAAGTGTGTGCAGTGAATCCTGTCTAAAAGAATTATGAAATCTTATGAAAGAGAAGAATGCTCAAAGCTGCTACATCTAGGGATTTATTAATCCTGTTATATCAAAATTTTCTCATTTGTTATCAATTTAATATTTCCTTATGAAGTCTCTTGATTAAATGTTACTTTGTTACTAAATTTTGTTAAACAACCATTGCACCTAAAAGCTTAAGCTTATAAGTGAAGTTGTAACTTTGTATATAAGAGGGCCTGAATACAATATTTCAACTTTCCCTTGCATGTGCGATTTTGCACGAGAACATACATGGGGAGGACAAATATAGGGCATGTACACCTAGGGTACAAATAAATGCCCAGGCAACTCACCCTAGGAGTCGGACACACGATCTCTGACTCTAATACCATGTTAAATGACCGTTGAACCTAAAAGATTAACCATATAAGTTAAGGTGTAACTCTATGCATAGAAGAGGGCCGAATACAATATTTCAACATAATTTACCAAGATCTTAAGTTTTCCACCATAAAGGTTAAAATGACCGTGAGATCTAAATAGAGGGGCTATTTCATTTTTATTATCCAACATGCTACAAACAATTATGCTATTGGTTCTGAATAGGATATAGAAAAAGCAAATGGAGGAGAACAAAGAGATTTATACACAAGAACTTATTGGTCCTGTGTCAATTGTTTCCAGTCTAGACATGAAAACATGCTGCAGAATTGTGAGGTAGTCTGCTGTTATCAGTGGAAGGGGAGTGGGGTTGTGAGTAGGAGAAGTGTATTGTAAATGTCCCTCTCTGTGCTGTATGTTCCAGTCTATTGTATCATGGGTACACTTTTGGTGTACCTATGAACTATGCTTCTAGTTCTCACATATATAAATTATCTTTTACCTATAAAAAAAATACACAAGAACTTATTGTGTTTAAGAAAACAAGTTAGAAGAAGCAAGAGTAAAGAAAAGCGTATGCATTTCAAGAGGGGTCATCCTCCATATAAAGCTATTTCAAGTTTTAAGAAAACAGCCAAGTAAGGAGCACAAATTTTGGTGGGAAGTCAAGGACACACTGAATAGTGATAGTTTAAATGAACCCTAAATTCACTGGAGTAACTTTCAGTGTATTAATAAGTGAACAAAATTTTATGAAGTGATACTTAACTATGTTACATAGACACTTTAAATAATCCCAAAGTACTATGTTGACACGACATGGTATGGGTATGGGTATAGGATATGTCTTGAATACTTCACATGCACATGTTCTTTTGGACATGGCAATTGAAGATCAAAGAAAAATAAGAAAAGGGATAGAAAACAATTAGCTTGAAAGTAATGAATAAAAAATGATAATAGTTTTTATAAAGAGAAAATATATATTTTTGGACTCAAAAATTGCAAGCAATGAATGGAAAAGATAATATATAAAAAATAAAAAAGGAACGAAAACAAAAAAAGAGAGAGCTTGGCTTTTGAACTGTGTTATTGATACTAATTCTGGGACTGTTCAGCCAGATCCCAGTATTTGTATCCGATTTTTGGGCACTTGTCAACTGAGTCCCCATATCATAAATTTTAGGGGTCAAGTGGATCCAACTACCAGACACGTACATGCACCTGACACTTGTACTCGAGTACATGTAACATATATCCTTACACATTATGCAATGGTCAAGAAGCGGCCAAGCTTTGCTAACCAGATGAGCCATACTTGGGATTTTGTCAGGGAGAAGTCACTAAGAGAGAACATTTTCCTTCTCTGTGACTTCAACATCCTAGATATGTTCTCTGTGAAAGGTGGAGGAGGTGGATTCGGGGTTGTCTGAGAAATGTTCACTTTTCTATCTTGGTAAACGGAGTTGTGACGGGATTTTTTCCATCTTCCAAGGATATTCGGCAGGGGGATCCTCTATCCCCCTTCTTGTTCACGTTGGTAGCAGAGGTATTGCATAGCTTTTTAATGGTTGGAAGCAATCAGTGGTTGATCAAAGGGTTCAAGGTTGGAAGAGGCGGGGTGATAGTTTCACGTTTACAATTTGCGGATGATACCTTGGTCTTTTTGGAAGCATCTAAAGACCAAATGGTTTGGTTGAAGAGCATATTGAATACTTTTCACATGGTATCAGGTTTGAAGGTGAATTGGGAGAAGAGCTCCATGGTTGGTTTGAATCTTGGGGAGGATGAATCTCTTTCTCTTAACTGGACATTAGGGTGTCTGGTGGGTAGCTGGCCTATGTCGTATTTGGGTCTTCCCCTTGGGGCTTCCCCTCGTAACGTTAACTTTTGGGAGCCAGTCATTGAGAGAGTGGAGAAGAGGTTAGCACTTTGGAAAAGAAATTATTTGTCTTTGGGGGATAGGATAATCTTAATAAAGGCGGTTTTTGCAAACCTCCCAGTATATTTCATGTCGTTGTTTAGGATGCCTTCAAGAGTTGTGGCTATCATTGAGAAGGCCCAAAGGGACTTTCTATGGAAGGGCGGGGGGAGGAGGAAGAATCATCTAGTAAGGTGGGATAGAGTGTGTTTGGATAAGGAGAAGGGTGGAATTGGGGTGGGTATGGTAGCCCATCATAACTCCTCTCTTTTAGCTAAATGGTTGTGGCGTTTCAGCACCAAAAAAGAAAGTTTGTAGCATCAGGTGATTACAAGCATATATGGAAGGGATGATAATGGATGGTTCATAAACTTGAGGTCTCGACCGACAGGAAACTACCCATAGAAGGCTATCTTGAAACTTGCTTCTGTATTCGACCCCCATATTAGATTGTCTGTCGAATCTGATTCTTCGGTTCGTTTTTGGCATGATCACTGGTGGGGCAATCAGCCGTTATCTCTTCAATTTCCTCGATTATTCTCTTTGGCCATATTTCCTAATGCGGTTGTCGCTGACACTTTGCAGTGGTCAGCCTCTGGTTTTTCTTGGAATCTTCCTCTTCGGAGAGACCTTCGATCTTATAAAATGGAAGAGATTTCTTCTCTTATTGATGGGTTAAAGGATGTAGTCCTGAAACCCCATGGATCTGATAAGGTGTCATGGTCCCTCTCATCCAATAGACTGTTCTCATGTAGATCTTTCTTCAATTTTGTCTCGCAACCTTCATTGTTTTTTTCGGTCCCATTCCCGATCCATAAGCTCTGGAAGCCTAAGGTTCCTCTAAAGGTTAAAGTTTTTCTGTGGACTGCCCTCTTACATAGGATAAACACAGCTGATTTAATCCAAAGAAGATGGAAAGGGATTGTTTTGTCTCCGTAGATTTGCTTCATGTGTATGGATTCTGAAGAGAGTATTGATCATTTGTTTGTCCATTGTCAGTTTGCCAACAGCTTGTGGAGGAGGTTGCTTGAGTTGATTGGAGTGTCTTGGGTGTTCGTAGATTCATTTATCACATGTTTTGATCAGTGGCGGGTGAGGGGTCTTAGTAGGAGGGGCAATATATTGTATAATATGGAATTCCACGCAGGGGTATGGTCCATATGGTTGGAACGAAATAGCAAGATTTTCAGGGATATCAGGCGATCAGTGGATCAGGTGTTTGATTCCAAATTGGTTGTGGTGGCATCGTGGGCTTCGGTGCTGCTGGAGTTCTAGGGATTACAGCCTACTCAGATTTTGAAGGATTGGAGGAGGTGGTGCTTTTCGGATCTTACAGAGGTGGATGTTTTGTTGAGAGGGATGAGGGGGATGTTCCCAAACATGGGGTTTGAGTGAGATGTGGTTATGATCAGATACTGAATGGCTTGTTCAGTCTCTGTTTTTCGAGTCTCGAGACTTTGGTCTCTGTTTTTGTCATGTACAGTGGATTGTTTTTTGGGGGTATACTTGGGGTTGTGAGGTCTGGTGTTTTTGTGTAGTCCGTTTGTATACTCCATACTTTATACTTTTCTCCCATATAATATATATATACACTCATCTTCATTATGCATAAAAAAAAAAGATATTAACACTTCCCATAAGAGCTACCTTAAAACTTCACTGAAAGATTTAACTGAAAATATGTCTTTGAAGTCCTATGTTGCAGTAACAATCAAACTTGTTATCACTGACAAATATTGTTGACTTAGGTGCCACAAGGGTCAATATCTTTATAATTTCCTTTAACCATCCCATTGTACTACTACTACCAGCGTTAACTGCCATATGTGGTTTCTCATTCAATTTTTTAATGATCTGAAGGCATGGGTATGGAAGATGGCAAGCTATTATTGAAGATAAAGACTTGAGGATACAAGAAGTCATATGTCAGGAACAAAATCTCCCCTTTATAAATATTCCTATGGCAGGAGGTGGTCAAATGCATGACGGTGCAAATACAGCTCCTCCGAAAGGAATATCTGGTGGTGGGAATGATTCAGGATCTGATTTGATCACACAAAGTGCAACAGGGGTTGCAAACCAAGAACAACTGTATCAAGGTCCCCCGGTATTATATCATTTCAGGGAGATGCAGAGGAGACTTGTTGAGTTCATTAAGAAAAGGGTGCTTCTCTTGGAGAAAGCACTTAATGCAGAATACCAGAAGAAATTCTTTGTAAGTTGATTCGCTAGTTCTTCATATTTTTCTATTGGCTAATGCCTTTTTATGCCAGTGAATGTACTTTAGTATTCAAATACTTGACTCGAAATTTCTGAATTATCTTAGAGCTTAATTCATTAATGTCATATATTTTTACTTTTCCCTTGTATGTGAGTGGAGATTTGATTTTTGTGTCTCATTTTGTATTTTCTAGGTTATTCCCATGCCACCTGGACATATTTATAGTTCTAGTGTTCGCGCTTGACTCTTATGTTGCTTCATTAGATGATCATTGCAATTGTTAAGACATGGCCATAAGGTCTGAAAATGGGCACATTATATGATTACACCTCACAACTTTTATTACTGCTATTCTAGGAGATATTAGATTTTCAGATGCTTCTTCCTCTGAAAAATGTGGCAATCCAAAATCAAGAGGATGTCTCAGGTTGTTGTTAGCTTCTCTTTTCATATAAATGCTCTGCATGTTTGTGGCGTTGTGACCATTCCCGTCCTTGCATGTCTGATAAATCAGGAGCCTAGATGAGCTGTTCTTCAGGAGCCTAGATGAGCTGTTCTTAGGAGTTAGGACCTTATATGGCATATTTGCTTGTATACCCAAAACTTTGGGAGCATTTCTTCTTATGATTATATAGATGAACCATAGTTGCTTAAGGTTCATAGGGTTTCAGAAGTGCAACGTATTGGAATTGGAACGGTTTCCACTTGACCATTTGATTGTCTTGCCCCTTAAATGCAGATATTTGAAGACGACAATGGTTGAAGAGTTCATTGGTTCTTCATGTCCCTCACATCTAATTTGGTTGTCCAAAATCTATAATGACACTAAAATTAATCAGATCCATTGGCCGGTGATCTTTTCCTTTTTAGTTTTACCCAGTATGTTACAAGATTTGATTTCATAGAATAGGTAGATATTATGAACAAGGGAGATGAGTTTTCCCTACAAAAGAAAGAGAAAATACCACTTTCTCTCTAGGGTCTGAGTAACCAAGGTTTATTGTTTCGGTGTCGGCAGCGTGCCGCCAAACGTTGGAAAAATCAATAAACACAAAAAATTGGAGTTTTTTATTTTTATTTTGGGGAACTTTTTTGCTCGATTTGGGTGAAATTTCACCAATTTAAATGGATAAAAAAAATATGCGTTTCCTCTGCGTTTTGCTAGGCATGCTGCCTTGTTTCGCTAGCGCGTCACTAAAGATCTCCAGAAATGCAAATCGGTGATTTTTCACTGTGAAATGTGCTGCTAGGGGGTCTTCTACTGAAATTTTGGCGGCATGCCAATGCTGCAAGTGACTATTCCCACTTTTAAGAGTGGCCTTCTTTACTCACATCAGAAGATTCTAGAAGTATACCACTACAATTCATTAGCTGGGGCCTGATGTATTTACAAAGACATGGAAGGACTCTTCCATGCCTCCAAATATTCTGTTTTCCTTTCCTTGCACACACACCATGCCATCAAACCACAACAAGGATGATGGTCCACAAAATATTGACTTTCTTACTGCCCACGATATATTCATCTGCTTGTTTAATTCTTGAATCACTTAGGAAGTGCTAAGGCAGCAATAAAAAGCTGAAGAAGTTTCAGATATTCTCTAAAAAGTGAATGGGAAGGTCATTAAAACTCTTCTTGTCTATACTACACATCCGGCATTATTGGGAATTGGAGTACCTAATCAGTTGGTCGATTGTAAACACCTTATCCAAAAGGGCCATCCATAAGTGATTACAGATCTACTCATCATCTTCAAACTGTTCCTTGAGAACTTCAAGGAAATGGGACACAAGAAAAGAAACAAGAATCCACACATTCTCATCTGTTGCCCCTATGGCACCTTTATGCCCCCTTGCCTTTGAAGCAACATCAAAATGTAAAGTTCCTTAAAAAAGTGACAACAGTTATCATACTGTTTCTAATGAAAATTCTGCCTCGACTAAATTGTCTTTGGCTTGAGAACTCCTCATAGCCTAGGATAATGAACATGAAAGGACCTACACCTGTCTGTTTGTCCTAAAATACAATCCTATTTCAGAAATGAAAGTCCCTGAAACTTCTTTAAAACTGCCATAATATTGTTTCACACTGCAGCTCAGAGGTCAAATCTCTATTGCAAGACCCATACTTACCCTTGATGATTCTTCTTTATGCAGCAGATCTGGCTTTGCTGAAATAAAAAACCAATCTCTCTGCAAAGCTTTAACTTCTCTCTCACTTTATTGAAAGTCTAGCTCCTTCTATAGGGTCCATGGACAATCCTACTTCACATGGCTGAGCATATTATTTTAAGCCTTCCAATTTATAAATGTTAGTTACCCATCTTTGAACAGGTGTTATGATTTTAGGGACATGAAATGGCATGTTGTTAAATTTTTGCCTTTTCCCCCTTGGCGACACAAAATTGGGAAGGAAATAATATTATTGTGAAAATTCCTTCATACCATCGAAATTTCAGTGACATGAAGGAGTTGTATGGCATGGCTTAGAAATCACCTTTTTAAGGATAATTTTGAGGTAATTGTCACCTTATTTTACTGAAATTTCCTCAATTGTTCTCAAAACTGAATAATATTTTTTTTCCGCCCCAAAACCTAGAAAGCACTCATTTATGAGTGCAATGGTGAATCTGGGACACTCGTATGCGCATCTGTTATGAATTTGATTGGGCATTTTTACTGAATCATAGGCTATGTGGACTGTGGATGAATGCTTCATTTCCTATTTGTGAGTGGCTTCTAAATTATTTTTCTGTACTTACACTGCATTCCACCTTTTTGACTGGAAACAGGGTGATATAAAACCAAATGAGACTACAAATGAAGAACTGGAGACTGAATCAAAGGTTCTAGACATACCAAGTCCAGGCTCCTTGGAGGTTAACATCTCAATGAATGACCATTTCCCTCTATTAGAACCAATTGGTGAGTCATTTGAGTGATTTCCTTGTCTTCATTCTTGCACTTAATCTGAATTGCTACAGTAACTCTAACCATTATACTTGATGTTATTACAGGCCACTTTATTTAGTAGAAAATCTTTTTTCTCCTTGTTCTTTTAGTTATTGAAAGTAATTTTGTTATAATCACATATTTCCTTAACAGTTTCATTTTTTGGTACCTTGCTCGCAGATACTAAACCAGTTGTTTGATGTACAGTTTATATGGTTCCACTTGGTCAATTTAAACCTCTAAAATATGTTACTTTGTCATAAACATGACAATGCAAGTTGTGAATCTTGTGATATAGTTTTTAGTATCCTATGGTCATAGTTTGATTCAAACTTATGCCAAAGAATCTGACTCCTCTCATTTTGAGAGATCTGAATCCCTTTTAGCTGATGTCAAATGAGTTTTGTTTAAATCCTGTGGCTTTTGGAAATCAAGTATCATTTGTTCTAGTTGTAAATAAGTATGGTTTATTGGCTGACAAGTATGGGGTTCTCATAAGTTTCACATAGCAGAAAAGCTCCTTATAAACAACCTGATTTCCCACCTCTTGCCTTTCATTACAACAAAAGGAAAAAAAAATCTATCAATAATAGAGGGAGAGAGATAGAGAGAGAGAGAGAGTGCTCCTGTTACTTGGAATGAATCTTTCTTGGCAGAGGAGAGTATTAGCAATCTCTTCCTACATGCATTCATCTGCATAGCCCTTTTTCTTTAGCAGTACAGGCCAGCCGGCTGAGGTGGATATTTGAAGGAACAACATGAACCTTAATTTTTTTATTTTAATTATTTACTTCAGGTTATTGTGGAAAAAGCACGTCACAGTGATTGTTAAAATTCTTTAATATTTGAATCAAATCTTACTCTAAACAATGCTTGTCCTAGCTCTGAATCCATTTCGAGATAAATTCTATGATTTTCGTTTGGATCTTATGATTTACAATTGAAATCTTAAGTCCTCTCAAATCTATTAATTGTGCTGAAAACAAGTATCAGTGTTACAACTGAAGCTAAAAGCCTTCATACTTGCATGTGTGTGTGTGTGTGTGTGTTTTTTTTTTTTCTTTTTTAATCACAGTAGTGGATATATTGGAAAATATTGTTGATTCATGAGAATTTATAAATCTGTTGCAGTGCAAATTATATTCTACTAAACGTTTGTTCTCAATCATGTATTAGCATTATGATATCAAATCTAAGAGAGATATTTTGAGTGAAAAAGACAAGTCAAGAAACAGTTTATGCAAGCAAAACATGATAGGAAAATACTAGGATGGAATGATAAGGGTTAATTTTATCTAATTTTTCATTGATTTCATATTTTTTTTTAAAAACAAGTGGAAGTTTAAGTTTCCAAAAATTATTTTATATATCTTTGTTAGGAAGCTGTGTACCATCATTTTTTTATAATATGGGAGATAGATTATTTTTTTTTCCGTTTGTATTCTTTTCCATGTAAAATGAATAACCAAACGGAAAAGACTGTTCATATTTAATGGTTAGAAGGACCAAACAGGAAATGCATTTAGGAAATTGGACTCCGATTTGGATAAAATTTATTATCTTACATTCTTTGAATTCGATTTAGATTTAACTAGTAACAACTGTTCACCTCAATAAGTAACAAAAATGCCTTGCATGATTTAATCAACAGTATTTTATTTTTTTTTTGGTAATAATTTAATCAACAGTACGATGCAAACTTTGAAAAAGGGTACTTAAATCTAGGGACAAGTAAAAGACAGAAGGCATTTCAGTGTGCTTCTGCTGATTTAGTTGCCTTTGAGTTGTGAGACCTTACTCTTTCTGCCTCATGGAATTATAAGGTCAGTGATTAAGAGCATTCACGTGGTAGGGGATGCTCTAATAGGTTACATGGACAATATTTCAACTTATAGTTTAGCATGTGTGATTTTTTCATGTGTAATGGTAGACATGAATTTTTTTTGATATTTTTTTAGTTGAAGAACTTGAAGGTGCAAGATTTAAAAGAACTTCTTAGCTATGTTAATAATAACTATATGATTAGGAATATAATAATTTTACCCAAATTTTATTATTATTATTATTATTATTATTATTATTATATATATATATGTATGTATGTATGTATAATATATATCCTTATAATTTTTATCAATATTACATATCATTCTCATTTCTTTAATTTTAATTTTTCTAATTTTTGTTATATTTTTATATGTTTTTTTTAATTTGCTTGGATTTTTTTTTTCAGTTTTTAAATTTTTAGGAATTTTTAAATACTGCAGTGAGAAATTGCGACGGCATGAGCAGCGTGCCGGCATAAAAGCATGTGTGGATCTTATCAAAACAGCATGGCAAACCTTGACCGAGGCCTACAAAAAATTATCATAAATGGCTCAAACTTCTATTTTATTATTAGTACATGTCCGTTAAAGTTTGAATATCAGCAACAATTTCTCCAAGATGATTGCAAATAGCACCTCCACCGTTGATCTTCATTCAAATTCCTGAAGCTGGAATTAACCTCCCCAGGAACAGCTCTAAGAAATTTCAGTGATTTTCCTTCTAGCAGCCACATAAGTGTCCCATGTAGTAAGACTATTCAAGATTTAATTTCCATATTTATGAGTTGCTTCTTTGGTTTAAGCATAAAGCAAATATCTCTCAACTAACCTACACACCTTGTTAGTTACATATTGATTGAAATGCGGTTTTCCTTCAAATTTTCTATACATTCTTTTGAACCAAACTTCCCAAAATTAAAAGCAAAATAGCCTTTGGTAAACCTACTTCCAATCTTTAAAATGCAAGGGCAAAGCAATGAAGCATATTTGTCAGTACGTCAACCGTATTGCCAATAAAAGGCGTGAAGAGCTTGTACAAAGCATGGTCAAAGAGCATTTGAGAGATCAGTTATGAGGAAAGATTGACTTAGCGGCTCAACCTGATGTCTACTACAAACTGGCAACAATTAAATGGCAACATTGACCACTATTCCATGTTGATATTGCTTTTGAAACCTCCAGACAGAGACTAAAATTTCTTGGTAATCTTCTTGTACAGTTGTGCCATTGTTGGTAAGGGATAACAAGTGGTGGTGGAGGCAGCGTGAGTGGTTGACTTGGGATTGAGTGGGTGCTGGGTTGGTGTGGGTTTGTGGCAATGGTAAGGTAATATGAGTGGTTCAGTTGGGATCTGGTTTAGTGGTGGCTTGTTAATGGCCATGGTGAACTTGAAATTGAGATTTGTGTATGATGACTGATGAGTGATGCGAGTGTTGGGAGGTAACAGTAGAGTTGGGTTTGGAGGGATAGGGATAATGAAATTGAAATGTGTGTCGGGTTTATCAACTGTGCAGATTGAAGGTGTAGGTGGTTTAATCTCAATAACAAGTTTCCACCATCTGACATCTTGACCTCTTATATCTGCAAAAATCATAGCAAGACTAGAAAGAGCCATAAGGCCGATTTCCAAATGTGACAGTGATGTCTCTCTTATAAATGAATTGCAATGACATGGGCCCATTGTTTTAAAACTTGCAAGTAACTGGGAAAGTAAGGGAGAGTTACTCAGACTGGTTAAGTTGCTTTTGAATTCGGCATAAAAACAAGGATAGGTTGGTGGTGATGGTTTTGGGGTGTGGCGCCTGGGGGGGTGATGGGTTGTTGATCTACTAGCTGTCACTGGATAACTTGGCTTGGCAACTCGTAAAACTCAGCTGAGTATTTCAGTGACTCAACTAATTAACCAGATTTCAGATAAAAATGGCCCCACAACATTATCTATTTGCCATTTAACCCTGTTCTGAAAAAAATATTTTTTAATCATATATTTTCCCACTTAACATGCTTGTAACTGAGTTACTCTTTACTCGGATTGATGTACTCCCAAACTGGCTGCTCGTTACTTGTATAGGTGGACTCCCAAGATTCCAGCCTCTGTGTGTTTTTAAACACTGCCTGTCCATGTTGAAGAATAGTTCTCAATGCATGATATACCATATGAATCAAAGTTGCCAAGAAAGCATCCGTTACTTTACCTTGACATTCATCTTAGGTTTCAAAAGCTCATCATCTTTTTCCCCCTAGCTAAATGCGGCCAGTTTCCATACACAAAATTCATTCAATCCTTTGGCTCACGCCCAACACTTATGTTCAGGAGGAAGCCAACAGCTTTGAGGACTTATCTAGATCTGTTCTTGGTTGAACCCAAGCAAATGCTCATCCCTGATATAACTTCTAGTCATGAATTGAGACCAGAGTGAATTATTCTGGAATTTCAATTGGAATAACATTATTGATTGAGCTAGCTTAAAAATTATTTCTCAATTTTATTTTTATAATTTGGCAATTTCGGTTTGAAAAATGTCTCTCGTTTTTTCCCTTCTTTTTTCTAATTTCACGGAGTTGATTGCAGGGAAGGTCAGCTTGATTCAGAAGTGACCAATGTCCTCATAATAATGTTTTATTTGTAAATTTTTGATAGCTAAAAGGAAACATGGGTTTGGAAAATATAGGGATAACTTCTTGATAAATAAATAAGTAATATTATTTCTATTCTTCATATGTATCTTTTCTCAATTATTCATAAGTTCTTAGAAAATTGGCCTCGTATTGCTCATCTGACTTTTGTTAACCTTAAACCATTCTGTATGTCATTTCATCCCTTTGAATTTAAAGGTGGACTAAAAGAATCAAATTTTTTCTTTTTTTTTCACTAATCACCAGTTGCTTCTTTCACTTGACTAAAAGTAGGGATGAAATCTGCTGGAAATTGCCTGCATTGGTACCTGCTGTTCGAGTGGGATGCTGCCACCTGTAGCGTCCAATGGTTAGTACCTTTTCAAGTGGTCCTCACACAAAACATTTACAACAAGGAAAGAACACTAACCATCAGATGCTGCATGTGACAGCATCCTGCTTCAACAGCAGGAACCAATGTAGGACAAAATTGCAGCAGATTTCAACCCCTAAAAGTAGTAAGTCCCAACAAAATCTTTAAAAATTATGTAACATGACATAGAAATGAACTTGAGATATTGACATAGATATTGGAAGGAGGAAGAGTTATCAGGGCAGCCTGTGTATGAGATAATCTGAGCTAATCTGGTCTTAATTTATGAATGGTAGCAAATGGAATTTATAAAGCTTTCTGGCTACAATTTTCTTAGTGTCTTACATTATTGTTTTCCTTAGCTAATTTATCTAGAATTATTGCTAGGGATACATAATGGTAAGGGTGCATGATTGTCCCTATTTATCTTTAGTCTGTGAACAGATTCAATAAAATTACAGATCCGTCTGCCTTTAACCCCAATTATGTTTGCATTCTACAATATAGCGGTAGAACCAGAAGGCTAGATGGCCACAAATTGTTGGAGGCGGCGGTTACTTTGAAACTTCAGTTTGCTCAGCATGTATTGGTCTGTTTGGCAGTCAATGACATTGTAAAGAACTAAACACTGTGATCTTAGGTATATAATATGTCGCTTTTTTGCTTGTATGGACGTAGATCAGGAGTTCATTTCTAATCTTGCACCTCCTATCCTGACAAGTGTGATGAGAATGTAAATGTTTGGGTGGAAAGGATAGGAGGTGCAAGATTAGAAATGAACTTATTTGGCATGTTATATAAGTAGTAGTGGTAGCACCAGCTAGAAGATGTAACTTTCTGCAAGTAAAATGCTTTACTGATTGGTGGGAAGGCCAAAGAAGACTTGGATCAACTTGGTGATGAACAATTTAAAATTTTTTTCTTTCTAATGATGACTTTTGATCAGCTGGAATGAAGAGACACTGAGCCCTATTAGCTGAGAGAAAATTATTGTTAATTGATTGATCCATTAAGATGGGCTCATAATCATATATCATTGTCTTGCAAAATTTTATTTGTGCTTCCCAGTTCCATTATTTGAATAATCATTACTGGTCACGTGAAAATATTTGTCTACTGCTTGAAACCCTCTAACCTTGTTTATTTTTATTGATTTGAAACTGAATGTATTGGACTGTTAAAAGCTGACTTTACTAATTTATAAGCTGACAGGGATGTTAATTCTGTTTTTGCAGCTCCCGGAGAAATATCAGAAGCCACTTTTGATGACAAACTGGATCGTTTCAATATGATTAAGCTTTACAATGAGGTAATTCCTAATCTGAAGCATGGTTTAAATACTTGCAGATGGTGTAGGACAACTCAATTGAATGGGAAACTATGACAGGAATGCAAGATTATGATTCAATCCATCGTATGTGTTAAAATAAAATAAAGGAGCCAAATCCAATCAAGTCTAAACCCAGGGCTTGTGCTCTCATTGACTCTTAATCAATTCATGTCCTTAATTTTTTTTGCAGATGTGCCAGATACTGAGTGATAACATCCATGAACCAACTCGGGCATGCTTGACAGGCAAATTAGAGGGTACTAAGTTGAGAAAGATTTTGTCTCCACTCGAAGCCATTAACAAAGACATAGAGAGAATTCTTACTTATTCCAACCCAAGTTCTGGAACATCAGAACAGTTTAACATAAATTCAAATCAATTGGAGCATCCCGAAGCACTGAATGATGATGCAGCACCAGGTGAACCAATTAAGGAAGAAGGAGATAATGACAAGCCTGATGCAGAGATTAGAACACAAATGACAGTTCCAGTAACCGAACTAGTTTCACAAGATTCTGAAAATCCTGAAAAGGAAAGAAAACCTTCATTTACAATTCCTGTTTCAGCAGATCAATCTGCATCTCATACTGAATCTCTCTCTCCTAATGTAAGAGATATAGAAATGGCAGAGAAGAAGCTTGACGTTTCACTAGATGCCCAACCTGATAGAAGCTCAGGGAAATCTGAGCCTGGGGTCATTGTTTTGGACGATTAACTGCATGTAGAATCTCTTACACAGATTCTAATTGAGGTCAACATTACTAATTTGATTATCCTTTGCCCTTTGACATCTTTGTACATGTAATGAGATCAAGATGAAGCAGGCCGAAGGTACCAGTTGGCTTCTTGGCTATGTTACCAGTATAAACTATAAAGTCGGTTCCTACAGAACAGAAAACTTGCCTTTAACAAATTATTTGGAAAAGAAGTAAAAAGGGGGGAAAAACCAACGAAAAAGAACAGAGTGAGTTTGTAAGCTGACATTTCTTTACAGTGGGGCATAGTTGTTGTATCTTAAATTAAAGTTCATTAGTGATGCTGTAGTTTTATTGTCTTACAGGTAATATATTTTAATGGCAGCCTCAGAGAACTAATTTGCTGGATTTTTTTTACTTAAAATTCAAAAAGATTGCTGCTTAAAACACATCGTATTGAATAAGCCATTGATTTTGATGCTTCTAGTAGATGAATTTAACTATATATTGCTGCTGTTGTCCAATTCTGATTGCAGGAAGAGCACATCACTTAAATATGTCGTCCCAACGATGCTATCTTCTGACTAGTATTTAAACCAATGATAGTGATCTTTTCAATTACAGTATTTGCCGTTGTTTCGTTTGGAATTCTCTGGTGTGACTCCCTGCGGTAAATCCTGTTGCATCTCGGATACTGTCATGTGTAAAATCTCACAGTTAAGAAAAAAAAAATGTAAAAAGCAAGAGGTAGTGGATGATTTTCGAATCGGCTTAGAACCAATTATAAATTGTCATGTCACCAAAAATTTTACTTCCTAAATTTGTATTTTAAATTAAAATCTTTCGAGCCGGCTTAGAACCAATTACAAATTGTCATGTCACCAAAAATTTTACTTCCTAAATTTGTATTTTAAATTAAAATCTTGTTAGTTCCACTAAAACATTAATTTACTTGCCACTTTCTTAAAAGGGAAAATTGTGAATGAGGTCGCTTTTTAATCGGTATTTATTAAAATAGTCCCTTAAAAAAACTATTGTCACTTTACCGTAGCAAATATTTAGGTATCCCCACCTTCCTTAATGCCCCAAAAGTGAAGAATTTCCAAAGTCTGATTGAAAGAATCAATAGAAAATTGAGAGGGTGGAAAGCTAAATTGTTAACTCAAGCTGGAAGATTGACTTTGTTAAACTCAACCCTGATGAGCACTTCTCAATTTTATATGAGTTCCATGAAGATTCCTCACACTATCACCGATAAAATTGATAAAGAAGCCCGCAGGTTTTTCTGGTTTCATCCTGATAAAGAGAAGCCTATGCATACTCTTAGTTGGGACAAGTTATGTCTGCCCAAGAGAGCTGGTGGGCTTAATATCAGAAACAACAGGAAATTTAACCTTGCTATGATGGGAAAAGTGGCGTGGAGCTTGGCTGTGGGGGGAAAAAAGGTTGTGGAATAAATGGCTAAAACAGAGATATTTCCTTGATGGAAACTTCATCCAAGCGCAATGTAAACGAAGCTCCTCTTGGGTTTGGAAACAAATTTGCAGTGTAAGAGAGGTGCTTGACATTGGAAGAATGTGGTGTGTGGCATCAGGCAATGACATAGATAGCAACGATAAGGCATGGAAAGCCCAATTGGAGATGTTGGGAGACAGTAGCGGGCATGAAGATAGATACTCCAAGGTTGCGGAACTGATTGATCAACAGAATAAAGAATGGAATGCTGAGATTGTAAACAACATCTGGTCCTCCCAGGTAGCTGCTCAGATCTGTGGAATCCCTATAAACAGGTATGCTGTTAAAGATAAAATGATTTGGAAGGGAACATCATCAGGTATGTATACGGTCTCCTCTGCTTATAGTTTATTAACAAATGTTGAGACGAATACAGAGGAAGAAAAAAGACGGCTGGGGCTGTGGAAAATTCCTTGCCCCCAAAAAATTAGATTCTTCCTCTGGAAAGTCATTCAAGGCGGAAATATAACAAATGATCTGCTTCATAGTAGGATCGGGGCTCCAGTTGAAGTGTGTATCCTTTGCAATCAACATCAGGAATCTAATCTACATCTTTTTCTCAGGTGCAACTTTGCCAGGGCCTTATGGTTTGGATGCATGGGGGGACGTCTATCCCTCTTGGACAATCAAGTAGCCTCTTGCAAAGAATGGGTGTTTAATCATCTATGGACTATGGAAGGGGAAGAACATTCTAGCAAGGAGAAGATGTTGGCAGCATGGTCCAACATCATGTGGATAATCTGGAATGCTAGAAATAAAGCAGTTTTTGAAAATTGCAAACCTGATCTTAACTTATGTATGTCAAAATTTCTGTCCATGCAGGTTGACTCAGAAACTATTATGAGAAAGGAGATGGACCACAATCAACACAGCAAGGAGGAAATCTTTATTTCATGGGAGAGACCGAGAGGAAGCTGGCGCAAAGTTAACATCGATGAAGTTGCTAGGGGATGCCCGGGAGCAGCAGGTATAGGAGCTGCCATAAGAGATTCTGATGCAAGACTTCTAGGAGCTGTTGCGTTAAATATTGGGGTAGAAAACGCGATTTTTGCGGAAGCTCGGGCTATGGTGGAAGGTATCAAGCTTGCACTTGCCCTGAACACCTCCATGATTATCATAGAGAGTGACTCCAAAGTTCTAGTGAGCTGTATGTGTTCAGACAACCCTGCTCCTTGGAAGATTTCCCATCTGATCGAGGAAGCAAAGCACCTGTGTGGATTTTTTGTTAGAGTAAAGATCGTTCATGCCTTCAGAGAAGCAAACTTCGTGACAGACAATCTTGCCAATTTCGCTGTGGATCGATACTCGTGTTTCTGGATTGCAAATTTCCCTTCTATTATCAATCAGTGTGTGAGGGATGACCTGTTGGGAAGAGCATTTGCTAGAAATGTTCACTAATTTTGTTTCCGTTTTTTCTTAATAAAGTTTTGGTTTGGTTATCAAAAAAAAAAAAAAACAGGCATCGTACGTGGGACAAGCGCGTCGGATGCCTATATTCTACGTACAATGTATTAGTGTCTCATTCATATTTTATTATACAATAATAAAGCGATACTATTTTTTATTTCTTTTAAAAAGCGGCCCTTTTCTGGGTATACGTTTTTTTATAGACCCTTTTTATAAATACCGGTAAAAGTGACCCTTAATCGTAATTTTGCCTGAGAGGGAGGAGAAAAAATGGCTGACAAGCCCGACATGGTATATAATTTTACTTGAAATGAAATCTTTTCAAGACGAAATCCTCTGCAGAACGCCTTCCTTTTTTCTAGGTTTTCTTCGCGCTCTGTCTTTCTGTGGTTTGATAGACACTACAAATTTCTGCGAATCTCTTCTTCCGAAAGAGCTTTATCGGTCAAATTATTTCGATTCTAGCCTGCGAATGTGATGATAGTACGCGGTAAGTTTCTTCTCCCGGAGTTCCTGCCAGATGTTCGTTTATATTCCTGAACACCTGTAGTGGCTTAGTTTCTGTACTTGGAAATAGATCATCTCAGTTATCTTTTAGTTTTTTGGTTCTTAAGATCAAAACATTTATGTTTTTTTATTTTTCTTGGATATTTACTACAATTCACATGACTGATAAGACACTCTTTCTTCAGTTCTCCATCTCTAACAGTGTGGGTTTAGCATTTTTGCCGTGACATGGTGTTTCTGATGTATGGTTGATCGACTAAACAAATCTAGAGCATTCATCTTACAGGAGATCTATAGTTGAACTGACAGCTTTCCTCCATGGTTTTAACCTAGAAACCTAATCATAGTTACTCCATTTCTAACAGCATAATGTCTCCGAGAAAGCCTCCACTTCCTCGGATGCTCCTCAACAATGTCTCATGCATGAGAAACGCCCAGCAAGTTCTTCGCAACATAAATGTCTCCGTCCATGATGGTGGTGCACTCGTACTAACTGGTCCTAACGGTGCTGGCAAATCTACCTTCCTGCGCATGTTAGCAGGGTTTTCTCGACCCTCTGCTGGTGAGATCCTTTGGAATGGACACGATGTGACCCAATCAGGGGTTTTCCAGCAATACAAGCTTCAGCTGAACTGGCTCTCTCTCAAAGATGCTATCAAAGAGAAGCTCACGGTTCTGGACAATGTTCAGTGGTTTGAAGTCCTTGAAGGCAAAAGTGGTAAGTCTGCGGCTGCTCTTGAATTTATGGGACTTGCTCGGTTAATGAACGATAAGGCAAGGATGCTCTCTATGGGGCAGAGAAAGCGGCTCCAGCTTGCAAGGCTGTTAGCTATTGATCGCCCAATTTGGTTGCTTGATGAGCCATCAGTGGCATTGGATGCTGAGGGGGTAAAATTGCTTGAATATATCATTGCGGAGCATCGGAAGAAGGGTGGAATTGTTTTTGTGGCGACACATTTGCCAATCAAAATCGAGGATGCCATGTGCTTGAGGTTGCCACAGAGATTCCCAAGAAGGAAAACTATGGTTGATCTCCTTGATTGATCGATATTTTTGAAATTAAAATTGAGGGAAAAATCTTATTAGAGACTGAATGAAGTTTGAAAAGAAACAATTTGGAGACAGGTACTTCTATAATTCATGTCTATGTTCCGTTCTTAGGAATATGTGTTGTTAATTGTCCCTTCTCTTTTTCAGTGTGAATCATATCCTTCTCTCCTTTAATTAAAACATATAAAGCACTTGGACCTTTCCATTCACAGTTTTGGAAGTGCTCTCCAGAGATCCTTGGTTCTCTTACGAGTTTAAGGTATCTCATCCTCCTCATTCTGGTTTTGTTGGACCCATTCCTCCGCAGATTCGAAATCTCTCGAATTTGTGTTATCTCGGTCTTGTGAATTCTGGTCTTCATTCGGGTAAACTTGGAAGGCTTTCTCATATTTCTTCCCTGCAATACCTGGACATGAGTCATGTAAGCCTCAGCATTGCATCTGATTGGCTACAAGCAATTTTTGTGTTACCTTCTCTATCTAAGCTATACATGTCTGACTGTGAACTTAATAACTTACCTAATCTATCGGCCATATTAATTTCACATCCTTTGTTGTCCTGGATTTTTCTTGGAACTACTTTTATTCCACATTACCTAGCTGGTTCTTTAACCTTAGTAGCAGTAGCCAGTTGCATCTTCGCCTAAGCTGCAATGGTTTACGTGGTCCCATTCCAGATGCTGTAGGGAACTTGATTTCCCTTGAATTGCTCGACTTCTCTGGCAACCATGATATTTATGGTGGAATACCAAGTATCTTGTGGAATCTTTGTAATCTGCGAGAGATAAGTTTGTCAGACAACAAAATCACAGGGGAGATCACTGATAATCTGGTTAATTCATCTAACCGCGTTGGAAAGAGTCTAGAGATATTTCATTTGTCATGGAACCAGCTGAGTGGGTTCATTCCGAATTGGTTCAAACTAGGGCTGGCAATGGGTCGGATATATATCCGAATCCGATCCGAAATTACCGAATTTGGATATAGGATTTAGATCCACGGTTCGGATACGGATCTCGAATTTCGGATCCGAATTTTTTCGGATTCGGATTCGGATATACATGTATCCGATCCGAAAAAGATCCGAACCGAAAACATACTTATAATATATATAAATTTAGCCCAGACCATGGTTCAACCATAAGTTAAAAGAGTTAAATCATCATTTGATCATTAGACGCTTGGATTTTTGTTAAAATTTATAGTTAAATTTATTTTAATTGTTAAAATTGTTTTTTAAAGTTTCAAGTTCAAACAGGCTCGAATTCGGATTTCTGATCGAATTCGGATTTCGGTTTTGAATTCGGATTTAGGATCGGATATCGGATCGAATTCGGATTTCGGATATTCATTGAATTTCGAATTCGGTTTTAAGTATTAAAGATCCGTCGGATATCGGATCGAATTCGGATATCGGTAAATTTTTTTCAGATCTTAGCAGATTCGTACCATATTCGACCAATTGCCACCCCTAGTTCAGACATCTCAAACGTTTAAGATATCTTAATCTTGATGATAACCAGTTAAAAGGAATACTCCCACAAAGTCTTGGCCAGCTTTTGAATTTGGAAGAACTACATATCTCTTTTAATTCCTTCAATGGTGTTATATCAGAAACCCACTTTTCCAATCTCTCTAAATTAATGACCTTATTCATAGGTTACAACAACTTTACCTTCAATATGACTCCCAGCTGGACAGTGGCAGAACCAGGACTCCAAATCTGAGGGGGCAAAAAAATTTTTCAATTAACACTTCTCATGAAATATAAAAATTTTAATGAGTTAGGGGCAGTGGCGGAATCAGGACTCTAAATTTGGGGGGGCAAAAAAAATTTTCAATTAACACTTCTCATGAAATATAGAAATTTCAGTGGGTTAGGAGGGGGGAAACCAGAAATTTTAGAGGGGGTTCTCATAAAATGTAGAAATTTCAATGAGTGGGGGGGGGGGCCAAACGAGAAATTTTAGAGGGGGTTCTCATGAAATATAAAAATTTCAATTGGGGGTTTGGGGGGGCAAACCAGAAATTTTAGGGGGGGCAAAACATAAATTTTAATTAAAAAATAGATAAAATATATACATTTTTAATGAAAAAATAAAAGTTAAGGGGGGCAATTGCCCCCCCTAACCACAACGTGGTTCCGCCACTGGTTAGGGGGCAAACCAGAAATTTTAAAGGGGGCAAAACATAAATTTCAATTAAAAACATATAGGAAAATATATATTTTAAATTAAAAAATAAATTTTTGGTGGGGGCAATTGCCCCCTCTAGCTCTAAGGTGGTTCCGCCAGTGCAGCTGGATCCCTTCTTTTCAATTGACAGAAATCAGATTGTAGATTTTCACAATTGGTCCAGCATTTCCTGTGTGGCTCAGCACAAGAGTCTCTTAATATCTTACAAATCTCTGAAGCACGAATTTCTGAGATCTCTCTGGGAACAAAATCAGAGGTGATTTATCCGATGTTTTGCTGGAATCTGATTTCATAGATTTGAGCTCTAGTTACTTTGAATCTGGGTTACCACAACTGTCTTCTACTTCACTACGTTGTCTCTCGCCAAAATTTATTTTATGGATCTGTTTTCCCCCTCCTATGTCGAGTGATGGCTAGACAAATTCTATTATCATTCCTTGATCTGTCACACAATCATTTATCAGGAGAACTTCCACAGTGTTGGATGTACTGGAAAACATTGAGTCGTATTAACATGGCGAACAACAATTTATCAGGGAAAATTCCTCACTCAATGGGTTTTTTGATTTACCTGCAGTCATCACATTTGTATAATGACAACTTCACTGGAGAGTTGCCTCTTCCCTACAGAACTGTACCATGTTGATGTTTATGAATCGTGGTGAAAACAAATTATCTGGAAGAATACCAAGGTGGATCGGCACAACTTCTTTAATGGCTTTGCGTGTATGATCAAATGAGTTTGATGGCCTTATTCCTCCAGTAATATGCGAGCTTTTGTATCTTTCAATCTTGGACCATGCCCATAATAACTTGACAGAAACCATACCCAGCTGTTTGGATAAAATCACAGCCATGACTTTGACTGCAGGTCTATTTGAGCTTACACCTTATGCTAGTGTTTATATAAACATTCCAGTAAAGATACTATTGGGGATGAAAGGAGGTGAACAGGAGTATCGTTGGATTAATCTTGGACTTGTAAGGAGCATAGATCTTTTGAGCAATAGACTTCTTGGAGAAATTCCTTCTGAAATATCAAGTCTTCATGGGTTGTGCTTCGTCAACTTAAGCGGAAATCATTTGACAGCAAAGATACCAAGGAAGATCGGTCAACTGGAGTGGTTAGAATCTTTGGACTTATCTGGAAACCATCTTTCAGGGCAAACTCCGCAAAGCATGTCTTCTATGACATTCCTGAATTATTTGAACCTGTCTTATACAACCTGTCAGGAAGAATTCCTTCAGGTACCCAGCTCCAAAGTTTTACTGAGCTCAGCTTTACAGGCAACCAAGATCTTTGTGGTGATCCACTTTCGAAGAATTGCACAGAAGTTGTAGCATCTCAACTGCCTCCTCTTGCTGGTGATAGCGAAAGAGAGAACAATGATGGAGATTGGTCTGTGAGGATGTGGCTTTGCAGTGGCATTGCAACAGGATTTGTGACAGGACTCTTGGGTGTTTGTGAGTTCTATTCTTCGTGAAGACTAGAAGGTATGTTTATTTCCGTTTTCTGGAGGACATTGCAGACCAAATTTATGTCGCAATAGCACTCAATGTAGCTCGGCTGAACAAGAAATTTAAGGCTGAGCAGCATTAGTAATTCCTCTTGTATTCTGTGAGTGTGATCCATAATTTTCACTAATAGAAAAATTTTTTTTGCTTTCGTAGAATCAAACAAAGGACTAGCCTAGTGCACGAGGCTCCCACCATTGTGCAGGGTCTAGGGAGGGTTTGATTTCGTAAAATCATACGCCATTAAAAGATCCAAAATTTTTGGTTATTTAATAAAATAAATGAACTTTTTAATTAAAAATTTTGGCCAAAATTAGGTCACAAAAATTTTTAGGGTATTTGGAACAAAAAATTCTATAACTTTCAACAAAATGAATTGGCATTTTGTTTTAAGTGTCGTCGATATAAATCCAAATTTTTTCTCTTTTTCTATTGAATACAAAATTTTATTTGTTAATTAAGAGGCTATGAGTGCTCAAAAGTACATTCACCATTTTTTTTTTCCTCCATTTGTCTCACTTTCTTTTCTTTTATTTTAAATTTCTTTCAATTAAGTCATATTTGGTTTCTTTGAGTGGCATGGGCATGGTTTGAAGTCAGAAAAAATGTATTTCTTCTGTATATGGAAGAAAAGCAAAATTATGCTCTAAGATTATTCTTCATACGCAACACAAAAGTAAATCTGTAAATGGAAGGAAACTTTTAATTGAACACACAGACCGACTTTGTCATAACCGGCACGTTTATTTCATGTAAGACTGTATCATCGTACCAATTTAAACCAAGAACCCTTCTGCATCAATCAGAGAAAAACAAATTCTGCGAAGGAAAAGGGCAAAACTAATTGAAACCATCAGAATGTTGATCGGTCGACTCGAACCTCCGCTGGTTAGATCCTTCGGGATGGCCACGACGTGATCCAATCAGGTGTTTCTCCACCATGACACGACGCCCAGCTTGGTTGCTCGATAGGCTATCGGTGGGATTCGATGCATAAGGAGAGAATCTGCTCCATTATATCAATTGCAGAGAATCGAAAGAAGGGTGGACTTGCGTTCATGGCAACGCATTTTCCGATCGAAATCGTGGACGCGATGTGCTTGAGGTTGCCGCAGAGATTCCCAAGAAATACAGGTAAGTAATTGCCCCATTTTTCCCTTTCGAGTGTGAATCATATCTGGAATGCTGAATCTTCATAACAGTGATCTTGCGCAAAAAACTAGGGCAGAACATGTTATGTTTTTAGGGCACGCGATTGGTTAAACGACTCTTGTTAGGGTACATGTCATGAATTGCTCTTCAATCACGAGTTATCTTGGCCGGCATCACTGAGCTCTCTGCTTCCATTATTTGAAATCAGATGAAGGTCCTCATGACAAATGGCAAACACATCATTCCAATTAAGTTTGCTTTGAACTTTTGGCAAGTCTCCTTAAGATATGACAGACCCTCAGTGAATTATTTGAGCTTGTTTAAACCATTTTCTAGTCTTTCAAGAATTTTGCCTTTAAAGAACAGGTCTTCAAGTGAGAGATGCCGGTGTCATCATGCTAAACCCAATCGTCCTCCATGACAGATGGAAGATGGACATAAATCCGATTGATAAGTGCCAATTGCTAACTGCCAAGAGTCTAATGCATTTAAATTCACCAAGATCTGATTCAATTTTGAATCGAGCTTGTTACTTCATTCTTGTTCATCTTTTGAAAAATAAGCCTTTCTGAATCAAGATTCTTGCCTTGTGATGGGTGGCAGATCCATTGGATTTGTAATTCTCTTGCTCTGGTTTTTCACCTTAACAATGACTGAATTTAGTCTATTCAGTAATGGAGATTCAAATCTTTCAAATATGCTTTGCACTAAAAGGGAGAGGAGAGCCCTTCTAAGCTTCAAAACAGGTCTTAGGGATCCTTCTAATAGGCTTTCGTCCTGGGAAGATGATGGAGACTGCTGTAGCTGGGCAGGTGTTGGCTGCGACAATGTAACGGGACATATTGCGAAGATCCAGCTCCGAGGGCTTGAGCTAGAAGGTAAAATTGATCCACCTCTTCTGGAGTTAAAACATCTAAAGTACTTGGATCTTTCCACTAACAATTTTGGAACCACTGTCCCCCAGTTCCTTGGTTCTCTTGTGAATTTAAGGTATCTCAACCTCTCACATGCTGGTTTTGTTGGACCTGTTCCTCCTCAGATTGGAAATCTCTCGAATTTGTGTTATCTTGATCTTGTAAATTCTGGTCTTCATGCGGATAAACTTGGATGGCTTTCTCATCTTTCTTCACTGCAATACCTGGACATGAGTCGCGTAGACCTCAGCAGAGCAACTGATTGGGTGTAAACAATTCTTATGCTGCCTTCTCTATCCAAGCTATATATGTCCTATTCTGATCTAGACAACTTACCCCTATCTATTGGCAATCTTAATTTCACATCCCTTGTTGTCGTGGACATTTCTTCAAACTTCTTTTCTTCCTCAATACCTAGCTGGTTCTTTAATCTAAGTAGCAGTAGCCTTTTGCATCTTGACCTAAGCAACAATCATTTCAATGGTTCCATCCCAGATGCTATAGGGAACTTGTTTTCTCTTAAATTGCTCGACTTGTCGGGGAACTATCGTGTTAATGGTGGGATACCGAGTGCATTGTGGAGTCTCTGCAACCTACATGAGATAATTTTGTCAGGCAATGAAATCACAGGAGAGATCACTGACACTCTGGCTAATTCATCTAACTGCATTGGAAGCAATCTAGAGACACTGGATCTGTCAGATAATCTGCTCAGTGGGCAGATTCCAAATTGGTTTGGGCATCTCAAAAGTCTAAAACATCTGAATCTTGATGATAACCGATTGAATTGAACCCTTCCACGAGTTCTTGGCCAACTTTCAAATTTGGAAGGACTAAGTATCTCATCTAATTCCTTCAGTGGTGTCATCTCTGAAGCTCACTTTTCCAAGCTCTTTAAATAAAGACTTTATCAATGGGTTACAACAACTTTACCTTCAATGTGACTCCGGCTTGGATCCCTTCTTTTCAATTGAGAGAGATTAGATTGTTGTTTTGCAGAATTGGTCCTGCATTTCCTGCATGGCTTCGCACACAAGAGACTCTTGATGTCTTACAGATCTCCCGAGCAGGAATTTCTGATACCATTCCAAATTGGTTTTGGAAATTGACTACCAATACATCGCATGTGGATCTCTCTGGGAACCAGATCAGAGGTGATTTATCCAATGTTTTGCTGAAATCTGGTTCCATAGATTTGAGCGCCAATGCCTTTGAATCTGGGTTACCAAAGCTGTCTTCTACTGTTACTTCCTTGATTCTCTCCAATAAGTTTTTTTTTTGGATCTCTTGACCCTCTCCTATGTCGAGTGATGAGTGGACAAAACCTATTGTTCCTTGATCTGTCAAATAATCATTTATCAGGAATACTTCCTCACTGTTGGATGCACTGGAAAAGATTAATACATATTAACTTGGGGAGCAACAAATTTTCAGGTAAAATTCCTCACTCGATGGGTACCTTGATTCAGCTTCTGTCATTGCAGTTGAATAAGAACAACCTCACTGGGGACCTGCCATCATCCCTACAGAATATTACCACCTTGGTGTTTATGGATCTTGGTGGAAACAAATTCTCTGGAAGCATACCGAGGTGGATTGGGACAACTTCCCTAATGGCATTGCGCTTACGATCAAATGAATTCAATGGCTTTATTCCTCAAGTAATATGCGAGCTTTCATTTCTTTCAATCTTGGACCTTGCCCATAACAACTTCACAGGAACCATACCGAGCTGTTTGGATAATATCACAGCCATGACTTGGACTGCAGATCTACGTGAGCTTACACATTATGCTAGTATTTATACAAACGTCAGAGGAAAGCTTATGTTGGCAATGAAAGGAGGTGAATGGGAGTACCATCGACACAAACTTGGACTTGTAAGAAGCATAGATCTTTCGAGCAATAGACTGTCCGGAGAAATTCCTTCTGAAATATCGAGTCTTCATGGATTGAACTTCCTCGACTTATCAAGAAATCATTTGAAAGGAAAGATACCGAAGAACATAGGTCAATTGATGTTGTTAGAATCTCTGGATTTGTCTGGAAACCATCTTTCAGGACAAATCCCCGAAAGCTCGTCTTCCATGACATTTCTGAGTTACTTGAACCTATCTTTCAACAACTTGTCAGGGCGAATTCCCTCAAGCACCCAGCTCCAAAGCTTCACTGAGCTCAGCTTTATAGGCAACCAAGATCTTTGTGGTGATCCGCTCTTGAAGAATTGCAGCGGGAGTACATTGTCTCAACCACCTCCTGTCAAAGATGATGTAGATTGGTCTGTGAAGATGTGGTTTTACATGGGTGTTGGACCTGGATTTGTGACAGGCTTCTTGGGTGTTTGCGGTGTTCTTTTCTTCATGAAGAGTTGCAGGCATGCTTATTTCCAATTTTTTGAAAACATTGTAGACCAACTCTATGTAGCCGTAGCACTCAATATAGCTCGGTTGAAGAGAAAATTTTGTCGGAGATAAGTTAAAAGACTGAAAAGGATCATTCCTTCTATTGCATAATTTGCATTTTTCGGGTCCATAGTTTTTTAAAATTCGAAAATGCAAAACTTAAAATAAAATAAAAAAAGAAGAAGTTAAATTGCAAAAACCTCACTTGAAGTTTATATTTAGCCAAAATTAGGTCACAAAAGGGTGCAATTTTGAATTATTTCAGTCCGGAAATTTTATAAAAAATTATCATTTTGTTATTTTTAAGTATCCTTAAAGTAGATTCACTTTTTTTTCTTTTTTTTATATTGACTACAAAATTTTCTTCGAGGCTGTTTGGTATAACTTTTAAAAGTTTTACTTTTCAATTTTTCAAAGTACAAAAATAAAAAAATTTTACTTTAAAAAGTTAAAAGGTACCTTTAAGATACCAAATAGCTATTTGGTAATCAAGAGGCTATAAGTAGAGGTGTAAGTAGGTTGGGTTATGAGAATTCGGGCTCAACCCAATCTAGGATTTACTAGTCTAAACTTGTCGTTGACCCGCCCTAACCCAAATTTTTACAATTTTTGTTATAATTACAAAATGTTGGAATATCATTCATTAATTCGTCTATCAACATGCTTTTATGTTTGTTTGTTATAAATGCTAATATTACAAATTCCTCTTGATTTGTCCTTTGAATTTGGGAAAAACACATTTAATTAATTTATTTTTTAAAAAATTTTAAAACATAATACTAGCTCACTATATTTGTGGTTTTGCACAATATTTCTTGTAGAGTATGTGTTCCCAAATATCACATCCATTGTAACATATATGTATATGTATATGAGCATAAAATTATTTATTTGACAAAAATTCATAAACTTACCATCACATGTTAATAATTTATATTTAATAGTTGATTGCATAAATACAATGATAATATAAAAGGAAAAGAAAACAATGATACATATATATACAAATAAATATTCACTTATATATATATATATATATATATATATATTTGGTGGAGTTTTATACATATATCTATATGAGAGCGTGTACATAAAGTTAACATTAACTTTGGGCTTTTGGGGTTATATAACTTGAACCCAAACTCAACTTTGGGCTCGAAATGAAACCCAAACCTAAACTCAATGCTCACTTCGGGCTCTTATTCGAGTTGGGTTGGGCGGGCTTTGGGCGGTCTGGGCTAGATTTACAGCTCTAGCTATAAGTGCTCAAGAATACTTTTTAGCTGTTTTTATTCCTGTTTAGGGTACATGTCATGAATTGATCCCCAATTAAGATTCATACGACTCATCCTTGCGGGCATCTCTGCTACCATTATTTTAAACCTGATCAAGCTTTTCTTGACAACTGACAAACACATCATTCCAATTAGTTTACTTTGAACATTTAGCAAGTCTCCTTGAGATATGACAAACACATACTGAATTATTTGAGCTTGTTTAGACCATTTTCTAGTTTTTCAAGCCTTTGGCCTTTAAAGAACAGGTCTTCAAGTTGGTGTCGAAATGCTAAACCCAGTCCTCCTCCATTACAGATGTAAGATGGACATTAAGCTGATTACCAATTGCCGATTGCTAACTGCCAAGAGCCTAATGCATTTAAATCCACCATGATCTTATTCAGAATTGAGTCAAGCTTGTTACTTGATCATGGGCAGATCTGTTGGATTTCTAGTTCTCTTGCCATGGTTTCTCACCATTACAATGACTGAATTTAGTCTATTCAGTAATAGAGATACCCATCATTCAAATATGCTTTGCAATTTAGGGGAGAGAAGAGCCCTTTTAAGCTTCAAAACAGGTCTTAGGGATCCTTCTATAAGGCTTTTGTCGTGGGAAGATGATGGAGACTGCTGTTGCTGGGAGGGTATTGGCTATGACAATGTAACGAGACATATTGTCAAGCTCCAGCTCCGAGGATTTGAGCTAGAAGGTAAAATTGATCCATACCTGCTGGAGTTAGAACACCTAAAGTACTTGGATCTATCCACTAACAATTTTGGAACCACTGTCCCCCAGTTCCTTGGTTCTCTTGTGAATTTAAGGTATCTCAAGTTCTCAAATGCTGGTTTTGTTGGACTTGTTCCTCCTCAGATTGGAAATCTCTCGAATTTGTGTTATCTTGATCTTGCGAATAATGGTCTTCATGTAGATAAACTTGGATGGCTTTCTCATCTTTCTTCTTTACAATACCTTGACATGAGTCATGTAAACCTCAGCAGAGCAGCCGATTGGCTACAACCAATTCTTATGCTACCTTCTCTATCAAAGCTATACATGTCTTGTTGTGAGCTTAACAACTTGCCCGTATCTATTGGCCATATTAATTTCACATCCCTTCTTGTTCTGGATATGTCTTGGAACAATTTTGATTCCTCTATACCCAGCTGGTTCTTTAATCTTAGTAGCCATAGCATATTGCATCTTGACCTAAGCTACAATTTTTTGAAAGGTCCCATCCCAGATGCTATAGGGAACTTGATTTCTCTTAAATTGCTCGACTTGTCTGGGAACAATGGAATTAATGGTGCGATACCAAGTGTTTTGTGGAGTCTCTGCAACCTGCGCGAGATGAGTTTGTCAAGGTGTGGAATCACTGGAGAGGTCATTGACCTTCAAGCTAATTCATCCAACTGTATTGGAAGGAATCTAGAGATAATGGATTTTTCATACAATCAGCTTAGCGGGTTGATTCCAGATTTCTGTGAGCATCTCAAACGTCTGAAATATATTAATCTTGCTGGTAATCTGTTAAATGGAAGCCTCCCGCTAGGTATTGGCCAGCTTTCGAATTTGGAAGGACTATATCTCTCTCATAACTCCATCAATAGAATTGTATCCGAAGCCCACTTTTCGAAGCTCTCAAAATTGAAGACCTTATTCATGGATCACAACAACTTTACCTTCAATGTCACTCTGAGTTGGATCCCTTCTTTTCAATTAGCAGTGATAATGCTTGACTTCTGCAGAATTGGGCCTGGATTTCCTGCATGGCTTCGCACGCAAGAGACTCTTCGAATGTTGTATATCTCTAATGCAGGGATTTCAGATACCATTCCAAATTGGTTTTTGGAATTTGACTTCTCATACATGGTACTTGAATCTCTCTGGGAACCAGATCAGAGGTGATTTATCCAATGTGCTGCTGAAATATGATTCTGTCGATTTGAGTTCCAATTGCTTTGAATCGGAACTACCACGATTGTCTTCTACAGTTACAGCCTTGTCTCTCGCCAACAATTCTTTTTTTGGATCTCTTCATCCCCTCCTTTGCCAAGTGATGAATGAAACAAATGAGTTATTGTTCTTTGATTTGTCGAACGATCATTTATCGGGAGAACTCCCTGAATGCTGGATGAATTGGAAGTCATTAAGTGACATTGACTTTCGGAGAAACAACTTATCTGGGAAAATTCCTCACTCAATAGGTTCCTTGGTTGCGCTCCAGTCATTACATTTGAACAATAACAACTTCATTGGTATCCCTACAGAATTGTTCCTCGTTGATGGTTATGGATCTAGGTGAGAACAAATTATCTGGAAGCATACCAAGGTGGATCGGCACAACTTCTTTAATGGCTTTGCGCTTACGATCAAATGAATTCAGTGGCTTTATCCCTCAAGTAATATGCGACCTTCCTTTCTTTCAGTCTTGGACCTTGCCTATAATAACTTGACAGGAACCATACCAAGCTGTTTGCTGGATAAATCAATTGCTATGTCTTCGGCTAGAGATCCAATTGGGCTTCTATCTTATGCTGTTCGTTACACGAATACGCCAGGAAATATTTTGTTCGCAATTAAAGGAAGCGAACGTGAGTATGACCGGAACAATCTGCAACTCGTAAGAAGCATAGATCTTTCGAGCAATAAATTGTCTGGAGAAATTCCTTCTGAAATATCCAATCTTCATGGATTGCACTTCCTCAACTTATCAAGAAATCTTTTGACAGGAAAGATACCGAAGAACATAGGTCAATTGAATATGTACTATATAACATATATGCATTAGCTACTTATGTATTAATATTATAAATTTATAATATGTAATATATGTCATATACATAGTAACGAATGATGGATGTTAAAAGTAAGGAAAATAAGTAAACGGTGTAACCCGAACCAAACCAAACCGAATGCACAATTTGGGTTGTGTATGTTCGGGTTAAGGGTTTTACAATTTTTTTTTTGATTCTCAATTTGGGTTGGTTCAATTTTTGTTGATAATCGATTCTCAATTTGGGTTGGTTCAATTTTTGTTGATGGTCATAGAGCTCAATTTGGGTCAACCTGAACCAAAGCAGACTGAGTTGCACCCCTAATAGGAATTGAGATCATTTATAGTTAAACCCGTAAAAGGTTTCAAATGTAACCAATGGCTGCTTGCCGCCTAGTAGATGATTGCAACTTGTATGAAGACTCCTATATGAAACCTGGATTTCCTCATCCCATCTTCACATGGCACGAATGCAAACTCGTTTAAACCATTCATGCAGGACCCACAGTATGGCGCTAATGAAAAAGCAAAAATAATAAAAAAAAATTAAAAGAAAAAAACTTAGCAAACTAATTGAAACCGTCAAAAAAATGTAGAATTCAAACTAAACACCAACATTGTTTTCTGTGGATTCGAACCTCCGCTGGTTAGATCCTTTGGAATGGGCACGGCGTAATTCATGTTTTATGGTTTTATCTCCGAAGAACGTGAGTGTGGATCATATCTGGAAGCTCCACCCAGCTGCTTCTGTAAGATTCATCTGAGCCTTTCACAAGTGATCTTGGCCGGCATAAATGAGCTCTCTGCTTCCATTATTTGAAAGCAGATGAAGGTCCTTATGACAAATGGCAAACACATCATTTCAATGAAGTTTAGTTAGAACATTTAGCAAGTCTCCTTTAGATTGACAAACACTTGGTGAATTATTTGAGCTTGTTTAAACCATTTTCTAGTCTTTCAAAGACTTCTGCCTTCAAAGAACAGGTCATCAAAAATGATAGAATCTAGTGTCATCATGCTAAACCCAATCGTCCTCCCTTACAGATGTAAGATGGACATAAAGCTGACCACTAGTTGCCAATTGCTAACTGTCAGGAGCCTACTGCATTTAAATCCACCTTTATCTTAGTCAATATTGAATCAAGCTTGTTACTTGATCATGGGTGGCAGATCTGTTGGATTTGTAGTTCTCTTGCTCTGGTTTCTCACCATTACAATGTCTGAATTTAGTCTCTTCAGTAATGGAGATTCAAATCTTTCAAATATGCTTTGCACTTTAAGGGAGAGGAAAGCCCTTCTAAGCTTCAAAACAGGTCTTAGGGATCCTTCTAATCGGCTTTTGTCCTGGGATAATGATGGAGACTGCTGTAGATGGGCAGGTATTGGCTGCAACAATGAAACTGGACATATTTTCAAGCTCCAGCTCCGAGGATTTGAGCTAGAAGGTAAAATTGATCCATCTCTGCTGGAGTTAGAACATCTAAAGTACTTGGATCTGTCCACTAACAATTTTGGAACCACTATCCCCCAATTCCTTGGTTTTCTTATTAGTTTAAGTTATCTCAACCTCTCGCATTCTGGTTTTGTTGGACCTGTTCCTCCTCATCTTGGAAATCTTTCAAATTTGTGTTATCTTGATCTTGTGAATTATGGTCTTCATGTGGATACACTTGGATGGCTTTCTCATCTCTCTTCCTTAACAGTACCTTGACATGAGTCATGTAAACCTCAGCAGAGAAGCCGATTGGCTACAACCAATTCTTGTGCTGCCTTCTCTATCAAAGCTATACATGTCTCATTGTGACCTTGAAAACTTGCCCGTATCTATTGGACATGTTAATTTCACATCCCTTCTTGTTCTGGATATTTCTTGGAACCATTTTGATTCCTCTATACCCAGCTGGTTCTTTAATCTTAGTAGCAATAGCCTTTTGCATCTTGACCTAAGCTACAATTTTTTAAAAGGTCCCATCCCAGATGCTATAGGGAACTTGATTTCTCTTGAATTGCTCGACCTGTCTGGGAACAATGGCATCAATGGTGGGATACCAAATGCTTTTGGGAGTCTCTGCAATCTGCGCGAGATAAGTTTGAGAGGCAATGGAATCACTGGAGAGATCATTGACCTTCAAGCTAATTCATCCAACTGTATTGGAAAGTATCTAGAGATATTGGATTTTTCATACAATCAGCTTAGCGGGTTGATTCCAGATTTCTTTGAGCATCTAAAACGTCTAAAATATATTAATCTTGCTCATAACCTGTTAAATGGAAGCCTCCCGCTAGGTATTGGCCAGCTTTCGAATTTGGAAAAACTAGTTGTCTCTCATAATTCCTTCAATGGAATTGTATCTGAATCTCACTTTTTGAAGCTCTCAAAATTGAAGACCTTATTCATGGATCACAACAATTCCTTTGTTGTATTGGTTTTGGAATTTGACTTCTCAGACATGGTACTTGGATCTCTCTGGTAACCAGATCAGAGGTGATTTATCCAATGTGCTGCTGAAATATGATTCTGTCGATTTGAGTTCCAATTGCTTTGAATCTGAACTACCACGATTGTCTTCTACCGTTACAACCTTGTCTCTTGCCAACAATTCCTTTTTTGGATCTCTTCATCCCCTCCTGTGCCAAGTGATGAATGAAACAAATGAGTTAGCGTTCTTCGATCTGTCAAACAATCATTTATCAGGGGAGCTTCCTCAGTGTTGGATGCATTGGAAATCATTAACCCACATTGACTTTGGGAGAAACAATTTATCTGGGAAAATTCCTCTTTCAATGGGTTCCTTGGTTGGGCTCCAGTCATTGCATTTGAATGGTAATAACTTCACTGGTGACTTGCCATCATCCCTACAGAACTGTACCATGTTGATGGCTATGGACCTAGGTGAGAACAAATTATCTGGAAGTATACCAAGGTGGATCGGCAGAACTTATTTAGTGGCTTTGCGCTTACAATCAAATGAGTTCCGTGGCTTTATCCCTCAAGTAATATGCGACCTTCCTCTTCTTTCAGTCTTGGACCTTGCCTATAATAACTTGACAGGAACCATACCAAGCTGTTTGAATAAATCAATTGCTATGTCTTCTACTAGAGATCTAATTTGGCTTACATCCTATGCTATTACTTACATGAATTTGCCAGGAAATCTTTTGTTGGCAATTAAAGGAGGTGAATGGGAGTATGGCCAGAGGAACCTGCAACTTGTAAGAAGCATAGATCTGTCGAGCAATAGACTGACTGGAGAAATTCCTCCTGAAATATCGAGTCTTCATGGATTGAAATTCCTCAGCTTATCAAGAAACCATCTGACAGGGAAGATACCGAAGAACATAGGTCAACTGATGTCGTTAGAATCTCTGGATTTGTCTGGAAACCATCTTTCAGGAAAAATCCCCGAAAGCTCGTCTTCCATGACATTTCTGAGTTACTTGAACCTATCTTATAACAACTTGTCAGGGCGAATTCCTTCAAGCACCCAGCTCCAAAGCTTCACTGAGCTCAGCTTTATAGGCAACCAAGATCTTTATGGTGATCCACTCTTGAAGAATTGCACCGAGGGTGCAGCGTCTCAACCGCCTCCTGTTAATGGTGATGGAGATTGGTCTGTGAGGGTGTGGTTTTACATGGGTGTTGCTCCAGGATTTGTGACAGGCTTCTTGGGTGTTTTTGGTGCTCTCTTCTTCGTGAAGAGCTGGAGGCATGCTTATTTCCGATTTTTTGAAAACATTGTAGACCAACTTTACGTAGCTGTAGCAGTCAATGTAGCTCGGTTGAAGAGAGAATTTTATAGGAAATAAGTTGAAAAGACTGAAAAGGATCATTCCTCTGGCATTTTGCGGTGTGCATAACATAACCACCCTCTGAGTTTATGCATATTACAAGTACCTCAATTCACATTTTACGTACTTTTTGAGATAAATTTTTAGATTGAAGAGAAAACGTCACTTTCCTTCGTTCTAACCAAACGAAGGGAAAAGAAAATTTTAGCATTTTCTTTTCTTTTCTTCTCAAATCCAAAATTCCAAACATAGCCAGGTCGTGATTAAATCATTAATGGAATCTATCCATTTTAAGTTTTGAAAGACCATTTGCACATTATTGTAACTATTTATATATAAATGATGTGGCAATGGGTCGAGTTCGAACCATTAACCGACGGGTAGAGAGATTCGCCAACTTGGACCCAACCTGATAATAGATGGGCTGAACCCACCAACCTGGTTATATTTTTTAAGTTATTTTTATTTCTATTTTAATTTCAATTAGGCTTATATTAAACTCTATTAAACATAGTAAGATTTCTATAATCGCCATCTCCACTTTGGAGGGAACTTGATGATGATGATGACTATAGAAATACTTAATAAACATGATTTATTTTCCAAAAAGTGAAAAAAAAAGAGACGAATTTTACTTGTGAAGAAGTTTAGAAATATCTAAAAGCAATTAAATAAATTATAATAGTTATTCCTATATGAATTGTATTAAAAATATAGATTTTAATATTGGTACAATATAACTATACAATCAAATTACCTATATATTGCATAATAAATGAACAATTAGTATAGATATTGCAACAATATTAATTCTCAAAATTAATAAAATTTCATTAATGATAAAAAGAACTTAATGATTAAAGCCCCAAAATATTAAATTAATATGCTTAATTATATGAGTGCACTTGATAACTTAATATATAAAATTTAACACAAATGTGGTATATATAAGGCACAAAAACAAGGAAAAAATATACTTAAAATTCAAATGGGTACCCAACGAGTCAACCGTTTTCAGACGGGTTGAGAAAACCCGAATTCGGACCCAACCCAATAAACGGGTCAATTTGAATCCATATAATCAGGGTTGGGTTCAGGTGGGTTGACAAGTGGATTCAGAAATTGATGCAAACTCTATTTATAATTATGTGACATTTTTTGCCTCCCTTGAGATTTAGAAATATTGTAAATACCTCTCTTAGAGCATGCACATTTTCTCTTCTTTCAGTACTCGTGATATGTTTTTTGCAGTGTCTTAAATCATATTTTTAGAACAAATACAAAAAACATAGAAAAAGAGAAAAGAAGGAACATACTAATTATGTTGAATGTACAATGTAAATAAGGTATTTAATTTTTAACAATTAAAAGACTGGACAATTTGATATTTGTTTAATTTGTCATGTTTAAACCTAAAACAATGGAAAAAAGGGACACCAAAAAAAAAAAAAATCCTTTCTCAAATAAATTTGTTGTATAATTTTTATATGCTCGTCAATGTTTATTATATTTGGATTATAATTGAAGTGGAATTTAAATAGTATTGCTTAAAGTAATAATTTAACCTTCAAATAATTAAACAGTGTTGATGGCAACGGAAGGTATTTGTAATATTTTTAAATCTCAAGAAAGATATCTAAAACATAATATAAACCTTCAATGAGATTTTAGAAGGATATAAATGCCATTCTATTATAAAGAGTTTTAATAACAAGCAAACGGCTATTCAAAAATTAAAACTTGTAAAGTATAATAATGTTTTGACAACAACTTTTAAGCTGCGATTGGTATTGTTTTTTGTTTTTATTTTTTTTACTTTTTGAAGTAATAAGCATGTTTAGACAGTGGATGCTTTTGCTTTTCTTGAGTAGAAAAAATTTATTGCATATTATTTTTTGCTTCATCATGAGAAGAAAAAGCATTCACTATCCAAACTCTAGATATGTTTATTGCTTCCAAAAGTTGAAAATCACGAACAAAAAGTAATGCCAAACGCATCCACAATTAATGAAAATTGTGGCAAAATTTTCAAATGACGGATTGTGCTGTCCTTTCTACATCTTTATTTGCAGCCTCACAAGATCCTGCCACATGTCTAATTTAATCTTTAAACTAATTTCAATTATGCATCACATGAATGTCAAGTACATTAAACTGGACACGTGGCAGGATCTTTGTGAGAGCTGCAAATAAAGATGTAGATAGGAGCTACAGAGTTCGTGTTCTACAAATGTCTGCTGCTTGTGGAACATCAAAGGTTGGGTTTTTTTGACTTTAAATTTGCTGGAACACTTGGCTGGAATATCTGCTGGTCCTATAGTGAAATGTGTGTCCATGTAGGTGCATAAAGCCTATGTGTACACACCTTCCATCGTTGGACCAACAGATGCTCCAGCGTGAGGGACCAGCGGATTCCTGGGGGAGGATGTTCTTCCTAAAAGAGTAGGGATGTGTTTGTAATTTTTTAAAACTTTGAGGGACGCTTGTATAATTTTCCTTAAATCTAATACCCCCTTCACCATTTAGCTGCCACCAACAGGGCAATTCTGCTATTTCCGTAACAGACGATGTCAGATTCCAAAGCGTCACGTCATAAGCTTTAAAGCGCGCCGTCGAGGAAAATTTGAAGTATCGTTCTACACTGGTCGAGCCCTTTCCCTCCATTCCTCCCTCCGTTCGTGCTTTCCTCTCTCCATCGGCATAAACCCTCGTCTTCTGCGGAGCAAGACAGAGGTAAGAATTGCATGTCTGTATCTCTACTTGCTTATCTCAAATCTCAACATTCAATCTTATCATTTACCTGAGCAATAAAGTTCTGTTAACTGAATCCGTCTCAACAAGATTTTTGAACTTTGATTGGAAACGCGGGTTATGATTTGATGGAGGCAGCTGTACATAGGGTTTTTGCTTTTGATTCAAGAAAACTTTGTCGGGCTTTCTTGGATGGGTCGATGTGTTCGGATTTGGACTCGGCGGAATTTGATATCAGATATGCAGTTTCATGTTTCTTTTCCCTGTTCCTTCCTTGAATCGTGTTATGCCTAATGGCTCCGGGAGGATAACTTAAATCGGAGAAAATATATGTTTTGATATTTGTGAAATGCCGACGTGATTATTTGCACTGCTGCAAAATAATCAGTGTAGAATTTACTTTGCATGATGTGATGACGTGGGTTTAAGAGAGAGAGAAAGAGGAGTAACACACATGGGCCTCAGCTTCCTCTCATTTCTTTGCTCAGAGAGAGGGAGAGAGAAGGGAGGGGGGGGGGGGGGGGGGGGGTTGTCGTACTTAGACGGAATACTCTATAGATACATATCTTAATTAGCATGCTTTTTTTTTTTCCTTTTTCTTGTTTTAGTTACAATTGACATGGGCTTGTTGCTGACTTGTTTGTCTCGTTGGATTAGCCTTTCACCTGAACTCTAATGGAATTAGAGATGATTTGATGTCCAGATGGTAGTCTTTGGTTAATGATGGGCCAAAGGTGGGAATGCTTCTTTTATGATTATTACTGGGAAAATTTCTACCCCTTTTAGCAAAATTTGTCTCCTTGAATGATATTAAACTTGTCTAGTGCTTTTAGAGGTCTGGATACTTGAACCCTAGATTTCCCCTTTAAGTGCAGAATTGCTTTTTTTTTTTTAAATTAGAACATCCAAAAACATGGATATAGGCACTGATAATAAGTGGCTGCATTGTTACTATAAATGCCATTTAGAAACTTCTTGTGGATCAAATAAGTGTCATGCATTGTTTATGTTATTCTCTTCTATTTCAATAAGGAAATGCAAGTGTCAGAAAGAAAATTCTGAAGCATCCAACCAAGATTTGTTATACATGGATACTTTCCCATTCTAGAAGGATCCATGAAAAATAGTGGAGCACTGATATTATCATTTTGCAATTGATTATATAGGTAGTGATTATGCTTTTATTAACAGGAATTACAATGTTTTTCTGCTGCAGATGAGGTATGTTGATGATGTCGATAAGATTTTGGATTATAAAGTGCAATGTGTTGTAGGTGATGATGGTGAAGGCTTAAAGCTAGGTGTGAAGGAAATATTCTTAAAAGAATACTTAGTGAAGTGGAAGGGATTATCATATTTGCACTGTACATGGTAATTTTGAGCTTAATGAGTTTCTCACATGCATTCGATTGGATAACAATTTTTTGATAGGTCATATTGTCCCTCAATGAGTTACCTTACTCTTCAAAACTGTTTCTTTTGTTTTCGTTTTGTCATTTGCTACATAATTATTGGTTATGTTTTGCTTGTCACTGGAACTATTTCGTGCTTTTCTTTTTTTTTTTAAGTCTTCAGTTGGATTCTTTATTGCCCTTATAATTTTCTGGACTTTTGGCTCCACCTGTTATTTGCAAATTTTTTTAGGGTCCCAGAGAGGATATTCCTGGAAGGTTTCAAGACATATCCTTTTTTAAGAGCTAAATTAGAGAAATTCCATCGTCGAATGGCTTCAATTAATAAGTTGGAGGATGACTTTATTGCTATCCGACCTGAATGGACTACTGTTGATCGGATTCTTGCTAGCAGGTTCAATCCTCTGATCTTTAAGTAGTCATCTCATTATAAAATTTGATGACTTTCATTTGTTGAGTTATTGCATGCAGAAATGAAAATAAAGCATTGTCGGTTGTAATAACTTTATTTATTGAAATCTATCCTCAAACTAGTGATAGGAACTGTATTATTTTTGGACATTCCTATAATGCTAGGGTTGCTTGTACTTGTGGTCTTATATGGAATGGTTTATTGTATTGGTTAGCACTTAGCAGTAATATAATTCTTGTCCTGAACTTCTTTCTGCATTTTAGAATCTTTTATTTTGTGATGGATAAAACAATTCCTGCTTCAGTTTGTACTTGTGATCGTGCTTTTAGAGTCTGAACAAATTTCTATTATTTTTAATCAAGGTTTACCAAGGAGAAATTTTGGCGGCAAGCCACCTAAATTTCAGAAATTTGGGGGAAAATCCTGAATTGCTTGAAATGATTGAAATTTCTATGGCACTTCATGATGTACTGTTGATTGTTAGAAAGTAGAAACAAAATTTTTTTTTTTAATTTGGTGTTTCAATTGCAAAAAGTGTAACTTATGTTTGCAATTCAGAAGCATAATTATCTCTACAACTAAGTCATATAACAATAGTACAATCATTCATAAGCATAATAAGTTACATTATGAAACATGTTAGTCATTTCAGTTGTTTTGCACAATGCATGCATAATCTGGAAATATGATAACTTCATTTAAGGTCTGGAGCCTCAAAACTTAATAAGGTTCATGGAATATGCAGCTCTAGATTTTTATATTTGTGAAATTTATTTATTCTTCTTATGCCCTTGCCTATTTCTCTTCTCTCTCTTTTATTTATTTATTTTTGCATATAGTGCGTTCTATGCATGTACTTATGAGTAACATACCATGCTCATAAGGATTAAGCAGCATTCTTTAGGCCTATACAATAGCCCTTAATTAAAGTGGCCTACACTTTTGCTTTTGAAAATAGTCACATTTTTTTCTTGAATTATACAGGGTCATTGGTGGGAGGAGGAAGTATCTTGTGAAATGGAAAGAGCTTTCCTACGATCAATGCTATTGGGAATTTGAGTCCGATATTTGTTCATTTGAATCTGAAATCAAAAGATTCAACCGGCTTCAGTCCCGTTATCGTAGGCTATCTTGTGGAAAGAAGAAAAGCTTCAGTCATTCGACGGATGACCCCATCAAGAGGCAGAGAGAATTTCAGAAGTATGAACATACCCCTGAATTTATTTCTGGAGGTAATAGTTCTTTTAGTATTGCAAATAGAGTGAAAGGAAGACTTCTTCATGTTGCATAATTCTCTTGGTTGTGGTTTTGTTCTTTGGGGCCATCATCATGAAAGCTGCTTGCAATTTTGTAATTGAAGGTTCACTACATCCCTATCAGCTTGAAGGCTTGAATTTTTTGCGTTTTTCTTGGGCCAAACAGGCACATGTGATCCTTGCAGATGAAATGGGTCTTGGTGAGTTGTTGCTTTACTATCTGCTCCACTCTTGTTTAAAATTTTTTGTTGATTACTGTATGAAACTTCTGGGTCACATGGTTGCATGCAGGAAAAACTATACAGGCTATTGGTTTTTTAGCATCTCTTTCAGAATTAGACCTTTCTCCTCATTTGGTAGTGGCACCTTTGTCAACATTGCGCAACTGGGAACGTGAATTTGCAACTTGGGCACCTCAACTGAATGTTGTATGTAGATTAAGGTCTTCCATTTAGCTATCTTATGAATGTTTTTTTTTGGCTCATGTTTTATAAAGTATAACTTATTTCAGGTGATGTATGTTGGATCTGCAAAAGCTCGTGCAGTTATCAAGGAATATGAATTTTTCTTTCCAAAAAGAAAAATTCAGAACAAGAAAAAGAATGCAAGTCAAGTTGTAAAGGGAAGCATGCATGATAGAGTAAAATTTGATGTCCTCCTAACATCATATGAAATTATTAAATTGGATATGAAATCACTGAAACCAATAAAATGGGAGTGTATGGTATGATTCTTACCCTTTGGTGCATTACTGGCTTCTAATTGTGTAACATTAATTCAACGCTGATGTGACTTTATGTAGATCGTTGATGAAGGTCATCGTCTGAAAAATAAAGATTCAAAGTTATTTCTTTCATTGAAGACATTTTCTAGTAGACATCGAGTGCTGTTAACTGGAACTCCTCTTCAGGTTTGTTACATTAAAAATCATGTCTCTATGTAACTAGGCATTTTAAATTAGCGATTCCTTATTTTTTTTGGTATAACAATAGCGTGCTCTTTTAACAAAATTATCTCTATTAAATAGCATTTCGCTTTTAAAGATGTTTTTTTATGAAGAATTCACAGAAATGCCTTTGGTTACCTTCAATTTGAGAATATTTGGAATTACTGATGATCTTAATAAGTTTAAGATATTTACAAATGAGAGTAAGGTATTTGAACTCTTTTTAATTTTATCTAATGAATGTTCCTTAATACCAAACAGGTGGCATGATAAAATTGATGAAACTTTCCTCTACATTTGGGCAATTCTTTTCCATAATACTTCAATTTTAGGTCTGAAATTTTGTTCATGTACCTTTATCAGGCCCATCAGTTGAGGTCTCTAATCTGAAAAGCTATTCTCCGTTGCTATGAAGTTGTATTGGTGCTTAAAGTTAACCTGTTGACGCAGTGAAAGTTACGAATGGATTAATCTCCGTTAATCCTAGAAAACTAGTATCCACCAGCAAATAACCTTGAATCCATAAGGAAGATGAGAGAGAAACTCTATAGTTCTTAAAAAAACAATGTCTAAAATTCGAGTACAACCTTTACCCCTTATTTATAGACTTTTGAAGACTCCAAAATAAGATAGAAACCTACTAAAATTAGGACTCCTACTCATAGTAAACAACAAAGAGTTAAAATCTAATTCTAAAACCTCTTAAAGACTCCTAATATAACTCAAATACCTAATACAAGAAAATTGGAATTCCACTTTGACTAAATAACTAAATAATCTAAACTTTGGGTTCCACACGTCCTACATCTCTTGTGTATGGTAAATTAATAGGAGTATGAGGGGTGCATGGAACCTTATTTGAAGATGGTGCTTAGTGTTTAGGTTGCACGTGCATTTCCCTATTGGTGTTTGCTCCATATCAAAGAAGATTTGGGACATTATTATTGGAAGGAGAGAGTGAAGGCTATTGATATGGAAGAGATCCTATCTTTCTTTCAGAGGTGGATTTACCTTTATTGTGCAACACCTAGCAAATCTGCAAGTGTTTGATCTTAATCTTTAAAAGATGCCAGCTTTTGTAGCCAGGGGAATTGAGAAAAGCTTATGTTAAGAGATTTCTTTTGGTTGGGAATGGTGACAAATACATTTTTTTTATTGGAATATGGTATATAAATCCCAAAAGAAATGGAGGATTGAGTTTCAAAAAGCAGCTGATGATAAACAAAGCTCTTTTTGGCAGATGTTTTTGGAGATACAGTTCAGACTTGCTTGCTCTGTGGTGTCGGATAATACACATGAAATTTAGAGTAGGTTGGTTTGATTGGGCATCTATTTCTTATGGGTGGGAGTTTGGAAAGGGATCACGAATCAGACTAAAAGGTGTGGGTTTGTCTGTGTTGAGGATGTAGAATTAAGTTTCAGGAAAGTTATCGCTGTGTGATGGGAGCACTATGTGAAGATTGCCCTAGGCTTTATGGGCTGTTTACCTACAAGCATTTGAGCACTTGTGAGTACTCTGGCTGGAGAGGGAAGTAAAATGTTATGGTCACCTAATCTCATAAGAAATATCCTAAAAATGGATATTGAAGACTGCCAATTTGTTTGTCCTCTCAACTCCAGAAAAGTGGGAAGATAACAGGTTGTAGTACCATAACTTAGAAGGCAGTTTCTTAATGTTGTCAGTTTATGAAGATCACAGATAGACGGATCTTTCTTATGTTTGGAACCTTAACGTGCTTCGAATAGAGGTGATATTTGTGTTAACAATAGAACATTGAATGATTCTGATAGCTTATAATTTAATGAACAGAGGTACTACTATGTTGTCAGCTACTAATTTATTATAGTAACATATACTTATTGTTTTTCTTCTGATAACTGTATCATATACTTATTGTTCCTTGTGTAAGAACCAGAGATCATTAAATACAGTCTTTAACTTCACATTGTTTGTGGGACATCAATTCATTCTCACTCCACATCACTCGAAGTTTCTACGGACGATTGCTTCTTATTCTTTATGTGATGAGGTTTTTCTTAATTGTTTTTGCCAGAAGTGGACTTTCTGTGCAAAACAGTGCTTGTTCTGTTGGTATTAGTTAAGGATTCTGCTCCTTTGTATCTGTGCTTGGAAAATAAGGTGGCTTCATCAAGTGATGACTTTTGGCCTGTATTCTAAATGTCAGTGGCAAGTTGGAATATGTTGCTGACATACGTGTTGTGAATTTAGGGGGTTGGTAAAGAGAAACTTTGGATTAATCATTTGATGACAATTATATTTATCCCCCATTTTGTTGACATTCGGGCTGTTTTGGGACATGCCACTAATATTGATGGTTAAAGCATAAGTTCCACTCTCTTGATAAATGGTGTAGCATATGTGATAAAACCCTTCACGGGAATTAGTTATGGAATGGCGTCCTTGTCTGCAAATCCTAGCCTCCTTCCAAATCCCCTAATCCTTTGTGGTTCGGTTTCCAAGAATCATCATTCTTGGGGTTCTTGTTTTTCTCAACAGGATCGAGGATGTAGAGAAGTGCAGATATGGAACAAGTTTTTCTTGTTTAAATCTCGTTCGGGAAACTACGAAGCATCTTTGCACTTAACTGAACGATGTTGTCGTTTTTCAGAGTCAATCAACATGAGTTGCTAAGGAAAATCCTGGCTTTGCTTAAAGGTTCAAGGATCACAGCTCTGTGAAAGATTTGGAATGTTGAGGTTGTTTAGCGAAGGTAACATAGTGTTTATTTTGGAAGTTTGGGTCAACAATTGAGGGATATTTATGCAACTCTCGTCGCATTCCAGGAACAGGTGTTGGTGGATGATTGTGCTACTGAAAGAAAACAACATTGCTGGATGGGAGTATATTTTGTGGGGCTAAGTGGTAGCTTCTAGTATAGTGGTCTCGTCACAAAGGTGGGGAACGTGTAGTTTGCAATTGGATGGTAATGTGTAGTTAGCAATTGGATTGTAGACAACAAGGCTCAATGCATCTCCTCTATTTAGGGGTCTATCCTTCATATTTCCATTTTTCCAAGAATTTAAGGTAGAAGACAATTTATGGAGGTTTCCTTTGTTAGGTGAAGCAAATAAACTCGTCTCCAACTGGGTGGAGGTGATTTCAGGGGTTATGGGACAGTGTAGGGGTGAGACCAGGTTCTACTTCATTCTGTTATCGGGTTACATTGTAAAATTATGTCCTGATTTTGAAGGAGTGGCCAGGTGCCTAATGGATAAGAAGGAGATGCTGTTTAGCCAAACTCAATTCACGTTTTCCAAGTGGGTTGCTAGGCTTACCTTTAGGGATGGTTTAGGGGTTAGTGGTAGCATTTGGGTGGTTGCCTGGGACATCCCAATCCACCTGTAGGCACAAGATACTTTGGATACTATTTGTAGGATGTGTGGTGGTATTATGGAGAAGGGATCGTTTTGCAACTTCAACAGATATGTGAGTTGGTTCATCTTCACAGTTAAAGAAAAGTTGCAAAAACAAATCCCCAGGATGGTCATCATTTGGGATGTTTTGTGGAGTATGATATATTGATAGAAATCATAAAGAGTGGGCCTTTAGGTTGTATACCACCAGCTACAGTAGCGTTGGAAAGTTCAAAACATTCCAGTGGTTGTGGCAAGACCTTTAGGGAGGCTCTGTTAGGGAACTTTGCGGTTAAGACGATAGGGAAGATGATGGTCAGGAAGTTAGAGGTGCAATGTACGGGTCAAAGTTCAAATTTTGAGCTCATTATCCATAGCAGTTCAATCGGGCATGATAATCTGGTGTCTAGTTTTGGGGCTAAGTCCAACTGGTGTATCAACAATGTGATGGTGGGCTGGACAGGGTACAAGTTCTTGGAAGCCCACAAGTCCATAATTAGTTCACCTGTTAAGGTTGAAGGGACTTCTATCTTGGTTCATGTGGAAAATTGTGTTAGAATCCAAGATTTGATGGCCTAGGAAAAAGGTTGTGGGTTGTCCCGTGAATGTGAGGAGAAGGGGAGATGTCCAGTTGAGAATGTTCCGAGATGGGAGCAGAGAAGATTGGAGGAAAAAAGGGGAATGTAGGTCCTTGGTGGCAATGGTTTCTTCCCATGACATGAATGTTCTGGAAGATGTGGAAACTATATGGAAGGAGTAAGTGGAAAAATGGGTGCAGGCCCATGTTCCGATTGTTGGATCATCATAAGTAGTTGATAAGAAGTTCTCCATCCCTTCTCTTTCTTCACCCTCTTTGATCTAAATGGAAGGGATGAATGTTATGGTAAATGAGTCACGCAACAATGCCATGTTTGATTGGAGCCAAGGTAGGAAGTACAAAGTCATGTGAAAGGAGCTGTCTGGATTGGGAGTGCATGTGCGTCACTAGGGGAGAAGTCCTATGATGGGCTTAGATGCTTTTTAAGCTTCCGGCTATCCACTACTGAACCACCGAGGGTCTATTCTGAATGTTTGAACATCAGTAGTGGTCCATGGGAAGCAGGTTGATGCCAAATGCCTTAGATGAGCAAAAATTTCTTAATAGCCAGTCACATAAATTTGAGTAAAACCCTCAAGTCACCGATCTTATTTTAAATCATTGGATTTAATTATTTGATATGTGTTTTGACTGTGAGCACCTTTTAACTTCTGTTGGTAGCTTTCCTATTGTGAGACTAACAGTAATAGATTTTTCCAATGCTTTTACTTCCTCCCACAGAGCTTCCTTTCTCTTGGGTTGTTTTAGGGCATTTGTCACATTGTAATATAAAGAAGCAGTTGGCATTAAAGTAGCAGATGAAAGATATGAACGTAATGGGAATGGTAACATAAAGTTTGGGATATGATTTAAGAACAATTTGCCTTGCAAAGTGCAGTTGAAAGTTGAAAATCATAAACAGTTAGATAGTGGATAACAACATGAGGGGAGGCTCTTGGAGTTTCATATAACTTGTATGTGGTCTCTTTGATTTCCATTGTTACATATGTAAATTTTGTTTTTCTTCTCTCTCTTTTTTTTTTGGGAACCTCCACGATAACAGGGGAAATTTTATTATATAAGGAAAACTGGAAAAGATGTTACACCCAGATTGGGGGAACTATGTGCCTTACACCTCAAAAGTAATAACATATACAGGATGAGGACCAAGTAAATTCTAAAGAAAGAGGATATATGCATATGGATTGTACTTATCAATTAGACATGGAATTTTTTCTTGTTCCTTATAGGACAATCACCACTTGAACTATATTCAATGGAAACAGGCATGTTGACTGCAGTGGGATGAACTGAAACTGGAAGACTGATAGATGCTTATCTTTGCTCCTGTTATCCCCTGGAAGGGAGGTATTATCACTGGAAAGTAAGGAAACAAACTCAGTGAAAGGAAATCCGTAAATAATAGATGTATCTATGGAGAAGATAACAATCTGTCATTTTTTCCCTCTATGGTGATGTGGAATATACCAAAAAGGAAAAAAATAAAGATGCAGTTTAAGCCGTTTGGATTGAGTTTACAAGAATGCATGATCAGCATAGCCATAGCAAAACAGTCCCAAAACCTTTGGAGGATGCTGAAATAATGGTTGATGAGGGCTGAGAAAATCAGTGGCGTCTTAAGCGATTGTCACAAGAAAGGATATGATTTATGAGAATGGTGGTAGTTAAAATAGCCTGAGACCAAAATTTTTTTAAATTGGATACCAAAGATCTCAAGTCATTTTAAGGACATGAATATATTCAATGTCAGGAAGTCCTGTGGAATTTGAACATGTGGTTTAATGTCAATGCCATTTTAAGAAAAAATGTGATACAGCCCCCAATACACGCATTCATCCCTGTTATCAAAACATAAAATTTTGACTTAAACATCAAATTGATGCACACCAATTGGTCGAAATTTTTATTACTTAAAATGATTATAGTTTTTGCTTGTGAACATATATCTTGGTGTATGAAAGTAATTACCTAAGCATAATGATAATACAAAAGAGAAACAATAGGATCAGTTCCCCGCATATCAGCTTTTATAATTATGAAAGCTGTGGCAGTTTGATTATCTGTATGAATTGGTAACAGGTAGTCATTTAAATTTGGTTAAATTCCTCTATTTTGATGATTTGCCTTTTTCGTTGATGATCATAATTCTTGATGACCAATTTCCCCATTGACCAAATATTGCTTTCGGTCACTAAAATATTGATATACTAGATGATTGAATTGTTTAGTGTGGACCAAATTACTTGCATGCTTCATGTTATGCAATAGATAAATGCATGTTTTGCATATACTTTTTTAAGAGTATAAACTTGGGTTGAATATCCTGATTTTTTTTTTTACTTTTACTTGCAAACACAGTCACATATACATGTGCGTATGTATTTGTGGATATAAATGCTGTTACTTTTCTAATGTCTGTTGTGAAATTTTTCTAATTTTGATTCTGAACCTTTCTCAGAACAACTTGGATGAGTTATTCATTCTTATGCACTTCCTTGATGCTGGGAAGGTTGGTGTACTGCTGTTTCCATGAAACATAATACTAGGAAGTGTTATTTTTTAAAAGGTTTAAATATTTTATCGTTGCTTATATACTCATTTCTCTTTAGAATAATTGCTTGCAGTTTGGAAGTTTGGTGGAGCTTCACGAGGAATTCAAAGACATCAATCAGGAACAACAAATTGCCAGACTTCATAAAATGTTGACTCCTCATATTCTTAGGAGTATGAAACTTCAACTTCTTTTGTGCAATATGATCATTTGCTACATTTTATAGTTCAGAGATCTCTTATTATCTCTAGCTAAATGTAGTTTACATTCTTGATGATCAAGTTGCAATTTTATTTGTGCCTTCGAGTATGATTTCTTATCTTTATGAGTCTTCATTTATTATTATCACTATTCTAATTATTATTATTGCCGACAGCAATTGTAGGTTTTTTTTTTTTTTTTGTATTTGTTTTTAAAAGAAATCTACATATTGGATATGGGACTGGACAGGTTCAATACTGTTGACTTACAGAAATTTTATTTAATCATTATAAATTATAATTTACCAAAAGTTTCAAATACCTAAGAATTTAATTAAACAAAATGATTAAGCGAGATAATTAGTCACAAAACACTTTAAAATGATTTAATGATAATAGACACACAAAACAAACACAGAATATCACCATATTCATTGAAAGATCCAAAAGAGCATGGGAAGACTAAAAAGAACAAGGGAAGACTAAAAAGAACGTTGATAGACGTCAGTCTGAATGGACTTCACAGCTGATTGAAGATATGGGCTTTAACAGACAGAGAGGAGGAACAGGCCAACTCCAACTAGTTGGGGCATGACATTTTTTTTTTTGATGATTAGTTGGGGCATGACATTTGATTTGATTGATTCTGTCATTCATGCATATTTGTATCCTCAAGAATGTGCATTCCTTAATGGATTGGATGATAGACGTTAAAGATTTTGTCTATCAGATTGGCCCAATAAATCTTCAACTCAAGGGATATCTAGAATGTGTATTCATTAATGGATTGAATGATAGATGGTCATGCTGTTGTCTATCAGATTGGCCCAATAAATGCTTCAACCCAGGGGAGTAATAAATTTCCATAAGCCAAAACGACTGTAAAATTAGTTTATATATCACACACACCAAGACGGCGGCCCACCCGGCGCCCCCCCTCCCCCTCCTCCTCCTCTCAGTCCTTAATGTCCTTGACTGCTGAGGTCTTGTAAACGAGAAATGTGCTACAATGCAATGTGAATAGGAGATTTGTCATGGTACATTGCCTAAAAGCATTTTGATGTGATATATTTAACAATATGTACTGCTGATTTATGGCTTTCCAAAATATGTAGAATTGGTTTGTTATTTATGATAGTTGAAAAGGGATTGGGATAATCTAATCTGACGGAAATCATATCTTGGCTTATCCCTTTTGCATTCTTTATCATTTGGATTGGATAAGTTCACAAATATTTACTATTCATGTAACTTGTGTCATTTGGAAGTACATGTTCTTACTGTGGTACTGTCTGATGACACTGTTAGTCTGTGGTTTTTTTGATATATCAAGATTTACAATTCTGAATCTTCATTACTATTAGGTCCCAATTGGTTCAAGGAATTAGATGTGGAATTGCTTTGTGACTAAAATTTCAATCAATTAGGTATACTGTATACCAGTATGTGTAGATTATAACTATCTTCCTTCTGTTAAAAAATAGAAGGAAAATCTGAAAATAGTTGGAAATTGGAGTGGGAAAATGGTAGTGCTTGCTTCATGAATCCAAGCTTCATATAAATATGGCCCTTCACAAATATCTATCTCATGTCATTCCTTTGAGATTTGGTCGGACACTATATGTTATCTTGGAGGATAAATTCTCGACTAAAGTTTCCTTTTGTTTTCTCTATTAAAGCTTCTCATCTTTATTAGTTTTAAGCTGAAATTTGTTGTTATTAATGGTTCGGCAAGCTCAGCTTGGTTGGTTGCTTGACTTAAGCTATGTACATAGTGTTTGGTTTGTTCATATAATTAGAATTGAAAAATTCTTGCTCAGCTTGGTTGGTTGCTTGGCTTAAGCCATGTAAATAGTGGTTGTTTTGTTCATATAATTTGAACAATTATGTGATTGGTGGAAAACTGACTGTATACTGTAGGAGTGAAGAAAGATGTTATGAAGGATTTGCCTCCGAAGAGGGAACTCATATTGCGTGTTGATTTAAGTAGCAAACAGAAAGAATACTACAAAGCAATTCTGACCAAAAATTATGAGCTACTAACTAGCCGTGGTTGTTCGCAGGTTAGGTTGTGTACTTTATTGTAATTTCTATCAATTCTATCCTTGTAACAGACTGCTTTTCACTTCTTTCAATTCAGATTTCTCTTAAAAATGTTGTTATGGACCTGCGAAAGCTTTGTTGCCATGCATATATGCTTGAAGGAGTTGAAGAAGATCTAGAGAATAGTGCTGATGCTTATAGGTAATTTCGCCGTATAGTTTCATGAATATTGTATTATTTCTGCTACTGTCATTTGCATATCTTTTACTTATTTCTAATGCTCAGTTATATTTTTAGAGCCAGAGTGATTTTTTTATTGGTTTATTGCCGCATCTACTAAAGATATATTCTGGTGATTCAGTGTTAAATGGAAATTAAGAATAATTGAAATGCTTGAAATTGTGCAAAAAATGTTCTTTTAATGAGTTTTGACATGGTTTCTTATTGTTTTTGTTTTCTTTCTATTTGCAGACAGCTACTTGAGTCTTCTGGAAAATTAGATTTGCTGGATAAAATGCTTGTGAAACTGAAAGAACAAGGGCATAGGGTTCTTATATATACACAGTTCCGGCATATGCTAGATTTATTAGAGGAGTATTGTGCATTCAAGGTGCAAAGTTGACATGAATCTTGATTTTATCGTTTTACTTAAATTGTAGAATTCCTTATTCAAACCATTTGATAACCTTATCTGTTTTAACCCTTGAGTCTTGTTTTGGTGTTCTGTTGAACCTTTTTAAGAAATGGAACTATGAACGTATCGATGGAAATGTTGGTGGAGCAGAAAGACAAATAAGAATAGATCGGTTCAATGCCTGTAATTCTTCTGGATTTTGCTTTTTGCTCTCTACCAGAGCTGGGGGTTTGGGAATAAACCTTGCAACTGCTGACACTGTTTTTATATATGACAGGTAAATTGTTACAATTTGAATTTTATGTGTTTTTTTTTTTTTTGATCATTAATGGTAAATCTTATATATCAAAATCAGGGAGAGGTACAATAAACAAGCCAAGAAAACATTAAACACATACACCCCACGAGAAGTAGGATACGCTTAAAACAGAACATAAAAGATTAAAAAACTCCAACACCTACATTACATCTTCTATTCCTCTAAACTAACATCTGCTCGCAATTTCTTACAATGTCTTCAATCCCATAATCACAAAACTCCGGGGTAACTGAAGACCAAAAAGCTGCCAAACCCACCACTGAATCAAAAAGTGCCTCTCGACTTGTAGAAACATCTTCAAAGATCCATTGATTTCGACTCCACCAAATCAACCAAATGGTAGCAAAGAACACACCAGAATAGTATCAAGAAAACATTATATGTGTTTTTTTCCTTCTGATTAGTATCAAGAAAATTATATAAATGAAGCAAAAATCACATGGTGCAAAAATAAAGTAAACCCTCGAAGCATTATGGGCAGAAAAGTAAAATTGTAATGGAATAATTGGTGTTTATTTGAAACACAATATTTTTCAATAGAGATTCACTTGGATTTCACAAAACATATGGTAGTCAGAAACTAATGCAATCAAGGATTTGAAATAGGGTTTTATAACCCGCCAATCATTATGGGTATAAAAGTACAATTGTAATGGAATAAATGGTATTTATTTGAAACACAATATTTTTCAATAGAGGTTCACATGGATGTCACAAAACTGATGGCTGTCAGAAATTGATGCAATCATGGATTTGAAATAGGGTTTTATATGAAAAAGGTTTTACTCACATTTTCTTTGGAAGTCTGAAAAGTATTGGTTGGGTTGCTTTTATGAAGTAATAATTTGCTGCTGATATCTTAGCATAGTCCAAATCTACTTGAAGTAGCAAACTACAAGCCAGTTGCTAGTGTTGCACAAGTTTAAATTTCAATTTTGCTGGCCATTTTGTGATGGGTGCTTGTGGACATGTGAGAAAAGGTTGGCGTGATGGAAATTTAACCAGTTTTGGTAAATTTTGCAATTTTGTCTTAAAACTTCTTAAGGATTTAAATACGATACAAATAGACCTAAAGTCCAAAATTCAAAAACATGTATATATTGTCATTCATGTAATATGTAGGCAAGTAAGGCTTTAGATCATGTAGGGGGATATATAAAAGTTATGCCTATATGATTAAATTATAGTGTGAAATTTTGTATAGAGGTCTAAATTAGAGAGAATCGCATGGAAATAGCCAAAAGAATATGATGAATGGGTGCATATTATATATAATTAGATTATTATGGCTAAATGCTATCAATATAGAAGGCCTCATGGCTACCTGCTTGGTCATCTTACAAATGAGGTAGAAGTCTATAAAACGGAAAAAGACAAGAAAACTAGAGTATAATTTTAACATTTTCTAAGAATTATCCATCAAATCAATCAATAACCAAATGACTTGTCCAAACCTTTTTTTGATAATTATATATCTCTTAACAAAAAATGTAGTGCTAGACATACATGCCCACCATATGATGAACTGAAATTTATTTCAAGAATGTTGTGCATGCCATAAAAATGTGAATTATAGAGATTTTGATATTTCTTTATTGGTGCAACCATCTAAAGAATTATTTAAGAACGACACTGATAAGGTTCTGATTGCTTGGTTTGACCTTGAATGAATTTTATTTGGGAAGTTTGGCTGAATAGGAAAGCTGGTTGAGAGCTTTGATTTAATGTTACTTGTTTAGTATCTTTATTTTTGCCTTCTTGCAGCGATTGGAATCCCCATGTTGATTTGCAAGCAATGGCCAGGGCTCACCGAATTGGCCAGATCAATAAGGTTGTGAATTATTACCTACTCAGTTCTAGGAATGTAGTTAATTTTTTTCCATGGTTGGTATTACAGGTGTCATTGGTGACTGGTTCAAATGTTGCAGGTAATGATTTATAGACTTATTACACGAGGAACAGTTGAAGAAAGAATGATACAGATTGCTAAAAGGAAAATGGTTTTAGAGCACTTAGTTGTGGGGCAGCTTAAGGCAAAGAATATCAAGCAGGTATCTGGGTGTTGCTTTTCTTTCCTTTCTGGTAACTGGTTTATAATGGATTAAATTAAAATCAATTCATAAATTTACAGTTCAAAAAATCTTAATTGAAAACATTTAAAACTTAAATCTTTCTAAACTGAAAACAACTACGGCATATAAAACCCTACTAACATGTATGAACTGAGACATGTAAAAAAACCTAATCTGGAAGCTAATGCGAATATACAAAATCTAAGTCATATATTTGAACAAAAACCCTTAAAACACATAAAACCTTTAACTGAACATCAATACAAACCATATAAAAACATAATTAATGAATGTAGATTGAAAACAGCTAAGACGACTCTTGTTACTTAAATAGTTACGTGTTCTGTTTGACAGCACTTGGTTTCGTTCTCTAAAACTTCTTATCCTAAAGATTTTCAGCTTGATTCTTGAAGGTCCCCTTTTGAGTTCGGTTTTCCTTCTTTTCTCTATAGCAAAGCTTTTCTTTTTTTGTTTTTGTTTTTTTATTTCTGCAGTTTTTCTGTCAAATTCTTGAACTTTAAGTATGTAGAACTACTGTGGATTAAAATTTGTATAGCTTAATTAAAATTGTGTAGATTTAATTAGTGGTTAATTAAAATTTGTATAGCTTAGTTAGTGGATTAAAATTTGTATAGATTAATTAAAATTGTATAGCTTAATTAAAATTTGTATAGCTTAATTAAAATTGTATAGCTTACTTAAAGTTGTATAGATTTTGTTTGACTCTCGGACACTTAGGTGTCAACTTATCATGTGTGTGTCAACCATTGTGAGTGCCAAATGTTGTTCACATGTTTGATGATAAATGTTTATTAGTTAGCTATTTGAAGATACGTCTTTAAAATTGACACTTGGTTCAGGAAATTGCCTCACTTAGAATTGTAGTCATTTGCATAGCATGGAGTTAATTTTAGTATTTATATTAGCTATTTCCGGTTGTTGATTTTCCCAATTATAGTAATACACATGCTTATGTTGTCCTGTGCTTTGTTGTTTCATTCCTCTTTTCCTGTTGTTACTGTAGAATTGTCTTCTTTAATCATGTACGGGCTGTTAAAGTGAACCACATCATATGATTATTAAAACATGCATGAACTATCTAATTTAGATGCCAACCCTATATTTTAAACACGATCTTTAGAAAGAGCTTGAGGACATCCTAAGATATGGATCAAAGGAGCTATTTGATGATGAGAGTAATGAATCTGGAAAATCTCGCCAAATTCACTATGATGATGCTGCAATTGATAGGTAAAAATATTATAGTGCTTTTTATTTTATTTGCTGTTTTTTATAATGTTTTTCTTGCGAGATATGAATTCTTATGAGTGTTAAATATTATAGATTACTTGATCGAGAACAACTTGGTAATGAAGAGGCTACGGTAGCTGAAGAAGAAGATGGCTTTTTGAAGGCGTTTAAGGTTCTTCCTTCTCTTATTGTCATAGTGAACATGTATTTGTACAATTGTACTCTTGTGCGAACATGCGAGGGACTTGAAAAATAAGCAACTTGAATTTATTGATGATCAAGGTACTTTAATTAAGTAAACCAATCTAAGCTAGGAAGGATATCTAAGATCCAGTTTCGTGAGTGCATTTGCTATGCTTTATTGTTTCGTGCCTTGCGATTATAACCAAATCTTACCACAAACGTTTAGGATTGGCTTTTGGTTATATTTTCTGTAACTTCTGTGCGAACTTAAATTTTTAATTTTAATTTTTCTTGAAAGTTATTACTTTTTCTGATATAAAATTATTTTTGTAGCATTATATCCTATTTCCACATTATTTTTTACATTTATTCTGTCTTTTATATCTATCTAATCTTTAACAATACTATATTTTTCTTAAGTTTTTTTTTATTGTGATATAAAATTTAATGAGATATTCAAAGCATAATTAATTGTATGGCACATCATTTCTTAGTATTCTCCAATGACGGTGAGCAAAATTATCAATTTTATGGAGCTGGAGTTAATTACTATCTCCTGAACTTTAATTTGTAATTTTGGGTTCAAAGAAAGTCTGGTTTGTGGAGGTTTTTATTTATTTTTGTTGAAAAAGGCAATTGTCTAATCTGGTTGACCAATAAATTAAGTTTCTTTTATACTATATAGAAACTTTTCATGTATTTCTCATTTACCACATACTGTTATATAATATTACCAACTATCACCACCCCAAATTTTCTAGCAGCCCCTTGTGATATGCAGTTTTGCACCAATATTTGCTGGGGGATTTAAATACACTCCCTTTAGGTGTTATGTCATCTGATTGTTAAGGAATCAAATTAACATTTTGTAGGTTGCAACCTTTGAATATGTCGATGAAGTAGTAGTTGCAGCAGAAGAGGAAGCACGAGACACATTTGTGACATGCAAAGATACCACCAGTGGTTTTGATAGAATCAACTACTGGAATGAATTACTTGGTGATGGATATGAGGGGCACAAAATTAAAGAATTTACTACCTTGGGCAAAGGAAAAAGAAACCGAAAACAGGTGTGTCCCAAAGCCTATCATATTATTCTGGAAAAAGTTAGATTAATTCAGTTCTTTTATATTGCACATAGGTCTGACCAATTCCACACTTCTGCTTGCATAAACGAGTCAACTTATATGTTGTGATATTACTTCTTGATTTCACATATTTCTTTACCTTGAGGTTGCATATGAATAAACAAATATACATATGGGCTTCCTTGTGTCTTCTCTGCTCGTTTTTGAGTTATTTATTTTTTTAGTCATCTTTGCCACCAAATTTCAGTTCTTGGTACCATGGTTGAAAAACTGAGCCATTGACCTGAGTAACCCAAAAAAAATTTCAAAACAAAATATTAAAAAAGTAAAAAAATATATATTTGAGAAGTGAAAAGCATATATATATTTTGAAGCTACTTGGCCAAAATATTTTTAAAAATTATAAATACCCTAACCTAAATAAATACCCGATCGAAATATTACTTTTTTGGCTTATTGTGCAAACAATTTTAGAAAGTATCTATAGATTAATTTGCTGCTATTAATTAAGAGATAAGCGGTAAATGCTATGCAGTAAAAAATGTACTTATATCAACTCAACGGTCTCAACCATGGTGTGATTACTTTATTCACTTGTGAACAAATGATAACATGAACAAAGAAGACCAAAAATATTTTCATTGTTTTTGGCATAAAAAAAAAAAAAAAACAAAAAAAAAAAAACAAAACAAAAAAAACAAAACTTCAATGCAATTATCATGCTTTCAGTTCTATAATCTGTCTCCTACTATCATTTCCGATGTCATTTTAAGTATTAAAATGGAAAGAACAGAGAGACAATATGTATTTTTTATTTTTTATTTCTTGAAAGACTGCTGTTCTTCCTTTGATCTTTCTGATTTATGCATCATATGCTATGATATGCATTGTGATTGTTGTCAAGTGATTGAGAAGGTTGAAAACTATTAGGGGTTGGCTTTTTTTTTTTGTTGGAATATGGAGAAGGGGATTGGGAGAAACAAGCTGGGACTGCTAAAATTAGCATGTCGAGTTCATCTGCAGATTTTTTAAGGTTGACTACTATGTATCAGTTGATACTATTTTGTGCCAGCAGTACGTATTATTATCCACCGACATCATGGTTTCTCATGAAACCAATGATATCATGGCTTGAAGTCATATCTGATAAGGCCAACGCCAATACGAATCCACTGAGACTTTAGACCATGCTTGGTATTTGGTACTATGAATTGTAGTGGCAATCAGAACTTTAACAGCTTTTCAAAGTTGTTTATTTTACATCAAATTTAAAGAAAAAAAGAAGGATTAAGTTATTGATATAGCATGACATCAAACTAATGCATTGGCTTGTTCATTGTTGTGTGAAATTTCAAATTAATGCTTCTTCATTTTGGAAGATAGATTTGCACCTTGAAACTAATGCATTGGCTTCTCTAAGTTGCTCTTTGAAAGATAGATTTGCACCTTGAAATAAGTACCCAAAGAAAGAGATAGAAAGGTGCTTCTTGAATAATTTGGAAGATAGGTGGCGCTGCATGTGCAGTATCAGGGGGTAAGGCATTGTTTTGGGGAAGGGGGGTGGCGGGGAGGGGTTGGGGGTGGGATTGGTTTAGGGAGAGGCAAAGAGAATGATTTAACACGGAAAAAAAAAACGGAAAAAGGCAAACCTTTGTAGAATTAAAAAAAAAGAAGGAAAAATTAGTGGGATGAACACATCATTGTTTTGCTAGAATGCTAGGATCAGAAAAACTGTAGAAAAGTTTTGGGAATTTAGAAACCTAATAGTGGAGGTATGGTTTTTAACTGACTGTATTACATGTGTGGTAAGGATTTTGATCTTATTTGTTAGGAGATCAATGTGGTACAATAAACAAACCATCCAAAATTTTGCATGCATTGATGATTACTCGTATTAGGGGATTCCCTTTTTTTGCCTGCAACTTTACTACAAGAGCTTGATACCTTTGAAATTCGCTGCAGTGATTATGCAAACTTAAGTCCACAAAAGGTGGCAAAACGCCAAGTGTTATCAAGATGTAACCTGGAATCACTTTACTGGTTTGTGATGAGATGATTCAATGCTACAAAGGTGGTACAGTCACTCAATGCCTTGTACTAGGAATCAGCCAACTCCTAAAGAGGAACCCATCTATTCAAATAAAAACAAATCTGCAAGGAAGTTTGATTCAAAAGCACTAGGTCACTATACTCAAATTCTAATGAAGTTTTGAAGAAATTTGATTCAATTCCAATTGATGTTTATAAATTTGTAATGACCATCAGGCTCATAATAAAACCAAGGCTATTAAATGACCCATTCAAATTTCCAACTGGGTGAGTAAAACATGTTACCAAAAAGTAACAAAGAAAACATAAGTCAAACTTGACAAACAAAAGAGGATATTGATCAGCTGCAGCTTCAATCTTCCAATAGAACTAACCAAAGGTCAATACTACGTGAAAGCTTTGTAAGTGCTTCATGTGATTTCCATGTCGATGCCCAAGTGTGAAATTGACCTTTTTTTCCTATCAAGAATGAAGATTATATATATATAAAGAGGAGGAAAGTAGTACAAAGTAGCACCCTCATAAGGGGTAACAGTCACCACTCAACTCCCTCTACATGCCCATCCTCATAGAGCTGAACCTCCCACAAAATGTCTAAAACCTCACAGATAGAAAATAGCAAACAAGTTAATGAGAGGAGTAGGCACCCACAGACACGTTAGAACAAGATGTTCTACACATGTTACAAAGGAGCATACATCCAAAACATAAGAAAGAAACAAAAGGTAAAAGATAGAAGTATCCATCACTCCAGCTCCACGCCCATGACAAAATCCATACCCTATACACACAAGGATTCCCAACAACATCTAATGTCATCAATCAAACCCCGGAAAGAGGGAAGAAGAACAACCCAAGATGCCACATGGAAAGTGATAGAATCCACCATGGCTGAAAGTGGAGGCTGTCTGTCCTAAAAAACTCTCCTATTTCTCTCCTTCCAGATACACCAACAGATAGCAAAAAATAGAAACCTGGTAAACACAATGTCCATGTCCTCCCAATCCAGAGAATCTCCACTGAGAGAGAAGATCACACAGTGTGTGAGGAAAAACCCAGTGTCTCCCAATCAAACCAAAAAAATGCTGCCATATCTGCTGTGAGAAGCTACAATGAATGAAAATGTGATCTGATACTCCCATCTGCACGACATAGGGAATACATATGTGGAGATCAAGCCATGTAGGGCCTCCTTCTCTGAATAGCATCTGCAGTGTTAATCTTATTCCATAAGGCAATCCACTAGAAACCTTTAATCCTCAATGGAATAGATGGTTTCCACAAGGTTCTAGGATGGAAGGTAACAGGAGGTTCGAAGGAGGAAGGTCTGGAGACTATCTGCAGCAACATTTATAAGATTCAATATTTTGTTCATTTGGAACTCGTAGAAAATGGTGGCTGATTGATTCGTTATTTACTTCATAGAAGGTTATTTGCATTTTTCTTGTGTTTGTAGACTCAAAACTTGCAGTGCAGCAAGTTGGGTAAGAAAATATAGTGCATATGAATATGAATAGTGGGCTTCTTTCATGTTATTTGAAAAAGAACTAATGAAGCAAATATGACATTTTTCTGGAAATATTGTGCATTGCAATGTATTGGCAGGGCTTTAAAGTTAAGGAAACAATTGAGAGTACAAGACATGTCATTTCATTGGTATACAGCAATGAAATATTGGAGGCTATGATGACTTTTATCAGATCGTAATCTGTTTTGCAAGGCATTACTTGACCTTCCTTAAGAGTCCATTGCTATTAAGATTTTTGGGGATATCAAGAAGGGTTAGCAAGAATGATTTTCTAACTGGTGGCTTAGATTTGGTATGTTCAATAATGAGACAGAAAAAAAAAAAAAAAAAGCTCTAAGTGCATCAAGTTTCCAATGGCAATTGTTTAAGGCAGTTTAATCGTTGAATTCATGAAGACACTATTGAAGCTGGCATGTTCATAATATGATTAACTTTATCGTATGATTTTTAACCTTGCAGCTTTTTTTGATTGTATAGTTATAGAAATAGTACACCACATTGTAAGACTATTGCATGAATGTCTTACGTTGAGTGTGCTCCTCTTGAGCATGTGAACGTAATTGGAACATGTTTGGATTGCTTGACATCAGGCCTCAGAACTGGTAGCAAATAAAGAAGCTCTATCTGACTGTATTTTCACTGTAGAAGATGCATTTAAAGGCATGAATTTGATTGATCAAGCACACAAATATAACCTTAATCACATATTTGACTGTGACGACGTACCCAATACTTGGATGCAGGATAAAGAACCACCTTTGAAGAGATGTATTTAACCGTGACGAGGATGAGATTGACAACACAAGAGTCATGTATTGAGGAATATATTATGATTGATGAGGATAATGATTATGATAATGATGGTGATAATTGATAAGGACATGACATCACCATACAAGTTTCACTAGGATTTTGGTAACTGCATGCTGGTTGCGGGGACTAGTGTGGAGAATTTACTGATGACGATAATAATGATGATGGTGGTGATGCTATAGGACAATATCTAATATCGGCTAGGGATGATCACTATGTTGCTTAATCAAAATAACCACCATTACTTTGTTGTTAGTACAAATAATATGAAGTGTTAGGACAAATAATGGTAGAGGTAAAGCAACAGTAAGAGTTTAGAGTCAAGAGATTCATGAAAGTTTCAATTTCATTATCTTAGGTCAGTTATTCATAAGAGATGGGATATTGATGAGGATGTTGCACATAGTACTAAGGCAGGATTGCTTTTGCGAAGAGGCGCACTTGGAGTGTAATTTGATCAATGTGTTGGACTTAAAAAGAAAAGTTACAGGACAGTTATTATCATCAGATTCATCACCTAAGATCTTATGTATGTTGGGCAATAAAACATTTTTTTTCCTTCATTATTGTTATAAGATTTATAAGGCATTGAATCCTTTTCTTGGTATGCTTATGTATCTGAAATTGATTATATTTTTGTACCTTTTAAGTAATTGAAATACTTCATAAGATATGGGTTATTTTCTTTGTTTTTACGAGGTTATATTGTAATATAGTTTTCCTTTATATTGATTAATTTTTTTTTAAAGATTTCATATGCCTATGAGTATACTGTTTTGTTTCTGCATTAACTTATACCATGTTTGAAGGGGTATGATATTAAAAACAAAAAGTATGTTAATTATCATTTTTCTTAGCTAATCTTTTCATCTAAATATGTGTTTCAAGTTTCTACCATCTTCTGTCTGTATACACTGTATCCATGATTATTAAAGCATTTTCATGCATATGCAATACATATTCCGATCCATTTAACCATTTTCTGGTAATGCTGTGAATTATCTCTATTTATTATTGGGTATGTCATAGAACCTCTTTCTTTTATTTTCTCTAACAAATATTGTGTGGTATTTGTCCTGCTAAGCAATACACTGAATTTTTATTTCTTTTCGTTGGCTTCTTGGATGTCTTCCTTTTAAAAAAAATTTACATGTTGTATGTGTTCTTGGGCACTATTAAGATGGTATCTGTTGAAGAAGATGAACTTGATGGCTCAGAAGACGAGAGCTTTGACGGTAAGGATGGTAGCAGTGACGTTGAGTGGAACAATAGTGAAGTTTTGGATGATGAACTTTCCAACAGTGACGATGATAGCAGTGAAGTGGAATGGACTGATGATGAAATGATGTTATCTATAAGGCAGGCTCACAAAAAGAAAGCTCGAGGTATCTCTTAACATCCCATTTTTCTGTTGGTAAGTTATCTACACTGTTTTTGGCATGCATGTATCATCACTTTGTAAACACAATTTAAAATTCTACAGCATACCTTTCAAGCAGCTTTCTAATGGAAGGTAAATCCTTGAGTTCTTTTATTCACCCAAAACCAAGAGGGCTGTAATTTTCCAGACACTAATGGGGGTTGTTTGCATATATGTTATGAAAACCTATACCAACACTGGAAATGAAGAAGTTGACAAATGCTTAGGTTGAGTGTTAAACCATCAACAATCATAGGAAATTCCCACCAAAGTGTTTTTTTTTTTTAATATCTTTCAACAGGGAAACACCAGTTTCCATGAGAACAAATTCCTTTCATGAGAAAGAAAGCTGAATGCTCATATAACTAATCACTTGACTTTTGCATCTCTACAATATCAACTGTAATAATATGGTGTTTCTTTTCTTATCCCAAAATAAAAGGAAGGTGCAGTAAGGTAAGCAGTCAGCATGAAAAGTTCCTTATTCTTTATGAGGTGTCGCTAAATAATGTTTTTCTTGGACTTGTATCAACAGGAGATTCAAACAAGAATTAAGTGATGAACTTCCCATCTTCAATGAGCTACATTCTACCATAGCATATGGAAAATTTGGAGTTGCATGAGCTTTCATATTACATGTACATAAATATACGAACTGCAAGCTTGCTGCTACCTTCTTGTCATCTTCATCGTCAGTACCATAAGGGAATCAAATGGCAGAGAAAAGACTGATTATTTCTCTGTGAATCTCATGTTGAATGCTCTGAAGACTTAAACCCAAAAAGAAGGAAAAGAGGAATGAAGATATTTACAGTCAGAAGATATGTGGAACTCCATTGTAAGTTCTATCAGTTGTATATACCATTGTAAATAGGTTGAATCTAACTTGTTTGCTTTATATAATAGTAAGATTCCAGTAATCTACTAATTTAATTGGTTTTAGATGATCATTATAGCTTCTTTAATATGTTGTGTTCAATCTAATCTACTTAATTAACTTAATCCGAATCTGATCTGAGCCCATTTTTTGCCACTCTTTAAAAAGGTTTGAGCCTTTTTCAAATCTGAGACTGGGATTTGGGTCAAATTCTGAAGGAGAAATGTTTTGCACATTGTTCATTCCTTGAAGCAAACTTTAAAGTCCATCACTCCTATTATTGGAAGCAGATGTGTAAACTAAGGTTTGAACTGAAGGAAGGGTCATATAGAGCGTTGAATCAGGGATTCAGATATCAACTATGAGGGGTAATTGGATACCCTACATTGCTGACGTGTTCTTTACTCCACCACCTAAAACTTATTACCTGCAAAGGGTCTCTGATTAGATGGATCCCACCACCAAAATGTTGAAGAGCCATCTCCTTAATGAATTGTGCGGAGAAGAGGTAGCTAATTTGATTTTAGCCATCTCGACGGATGCCCACGAGCCCGTTTCTTCTCTCACTGATGCTATAACGAATTTCCACGACACGACACGCGTCCTAATGGATTAAAAATCCAAATAACGCTAATGAAACGGATTGAACGGCAATTCTTTCCGTCCTGTGTTGTTCAAGCCGCATTTGAACGTGATTATGGCACCAAGTTTTCTTTGCTTTTCAATTTCTTCTGCTGCTGCAAATCAAAGTCCTTTGCTATCAATACAAGGTGGGAGATTTAGATGCCTGGGGAATACCCACTTCAGCAAATGCAAATGTCTACACCAACTGGTCTAAGAAACACATCTTCAAGATTGGAGCTTCTCTGTGTAAGTTCTTTTCTTATTTTCTTGTTTGATCCTAACTTCCCCTTTTCATGTAATGTATTTTCTCCATTTTCAGAACTTTGATATCTCCTCATCACACATGTTCTTCTCTCTTTCTATGTTCACAGAATTCTTCTTCCCACCAAGTCAAGATTCGGTGATTAAGGTGACAGAGCAATCCTTCAAAACCTGCAACCTCAAAGATTCGATCTTGTACATGGACAATGGAAATTCTCTTTTTAACATCACTTCACCCTGCAAATTCTATTTCACCAGTGGGGTTGATGGAAATCGTGGCAAAAAACAAAAGCTTGAAATTTCTGTGCTTTTTGTGGAGGTGAAATGGGTGGAGGGATTTTTGAAATTTTGGAGGTTTCGTAATCACATTCGAACGAGGCTCGAACGACGCGGGACGAATGCCATTGCCGTTTGAAAGAGGAGAGAGGGGAGCGAGATGCGTGTCGCGCATCGCGCGCACGCAACACCATTGGTTATACCAATGGAGACAGAAGAAATCGGTTGGATGCCCACAATGGCAGCACTGTGCTCATTGGAAAGGTACAGCTGCTGGTAAATTTAAAGTAGCATCTGCCTATAGTCTAATTAAGGTAGAAATACTCTTGTTTGATGCAAATCAAATCCTGTTTTGCGATCAAACATATCAAAACATGTGACATGATGTGTTTTGATTGGTAACAGATGAAGGTGGCCGTAAACAAGGTATAGGATGATGTGTTTTGATTGGTAACAGATGAAGGTGGCCGTAAACAAGGTATAGGATTTGGAGTAGAGATAAAAAAATTGACACCAAGAAAGAGGCTTTAACTCGGCATAAAACCTGGCGCATTCCTTATCCTCCTGAGTCAAGCTGGTCCTTGGAAAAAAAAACAACCTCGCACATGAGATTAGGTTACCACTTCCAGTATGGGTTGAATTTTCTTAAGTGTGTTCTTGCATTGCTTTTTGCTATGGGATGATGTCATATAAAGCATTTTACAGTTTAGTGTTTTTTCCATTGTTATAAATGTTTTGTATGGAGCTCACCTAAAAAATATACTTACCTTGATGCTCCACATTGCAACATCTTATGCCTACAGTGGTTAGATTCATGGGAGTCAAGCGCATAAACTGGAAGTAAATTCTCAATTAATCATCCAACTATACCCAAGGCAAAACTTGATTAAGTGCATGATTTTGAAATTTCGGGATGAAGAATTTGACAAACCTTAAAAACAGGAAAAAAAAATCACATGGTTGCGTTTGGTTAACCGAATTGTTTCGGGTTTTGCCAGAAAGCTAACTTTCCTTAAAAAAAATGAGTGTTTGGTTAACAAGAAAACATGGGACCCACAGAAAGTAAAATCAGTCAAATCACTTTCAACGCATGTTTTGCCCCATTTCATTTTCCGACAAAAAATGGTTGGATTTTGCTGGAAAATCAAAATTTATTTATGTTCTTACCTATTTGCCCCTTCTTTTTTGTTTCAAACCCTCTTCCTTTGGTGTTTAACTTGTCTTTTTTTAAATATTTAAGTAAAAAAAAAAAAGAGTTGGGTGTGGTTTGTACTTCATTTAAAAAAAGAAAAACTAAAATAAAAAAAATGGGTGAAGTGTTGCGTGTCCTTTTTTTTAAAAAAAAACTTTAAGTAAAAGAAATATATATATATATATATTCAAAAGGTTAAATTTATTCATATAAGGAGTTAGTGTTTATAGTAAATTTTTTTTTTTCACTTTTATATGTTTTTATATGGACAAAATTAAAGGGTAAAATAGGAAAATGTAACACTTTTCCCATTCATTCCAATAACCAAATAACACAATCAAGATTTTCCATCAATTTTCATAAATATTTCAGACGCATCCAAACAACATTCGAAAGTTAACTTTTACTTTCCCAAGTTCTATCATATCACTTTCCCAACAAACTTTATCCAAAGTTCCAAACACAACGGTGGGAATCGCAGCAATCGCTGGTGGTTACGGACAAGCAAGGTGGGACCGGGGAGAAGAGTGTCGATAAATTCGGATGGTGGACTGTACAGCTGCTATCTGCAGCGTTACGTCCAGACGAAATCCCATCCTCCCACCTGTCCCAAGTGTTTAAGCATGCGAATTAACGCAAACGTGAAGTTTGCGTTACCGTTTCCGTCAGCCCGAGCATTCAGCAAAAAAGTGGAGGGAAATTAAAATGTTGATTTCCCTCCATCTTCCTTTTCTCTCTACAGACGAAATCGGATCCGCCCACCTGTCCCAATCCATCTTCCTTTTCCCTCCATCTTCCTGCGAAGAACTCCAGCTGCCGTCTTCCTGCAAGAACACCCCGTCTCCAGCTGCCATCTTCCGGCCGTCTATCTGCCGTCTTCTTGCAAGAACTCCAGCTGCCGTCTTCTCTCTAAGCATTCTCTCTAAGCATTCCTGTCTTGCCATCTTCCTGCAAGAACACCCCGTCCTCAACCAGTCCATTTCTAGAGATTTTCCTCACCAAACGGATAACATGCGAAGAACTCTCTGTGCGACGCGATCTTTCGCCATTGGAGATTCGATTGAGAAATATTGAAGAATGCTAGAGTTGTTGATTCGTAAAGGCGCGTGTTCGATATAGGTATGTGATCGAAATATATCGTGTTTATTTATTCTGTTTCTTGTTTGTATCGGTCATTTTTGTAGATCTCCATGTTCATGCGTGAAATAAATTCTTGATTTGTAATTGTTTTCGCCAGATGCTTTCGATTCTGGATTGAGAAAGTGATGGAACATGTAGGCAGGCGTTCAATTTGTTTTTTTCAATTGAGATAATTATTGAAAAAAGGGTTTTGGCATTTTCATTATTCAGATCTAAACGATCTTCTTTGTTTTGACATTCTTCATGGACTTGGGAGCCCGATAAAGAGGGCTTAAAAAGTCATATAAGAATCATAGTCTGCTTGCATCTTCTTTGTGACCGTTTCCTCTGTGTTTTAAGCCGTTCATTTGACAATTCATACCATCGAAATTAGGCTTTACAGTAAGATTGGTGACCTGCAATTTAAAGTCCTAGTGCTGTACTGAGAAACTCCATAGCAGTGTTTTAAATTTTGTGAAGCACAAAATGACTCAAGAAATCCCAATTTCCCCAATTTTTTTTTTTAAATTTCACAAAATTTCGATCAAATATCATCAAATGTCATGATGTCACTGTGTTCTTCTCATTTCTTGGCATTCTTGCTTCAAATATTTGTATGTGTGCTTCCTTAGATTCATCTCTCAATTTTTTTCTTCTCTCTTTTATATTAATTTGTGATTCCGTGCTTTGTTTGTTGTTTAGACAAACCTTGCCAAGCATAAGTTCATATTATGCTTTCAACGATCTTTTAACATTTCTGATAGCTATTCATAAACTTACTGAGTAGCGTGATCATATCTATGATACAAGCAATTAGCCTTACTAGAGGGTGATTCTAGTGTTAAAAGCCTCCCCTGTCAATAAATATTTATTTGTTCATGATTGATGGCAAGCTTTGTTTCTATTTCATTTGTTATTTTTATATGATTGTATGCCATGCGTGCCCCCCCACAAAAAAAAGAAAGGGCTGCAAATGTTAACGGGATATATCTAAAAGGAGGACCCTTCATTTCATTATTTAGAGCAAATGCTTTCTTGGCACCTCATCCATCTCAGTGGGATGAGGTAAATTTGCATGTATTCTGTGATTATAGTATCGCTTGACTGGTTTATACTTTACCTTTGGATCCAGGCATGTTTTCAATGGCATTGGTTTTCCACCTCTGCTGTTACTGTTTCATGCTGATTTGTCATTACTGATTAGCCTTGTGTTCTTTCATTAACAGTCCAATAAGTGGTTTTCAGTAATGATTGATTTTTCCCACCAGATGGGCTATGTTTGTCTTTGAGTTTGGATCCCATAATAAGTTGTATGTATTGTTCTCAGAATGCATAATTCGAAGTAGGCTTTGGCCTTCAATGCATACAGCTCATCTGATGAACCTGGGTAGCATAGTATATTGAATCTTCACTCAGGAAGAGGTCATCATCAACAGCATTTTCCCTGATTTTGTGTTGAAAAAACTTTGCCATCAATTGAAAGATTCACTGTTTCATAGAGCCTTCTGCAAAGGGTGGGGCTTTTTAACAGTTTTTTCATAAACTTCTTTTTGATTGCTTTGTGAATGTGCAGCTTGCTGGCTTTGGTAATGAGTTAGTTAGGCATAGTCTTTGATGCTTGGTCATTGATTTCTCTTGTATACTTTGTTCATATAAATGAAATACTTACATTCCAAAAAATGAAGATACTGAATTTCAGGCTCCCATGTTGGGTTAACTCTGTTGTAGTGTCCATCGCTCGGCAGTAATTCTCTTGGTAGGCCATGTGGCCCATCTTCTTATGCATGTGTCAATAGTATTTCCAATTGATTAAGGTTTCTTGCATTTACAGGAACTTTGTACAGAGTCAAGGAGGAGGCCTTCAACATCTTATGACATTCCTAGGGGCACACCAGATTCCACATGGATTTGTTTATTTTCATGTTAGTGGTTCTTGCTTGCGTCCAGAATACAATGGAGCAATAAAGAAGTAAAAATTCTTCAGATGGTCAACTTCATGTTCCAAAGAATCTGGTGTTGGTTCGATCATGTCAAACTATATAGTCGAACTAATTTAAAATTTCTGGTCTCGTTTGGTGTCTCAGTTTCTAAATTATATTCTTGATTTAAGCCTTAAATGTACAATGACTCAGTTTCAGAAATCTCTATTTGTTCAATTGTTTGGTTTCACTTGTTTATTGTCTGGACATCACAGTGAAGATACCAAAGACTAAGCCAACAAAAAGTTCGTAAATAAACTAAAAAAAGATATACCTGGCAAGTTCCTTGTTTGAGGTTCCTATATATCTTCAGCGGACCGATGTACAAATTGATTGCCGAGTGCATAATCCATTCACCCCATTTGGTAATTGATGCCGATTCCATCTCCTCTTTGTGACAGTGATGAATCCTTCCCCATTTCCACTCCTATTTTTGTTTACATCTTTTGTCGTTGACTGGTCACAATCATTCATCTCTGTGTTACTTCCATTCCCATGAACAATTTTGATAATTGCACTGTCCTTTGCAATGGATTCAGATGTATTATTTTCCAAAACAGTTGATCTGAAGAACAACTGTTTTGGCCATTGACATGATCGAACCCAGAATTGGGGCCATTGATATAATTGAACCCAAGGATTTCCAGAATTTTTACTTTTTTTGGTTTGTTCATTTCGTTTATTTATTTAGTTTAGTTTGTTTCATTTTGTTTATCAACTTCATGTTCCAAAGATGCATCAAATATGATATGGCTAGGTGATGCTATCCAGGAAGAAATTCAAGAACCATAAAAGAACTCTGAAGACTCCAATCATATATCAAGAACCATTCATTCCCCACACAAAATTTAGCTAATTACAACTAGTTGAGAATAAAGGAATTTAGACACTAAGGCTTCACAATGAAAAAAGTCACTAATATTCAATTTAAAATTACATAACTTTAAAAATAACTAAAAGTATAATTACAACAACAGCTACTCGTAAAATACTTTTAACTCATTGATTTGTAGGTCGTGACGTAAAACTCGTGCTTCCAAGGATTGAAGCTGAAGTCTGCAATTCAACAATTAATTGGCATGTAATTATATATAGAAATAAATTATTAAAATTCCATTCAACATAAAAAGTGCAATACTGACCACGGCTTTCCTTGCACATGTATAAAATAGCCGATTCGGATGATTAGATGTCTCAGAAACTCTTATAATACAATTCCGTCCACATCGGCATTTTACGTTCATATATTTTAGCTCACTATCCCAGTTGGCACTTGAAGAAGACATATCTAAAGTCCAAAAAAAAACATGGAAATAATCAACAAAAAAAAGAAGACATATCAACAAAAAACAGCATCTTTCTTTTTTTTCTTTTTTTGATCAGTAATAGTAGGAGTTAGATTAAATCAAAAAAATAAATAACAAAGGAAAGCAAATCCAAAAAGAAATACATCTACACCAAAAGTTTACAGTAAACAGGAGTTTAACCACTACAAATTCCTGAAAATTTCACACATTAACACTTCCTGAAGGTTCAGCTCTTTGCATGAGTCCCTACTTGATGCCCAAAAAATGATATAGTCGATCAATAGCATGTTTAACTATCTACATCATCGAAACACAATTCTACTTAAATTATTTAATAAGAAAAATGAATATTCATTAATTTAGTATTTTATTCACCAAAATACCAGTTGAGAAGCTTAAAAAATAGGAAAATTTTAAATTTCCACTGCAGTAAACCCTAAACTTGAACTCTTGGTAGACCATCTTAATGAAGGGATTTTCCTCATGTGTGATTTGCACTCTCTCTCTTTGATTTGTTAATAACATTTTTCATTGCACATTAGAAAAAGCCAATAAAAATATCATACCCCAACCAACCAGAGTCAAAAGCATGATACTTGTTTTGTCCTTCCCATCTGTCACAAGCCATAGATTAACATTACATTTATACAACATCTAGACTAACGTATTAAGAGAAGTGTTTGGCTTGATATATTTTGGGCATCTTGTTATTATTGCTGATATATATATAAGTATACTCCACATACATCACATGTGGAAGACTATTTAGCAAAACCTACTCATCCATATGTGCTTCCCACATATTCTCCTTTACATCCCAAGATTTATCCTAAACATGTTTTTAAAAGGACCACAGCCCAGTAGACTCCTCACCATATCTAAAGAAGACATTTTACGTTGATACTATTATTGACCAAGCACTAAACTTGTCCACCAAGGTCGGATACCTAGCAGGCCCCAAAGCAGCACATTTGCACCGATCCAGCTGAAGCAATTGATAAAGCATAGGCTGAAACAGGTGAAATCAAAGGACATTACTTGAATGCTAACGGGAGCAGTAGTTCTTCAGATCTTTACTTACAAAACTTAGGCTGCGTTTGGTAACGCTTTTGCTTTTTTGCTTCTAAAAGCAAGAAAGCAAAAAAGCAATTTTATGCTTTTCGAAAGATCTTTTCTTGAAACATGTGGGAAGCACATATGGATGATCGGGTTTTGGGGTTAATCGGGTCGAAATATGATACTTTTGCCATCTTTTTTTTTTTAATCGGGTTGCCTGTCGGGTTGGCGGGTCATAATCGGATTGACCCGATTACTGGCGGGTTGGAGAAACCCAAACCCAATTAATAAATGGGTCAACCCAACCCGTTTATAATCGGGTTGACCTGTCGGGTCGAGTGGCATTTTGTCAGCTCTAGCAATAACAATACGTTGTTGCTTCTTAAGTGAGTATGGAGGCGTCATCTTTAATATAGGAATAAAGCAATAGGGTATCAAAGGGTTTTGAAAGCAATAAAGCAATTTTGTAAAAAAATTGAGAAGCAACGTTTTGTTGCTTCTGGTGAAAAGCAATAAAATTGCTTCTTTGCTTTTAGTAAATTGCTTCTCGTGTGCGTTACCAAACGGTACTTTTGCTTTTAAAAGCAATTTTTTGCTTTCAAAAGCAAAAAAGTACTTCTGAAAAGCGTTACCAAACGCAGCCTTAGCCAATTGATTCTCCAAGAATCAATCCCAAAGACCTTACAAAACCCTTTCCTATCATCTCTCTAATCTTTTCCCCCTATCAGAATATTTTAGAAGAATCCCCAATTCTCTCCTCTCAGTTCACGTTACCAGCACCCCCAAATTTTTCCAACAAGAAGATACAAAAGATACTAAATCACTTTTTTTTTTTGGTGATAAAAAAAAAAAAGATACTAACTCACTTTTTTTTTTTTGGTAACGAGATACTAACTCACTTGAAACAGAAAAAACAGAGCATTTATATTTATAACTAACTTGTTACACTTACAGTTTTAACTGATTGCACTTTACTCGATCAACTTGACCACACTTGCCACTTGGTTCAAAGACCTCTATCCTGTCCTTATGGGGAGAAACTCCAGCTTGTAGGAAGAAATGAGGGGAAGAAAAGGGAAAGGGGGAGAAGAAATCTGGAAGAAAGGGACTGAGCCTACTGACGGTTTTTGTTTTTGCGTAGATCCTTCTCCTTCCACTTATGGCCTTCTTCGAACTCCAGCTTGCAGGAAGAAATGGGGAGAAACGCTGCAGATAGCAGCTGTACAGTCCATCCGGAAGAAATGGGGGAGAAGAAAGCGGAAAGAGGGAGAAGAAATCCGGAAGGAAGAAAGGGAAAGGTTCTGAATCTCTCTTACGGGTTTTGTTTTTTTTTGGTTGAATTGAAAACGTACTGACAGTGTGACAGGCGACAGGCGGGTGGAATTCAAAATTTGAAAATGGACGGAAGCTTTAACGCCCTCGTCCGTTAAAGGTGATTCATTACCTTTAAACACTTGCAAACACTTGGGACAGTTGGGCGGATGGGATTTCGTCTGTACGTAACGCTGCAGATAGCAGCTGTACACTCCACCGTCCGCGATACGGATAAATTGCGTTGATAAAAAATGAGAGTAACATGCAGCACTATCAGCACGTCATGTCGTTACCCAAAAAAAAAAATGCAGTAGGGGGAATACTGAAGCTATAATTTGACTCCGGAGAAGGATATCTCCGCAAGTCCGCATCAACCGAATGACTGATCGAAACAGAAGAAGCACAGATAAAGGGGAGGGAGAGATCTGAGATTGGGAGTCTAAGATGGAGAAGCCATCTTGGGTTTGCACGCTATTAACACAGGCCATTCTCTGCTTCGCTCTCTTCCTTGCCTTCGACATTGGTCGACCTCGGAGGTCTGTTTACTACGACACGAGTCGTATGCGTTTTGATCTTTACTTTCTTAGCGTTATGGGGGGCTCCAGATCTCTAAAACAACAGACCCATCTTCTCAAGCAGGTTGGGTTTTCTCAAATTCTTTTTCTCTCTCGCTCGCTTTTTATTTTTTATTTTTTGGGTATGAGTGATTTGTTTTATCATCTAGTTTGATTATGGTTATATAATTTTAGTTCTCTCTTTTGTTGATTTGGAAGCTGTGAAGGTTTGTTTCGCTTTTCATTTTTTCTGGTTTGGTGTTGTCTCATTCGTCAATTTAATCTGGATTCTCTGTAACGAGTCCTGTATGTGCTGCCTTTGATGGCTTTGATTGTGGATTGGTCTCTTTTAATGGGTAGATTTTGAATATGGGTTTTGAATTCCTTGGTTAGAAAATATTTGCAATCACGTAAAACTTTAATTTTAATAGGTTGAAATGGCGGAACAGGATTTGTTTTGTGATTCCATTATACTGTTATCTGTGTTTTTTTTTTGTTTTATAAATCCTTTTTCCTCCCCCTTTTTGTCTCTCTCTTTCTAATTAAACTTTTTTTTCTGTAATGGGTTCCTACTGTTTTGTCTTATACTGTGCAGTAAACTTCAGACTTTCGTTCTCAATTAATATAGTACATTACATTCTTGATTTTATTAATGGGTTTTGGGATAAATCTTTGTGTTTTTTTGTGGAGAATTTGATGCTTCAATTTTTGTGGTAGTCAAGTCTCCAATTGTATAGGAGTGTGTGTAATAAATATTTTCTTTTTCTTTTTTATTTCCTTTCTCATATTTTAATGTGAATGCTTCTTGTTGATGAAGATGGATGAAGTTGCAAAGAACTATAAGGCAGAGTTCGTTGTTAACATCAGTGAGTTTGGGGATGATGATCTACTCATGCACAATGTAAGATCTTAATGCAACTCCACAGAGAAACTGAATTAGAGAAGCCATTTCTTTACTACTTCTGGTTTGAATTTCTTGCCTTAATTTATTACGATAGCATTTCATTTGGTAGCAGTCTGATCAGATTTAGCTTTTTACACAATCTTTTTCACAGGGAACATTGTACTTTCCATCATTGAAGGTCCCCTGGTACACCATCCTCTTTGAGACAACTTCCTGGGCACATTTGCGTCTAATAAAATCTTATGTGTTTTAAATCTTAGTTCTTGGAACTCCATCGTGATACTCTTCTTAGGAGTATCATATATTATTATCCAATTTATTTAGCACTGTAACTCTGAGAAGTAATAATTTTATTTACAGGTACACTACTAGATCTTCAAAACAAAAAATAAGTGGATGCTTTCACAAGCAGATCAAGCTACCACAAGGGCAAACTTTAGATATCATTAGTGTGGATACCAGTTCATTAGAGGTACAGGTTTTGTTTCTTTAAATGCAGGTGGTTCCATGTTATTCAATACCAATTTAAACATTTTTCATCAAATTATGTTGTGCCTGACATCTCAATTCATGTTGATTGTCATGTCCATAACCATGATAGATTTCTTTTTTGGTTGACTTTCATAATTGTTTCATGTGGGTGAGTGATCTTGCTAATATGCTTATCAGTTTCCACGATTTTAAGAAAAATCCAAAATTGGTATCGGACATGTTACATTTTCTTTTGTGTGGGTAAAGGCCAGCCAACCTAATAAACAAGAATCAAGATATTTTTTATTGACGTGAAATTTGAGATGACCTTCAAATTATGAATGGTATCATGCAACCCAAGGTGAGATCCATTGCTTGTCATTGAGCTAAAAGAAACTTCAGATTTTACAACTTGGACATTCAACCATGTCGCTGTTGGAAGGTTCAACAAGGCATCTCTCTAACAATGTGCTCATGCTTGGTCTTACTGCATAGAGGCTTCATGTCCAATCAATTCTCCATGGACAAATGATTATTATATTTTGTTATAAAAAATTCCTGCATATCTGCAAATTCTGGAAGTCTCTGTACTTTTTTATGGCCCATTATAAAAAATAATTTAGCTTATTTTATTAAATTTCTGTTTGCATGATGCCATCATCATGTGTGCTAAATGTAAATATAACTGCAGATATTATTTAAAAAACGTAATTCAACTCCAGATATGGCCTTTGAGTTTGACAGAATGGACTGTTGTGTTCAGATTATATTGATGAGGATTTTTGTTGACCGTTTCGAGGTTTCTAAAACAAAATCCAGATAAGATTATTATCTTTTCATGGTTTTAATATCAGAATTACTGTACATGATGCTGATTCGACTAGTCACTATTACTCACAAAGAACCATGCCAGCCACGTTCCCAAGATTTAATGGATACATTCTTCGGGAATTTCTCCGGGACATGATCTTCATTGAGTTGCAGTATTACAAAGATGAGACATTACCATGTAGTCAGTGACTAGACTGCAGCCTACATCATCTAGAATTTGGTTATCACTACAGCTGAAGAATAGCAAATTTTGATTGTCATGATGCGCATTTGAAAGAAAAAAAAAGGGAAATGGAGTGAAACACGGGCCATAGCAGACATGCTTAACTAAGAGGAGGAATAATCTAAGAATTATAGCTTTGTGTTTTCTTGCTTGGGGATGTTATAAAAAGGGTTTTAGAACTCATTATCGGCCTCAGTATCGACCATGGCCAATGCCATGTTGCACGGGCCATAGCAGACATGCTTAACTAAGAGGAGGAATAATCTAAGAATTATAGCTTTGTGTTTTCTTGCTTTGGGATGTTATAAAAAGGGTTTTAGAACTCATTATCGGCCTCAGTATCGACCATGGCCAATGCCATGTTGACTTGGCTGATACTGACAGCATCGGCAAGGTAATTCGGTTGAGCTCTAAAATGGCTAGGCAACAGTGAGTCATATCAGTCAATTCTGGCTGATGCCAACAAAAGCACGATAATGAAACTCAGTTAGGGCCAATACTGAGTGCCTGAGTTGACCGATTACCACTCGGTATCAGCAGAGTTATAATAGGTTGTTTATAAAGACAGACGAAATCAAAACTTGTCAAGCTGCAGTTTACATGTGGAAGCGTTTCTGGTTATGAGATAGTTTTCATGTGGAAGTATTTCTGGTTATGAGAAGTTTGATGTGGAAATATTTCTGGATTCTCAGAGAATTACCAAGTGTCTGTGCTTTTCTGTTTTTGTTCACTTATAGGAGATATCCAGCAGATTGACTGAACAAATAAAAATCCAGAAGAAGTTGAAACTAGTTGAGGGACATTTACTGTTTTCCCAGCTTACTGTATTATTTTGTGGTGAAGCTTACCATTTAAATATAAAGGAGACTCATCATATATTTGTTCACATCTTATCAATTATATCTTGAGGAGAGATAATGTGAAATGGGATTATTTCCAAGGTTGCTGCAGGGTCATAGCTAAGATAGATTACAGAGGGAATAATAAGGTGCCTACTGAAACGAGTATCTCAAAGTTGGACCAAGAACATTAAAGAGAAGGATATGAAGACTTAAATTTGTGACTAAATATTTTCATAATGAAGTCCTTAGACTTAATTGAAACTTGAGTTTCAAGCCATAGGTATAGCTTCTGAATAATTAAAATTCAATATCGAAGCATACTTTAAATCAGGAAATAATCACAAGAAAGTAGGCAGGATTTGAAGACAAGTTTAGCTTCCCCAAGGAGGACCTTTGCTATGACATAATAAGATTGTAATAATTGATAGAATATGATACAACAAGTTAGCATTAAGAAGAAAGAGAGCACTGGTAGTTCAAGCCAGCAGGATCTGGTAATTAGGTGTGTTTACAGGGAGCATGATACCAATTTTTTTTTCATGGATAATTTCAATTCAAAATATTGACACATTTGCTAAATCAAATCTGTTAGGTTCTCCTTTCAACCAAGCTGTGTTGCGTATTCCTTAATCCTTAATGTGGCAAATCCCCCATGTTAAATAAGAAACGTAGTTGTCTGATCAGGCATTTTCTTCTTATAATACATAGACACATCCTCTAATGAATCGATTTTTTTTAATATTTATGTCATTCTTTCATTGGTATCATATATATATTTATTTCTTGTTAGATTGGTTTGGATAGGAAGATTCAAAGGATCTGGTACTATTTTTTTCTCATTTTTGGGGAGGACTTTTTATATGCTTATTCTCTTAATGTATCAAAGCAGATAATACTGTGGTAATTGTCAGGTGTTGACTATTCTGAAAGGTTAATTTGCTAACAGTATCACTCTGGATATTGTTTCTTTTAATTATTTGCAATTTAAATTTCAATATAATTTGCATATGCAGCAATCAGGGGACCCCAGAAATGATCAGCTATGTTGGCTGACTGAGATGCTGGAAGTGGCTGATGGTAACTGGTAGTTGCAAACTGCAGCCTATTTATGTTTTACGGTTGATTTCTATTCAATCTCCATTTTTACCCAGGATTACTTGTTCTCCTCTGTTCAAACCAGGTGCATAGTTGTTGGATTCAGTCCACTGGCCATGTATGAAGAGCGCAAGGAGCAAATGGATGGAACCCAACTTTACAAGGACGTACACCATATTTTTTTGAAATTTGGTGTGGTAAGAAACAAAGGCACATATACTTTAGTTATAATTGTTTAAGCTCTTCAGCTGCATTGCACCTGTACTAATGCAAGTGTCAGAATGTGAAACAAGTATGGCATTTGATTCAACTTGAGAAATTAGGATTCACAAGTGTAGCTGGATGTTTAAATAATTTAGTAGAAAATAATCAGATTCATAGGATATTTAGGTTTATTACATCTTTTGAATTGTCTAAAATATTCATCAGAGAGTAGTCAGCCTAATACTGTTACTATTAGAAGCTTTTTATGTGGAAATAACTAGTTTATACTATTAGAAGCTTCTCTAAGAGCTCCAATTCTAGTCAAGTGTTCGGCATGCCTGTTGGCTAATCATTTATAATCATTATCATGCAATACATTGATATGTGGTTCATTTTGAAGGAAAAAAGTTGTTTATGTTGGTGGCCATCTCCTTTTTGGTCATTTATTTATTATTATGATACAATATTTCTTTAATTTTTATCCAGAAACATAACTGTGTAGTTCTGAAATTTAACACAAGTTTCATTAATATCTAGTGGTATAACAGCTGTTATTTCAGTGCTTCATTGACTTCTAACTTAATTACTAGATATGGTACTAGGATCTAATGCTCTTCTTATTAGTATCATCTAGAATGCCTACCTCAGCAAGCGGGGCTGCACCAACTACTACGCCATTGATGGAGGGATAAGTTACATTGGACATCCCGGTCCCAGCGACGAAGAGAATCCCATAAATAGAGGATCAAGCTTAACCAAGTGAGTAGAATTGTTTTGATTTCCAAAGCAACTTTATGTTGGCTTCCCCTTCTATGCGATGGTAATACTGACTACTGACCGTCGATCCGTTGCTTTCCCAGAGAAATGTATGATGGATTCCTTTTGCATAGAGTCAGCCCATTAGAGATAGTAAGTGCAGTATCTTCTTTCAAAATCATGAAGACTGTTTCTCTGTTCAAACCATGAAGAGAATTGAGAAGTCTTTAGTCATGTTAAAATGTTTGTTGATCTGATCAATCTCCTCCCTGTTCAGGTATCTTACTACTACAACTCTGCCGGCGAGTTGGTATACAAGTCGGCACTTCGTCAACGAGGTAGGGAGGTCATGTAACGTAAGCTTCACAGCGGCGAATCAATCATTGTTTTTTCTTTGACATCCTTCTGCAAACCCATTATTATTTCTTGTATCATTGCTCATTCTTCCCCACAGATGGTATAATGTTAACAGTAATGTAATTCTTCAATCTGATTGTTTTTAGTAATTTGGGAGGCGTATAATAACTTCAGATTGACTTATACCATGTAGTTGAGATTAAACCAGTGTTCCCAAAGTGTTCCCGAAACTGACTTTGGTCGGTCTGGGTTGAGTTTCAAAAGATATGATCCGGTTTTGGTTCTGAAATCTGTAAGTTAAATATGTGTTTCACTCAATCAAACCGAACCCACATGGAATTTAGGGTCGAATTGGTTCAGTTTTGTCTGGATTCACACCATCCTGAGACCAAATCAAGGTTTGTGACTGTTAATCCAAAACAAAACCAAACTAAATTGAGAAGTGAGAACCAATCATTCCAAACTGAAAACCAAACTTATACATATGCAGGGGTTAGGTTTGGTTTGGTTTGGTTTATCCAAGCATATGTTTTAGTCAGATTTAAGTTCGGTTCGGTTTAATCAAAACATTAACCCAAAAACGAACTATAAGTTAGTTTGGTTCACAGATTTTAAAACCGAAACCATACCATAGACTTTGAACACAACCCAGTCGGAAAGCACGTGGTAGTAGTGTAAAATTGACGGCACGACAAGGACGGAAATGGAAGAAGGACAAAGTTGAAGTTCTATAAACAGAGGGGCACGGGGACGATTTCGCGCACTCATTAGTTTAAGTATGAGGCTTGATCGGAGAGATGGGAAGTTTCTGAGGGTGGTTGCCCCTCTCCGATCTATTCGATAGGAGCCGATGATTCCATGAAAGCAACAGCCCTCTCTCTCTCTCTCTCTCTCTCTCTCTCTATATATATATTTTTATCTTCTTCTTCTTCTTCATCATTGTTAGGCTGTGATGATCTATCTATGATCAGGGTTTTTGCCTTGTAACAGACGATGAGATAGAAGCTCCATTTCCATTGGCGAGGTAACTCGGAAGGTCTGTGAGCGAATCTTGAATCCTCACGGGCAACCGCCGTTGCAGCCATGTTGGAGACCCTTCTTTGTCTGAAAAAAGGCGAATCTGAGCCTCGGTTCTTCTCTCTGATTTTCTCGTTGCTTCGTAAATAGTCCTACGTAGAAAACCTAAATTCTAAGACGAAATCTCATTGATTCTCGCATATTTTCCTGTTACCGCTAGGGTTAGGGTTTCTTTCGTACATTAGGGGAAGTAGTTACTTTTTAGAAATTTACTATAAAATACATTGAACGAGTTTTCGAATCGATGAGAAATTTTTAAAATAATTTTTTTTATACTTTCGTTGTATTCTTTTCTTTCTCCAACTTTTTTTTTATTAAAAAAAAATAAAGAAAACAATCTACCTAAAATAAAAGTGCCCATAGAGGATTAGAGAAAAAAATAAGGAACTCCTCAATGCAGTATGGAAAAATGAAATGCATCCCAAACTGCGGAAATCTCCAAGAACTATTTAACATGGAACTTTTAACCTGTAAGCACTGAGTGATCCCCAAGCCCAACCCACTTCCTAGTGGATTTGACAAATTCCCAAATCTACCTAATATATCTTTTTGGTTTTTCATTTTAAAAGAGAGAGGAGGAAGAAAGGATTTCTATCATTTTGTTGTAAATCAAATATTATTCCTGTAAATGTTCTGTTTAGTAAGATCAAATTGTTGGGGTGGCAAAAGAAGAAATCTATTACCAAGTCAAGATGCTGATGATCATCATTCGAATCAATTCTCTTCTGGTATAATCTAATCATAAATCAGTTACTATAATACAAACTCCAAATGAGAGAAACTAAATTGAAAACAAGGCATATATAAGCAAATTCCAAATCAAATGAGGATACAGCAACATCAAGTCACATTCCCATTTCACATGAATGATGGTTAATAGCCCAAGTTAAGTAAACTATGCACCATAATTGCCAAGAGACACAGACCCAGATTGGCAACAATGGCTGTCTGCCCACTTGGATTCGGTGTCGCCGAGGGTACACCAGCAGGTGACGTTGCATTCGCAGCCGCAACATCTACTACTGGAGGTAGTGGTGGATCAACAACTTCTGTCATGTTGAGGGGTGGAGCTGGTGCTTCTGCAGGTGGTAATGCATCTGGTTCAACCAGAGCAAGAAAAGAACCAGGCTCAGGTGGTAAGATGGGGTAAATAACATCAGCATTTTCTATAGCACATGGACTTCCTGCATCAATCAAAAGCACCGGGAATTGTCAGTTACAGCTATAATTCTGCTTCTTCTAAGTTATATGTATTAGAAAAAATGGGATACTCACTCAAAAATGTACTTGCAGTTGCTGGGTATTCAGTTACCACACCATCAACTTGAAGTGCTACCAAAAAGGTTTCAAGCTCCACCATTGGATCCGAGAAGAAATCGAATGCGATAGTAACATATTCGTTCTTGAGAACTGATACATACACAGAGATGTTGGCAGCATGCATCTTGTCAACAACATCATTGAAAGATGTGGAGAAGGAGCCACTAGTTTTGACAAGAGATGGTCTAATGAGGGTGACTGCATCTGCGAACTTCTTAATTTCATCCAGAGGCTGCTTAGGTGCGTCGCTTATTACCTCTTCGATGTTGAGGACTTTCTTGTAGCTGGCAACATTCTTGAACTTGGAAAGGACTGAACTATCATCTGATTGAATAAGAACTTGCTGAGTGGATTGCTTGTCAAAGCTTGCATTGCTCAAGGCACCAGATACAGCATCGACTATGCTAAGACCCTTCTTCGAAGCTAGGTAGGCAGCATTCTGAGAAAGAAGAGAACATGTCAAGCTTCTATTGAAGGTCATATTACAACAACTTCAGCCTCAGAATCCAAAAAACTGACAAAGAAATGTTTATGAATGGCAAAGCTGTACATATGATCAATTAATCATCAAAACTACCCCAGGATAATTTTAGTGTAAGGGACTCAAAGATGTTAGAAGCAGCCTCAGAAAGCTGTTAAATTTTCTGAGTCTCTGTTTGTGTTACTATGATGCATGTAGCTCATATTGCATATATATCCATATTAATGAAGGAAAGTAACCATTGCCTCATAAGGTAAGCGTTTTAACCTTTTTTTTTCCTTCTCTCTTTTGGGTCATCTATGAGAACTAAGGTGCAATCACTAATTAGTGCAAAATGTTTAGAATTTTGTCACCATTTTGAGGAATTTTTAAAGTGAGCTCTTGAAGTATGAATTACATATCACCAGAAATAAAAAATGACTGGAGGAAACAGACAGCTGACCTCAATGTTGATCAAAACTCCAGAAACTGCCTTCTCCTTGGCAAAGTCCACGAATTCAGAGAGAGTGATGAATTTACCCTTATCCTTGTTTGCTGGATTTCTTTGCAACCCAGTTTCTGCCATTGGGCTCATCATTTGAGCTGAGAAGAAAAAAATCAGTAGGTTGATGCAACCAAACTATTTACTAATAATAGGAATTGTTCTAGCATTTGCTAAATCAATTTAATTGTCAATTAAAATGATAACGCAGAAAAAAATCAAACAGAGAGGGGGAGGGGGAAAATGACAAGAGAGAAGAATCAAAACTGAAATATGCCTGTAACCTATTCCATCGTTTCTTAATAAACTAGAAAGTCAGTAGCATCTGTACAACATGGTAAATATTGATAGCAATGCTTTTGTAATTGTGTACGCCAAAATCTCTATGGGCATATGCAAGAAATTGGAAATCATATATTATTATGTATACATGAAATTTGGCGGTTACTTCTATGATAACTCTAAATAAAATTAAGACATTTAGACTAAAATTTATATGTGTTGGCTTTAATTATTTTGTCAAAATTTGTAGATGTAGCTACACATGTTCATGGATACATGTGTTCCTGTATGTATTAACTGTTTCTTTTATACATCCTACACAGAATAGGAATGAAGGATGGAATTTATATGAAACTGAAGACATTAAAGGAAAAATGTTGTGGGGGATTTACGCTTCAAGGTTTGAATCTCGCTCCATGTTAGATCAAATGAAAAGATCCCACTGTTTGGTTGAATTTCAGGGACCATGGTAGATCTAGACATGAAAGAAGTCATCACAGTTGTATCGCCCATTAGGTCCGGTGAATCCAAGCAGAAGGCAACACCATCTTTTGTCATTTGGACTGAGCAATCTATTATGTCAGCCCCATCATCAACTGCTTGTTGGTAAGCAAGATCTGTGCAGCCAGGAAAAACACCACTAGCTCCATTGTGGGTTATGATCAACTTCTTTCCTGCCAAAGCACAAATTTGAACCAGAGCATGTCAAAGGCCATACTCTATAACCATTTTTATTTCTCCTATTTGAAATGACATGATTTGAAAGACCTTAGGATTAGTAACTCACCTTGTTTAGGTTTGGTATTATTGTTCTGTGCGAAGCAACCTGCAACAGAAAGAGTGGCATGAGGATGGAGTAGTAAGATTTTTGAAGTATTTCTATTTATCTTTTTTCATCTTTGTTGCATAACAGAAGCAGTCTAGTTGTTACAACTTTATTGTCTTGTGTACCCAGGAAATTTCATGAATTTTTTTGATTTTTTAAGAACTGTTCTAGTCCTTATAGAGCATACATTTCCTGAGAAGTATGACAAGAGAAATGGAGGAAGATTAGCAAAATAATATCTCACCAATGGCCTCTGATGCAGTGGGAGGGAAGTCTGTAAGCAACCCATCAACACAGAAATCTGGGCTATCAATGAACTTCAGGTACTCTGCTATTGGGTCATAAGTGTAGTTATAGCTTCCAGGCATGTCATTTGCAAAGTTGTAAACATATACTTCCAGCCCTTGTTTATGAGCACCGGTCACAAGACTGGTGGGAGCCTCTAAATAATGGTTAGCATTGACAGGCCAAATGAAAGTCTTAGGGACAAGAATTCCAGAAGCAAAGGACTTGATGGAGGATAGATCCTCCAAGAGAGAACTATATGCCTGCTTGGTTGTTGGTTCTACTGCCTTTCCATCTAAGAACCGGAATATTAATTTTGTTCTGGCTTTGTTGATCTTGCCACTCATGCTCTTCAAAAACCCAATCTCTGGAGATGAGATGTAATTGATCCCCGCAGACCTTGATAAACTTTGAATAAATGATGCTACATTCTGTTTGTGTTCCGTGTAGAACATGTCATACTGCAGTAGACAGCAGAAGGAACAACAGATTCATGAAGCATCCAAAAACTTGTGAACAATGCAATATGAATAGACTAGTATAGTTTGTTGAAAAAAAGGCTTAGACAGATGACAAAATTGAACCATGCTGGCTGAAGTAACTGCAAAATGTACATATGTAACATGCAGAGATGGTGATGGAAAAAGAGAGATCAACCTACCTGGACATTCAACCAGAATTTGGGTGGCCGAAGGCCTATTACATCATCGACAGTAGAAAGTGGCAGTGAATCATCGAACAAATCCGGTCGAGAGTAGACATTTTGAGTCACTTTAGGGAGACAAATTTAACAAGACAAGGAAAAATTGTCAGTTCAAGCCTAAATCTTAAGAAGCCTCTCCAAAGCCCCCTCCCAAGACAAAAATAAAATGTGTCCCCAACATATATTAGCAAGATGAAATGGTAGTTTGAGAGAAGGCAATGCAGAGAAGACCTTGAAGACTTACAAGTTACATTCTTGAATAACTGCTTGGCTGTGTAATCAACAGCGAACCACCCACGAACATTCTGTCCATTTACATTGTAGGCTTTCTGTTCGTGTGGGTAAACGACTGCCATATTTGTCGAATTGTCTAGCCTTATATCTGATTGGCATATTCCCTCACCATCTTTTGTTAGTTGAAGATCACATAACAATGCTATATCAGGCAAACCTGTTGACAATGCAAATTGATATGCAAATTGACTAGATTCGGGGAAAAGTCCCGAAAATCCGCCACGCGCTATCACCAAAGGCCTGTCACCTGCAATGTAATATCAAAATTAAGCAATTTTAATTCACATGGATCTTGCTCTGAAGAATTTTTCTCTTTGAATGTTATTTGGCTTAAATGTTTCCAATGTAATTCCAGTCATCTTGTTTCCATTGAAATGCAAGAAGTTGTTTTATTAGAAGAAACAAAACAGGGGTTTAATTAATCAAATAAGGGCAAGAATTATAAGATCATACCACTAAGGGTTTGCCATTTCTGTGGAGGAGGTTCATATCCCTGTCCTGATTTCTTTGCTAGAGCCGAATTGATCAAGAAGAGAACAATGAACACACACCGCATCATTTTTTCTAACCTGTCAAAAAGATGAAGAAAATCAGCTCATTTTGAGCAAAGAGGAAAAAAAAATAGGAGAAAGACAAGGAAGAAGGAAGCTTACTTGGGATTTGGTGGGAGTGAATGAAGTAAGACAAACATTCCCTATCAAGTTTCAGAAGAGATGGAGAGAGAGAATGAAAGAGAAACTGTCAAGGGAATGTGAGCGAGAAGTGAGAGAAAGAGGAGAGAGTCATTAATAACCCCACAGAGTTTTCGCATTAATCGTTGGTCAGGACTCCCTCTCTCCCGTTTGTTCCTCTCTTTCGGACACAATTAGTTGTGTTCTTGTTTCGCGCCAGATGGACGGCTCAATCCTGCAACGGTTTTAACGGCTTTTTAAAAACTATAAAGGAATTACCATCAATTAGAGATATCGTAACTGTTTTCTCTATTCTCTTAAAGTTGTCTAAATTATACCATAAAGAGTGGGACCCATCCGGCATTTGACGTTACATGGGGGTTTTGCGTTTACTTTTGTGGAGAGGTTTCTTTTGAAAATTTACTTTTCGAGGGCTAACGTTTTTACGAATCAAAAACGCAAATTTTGAGTGAGAAATTCATTTTCTTTACTTTTCTTCCATATCTATATCTATACTATATATTAGGCGAGAAGACTCCCTTGGGAAGCGTGCCAAACGCAATGTGCAACTTTCCAAAAAAAAAAAAAAACCTTTCTCACATTGTTAAGATTCATTAATAAAAGGGTGTAATTGTCATAACAACTCAATTCTCTTCATTTAGAAGTTAAGCAGTTTTGTACCTATTCCCTCTGCATCCTTTCTCATGTGCACGTGCACCCTACTAGTTCTATTAAAACAAACATAGAAACATAGACTTATTTTTCATCTGGCATTTTCTTTTCTCTTTTCTTGATATCTAAACAATCTATGCATATTAGGGGTGCAACTCGGTCCGGTTAAAACCGAACCCGAATCGAAACAAACCAACTTCGGTTTGGTTTTTATAGTGGTTCGGTTTGGTTTCGGTCCAAAAATCCCTAAACCGAACTATTTCGGTTCGGTTTTGGGTTGCATGTTCGGTTAAACCGAACCAAATCGAAACTGAACCAGATTCATGTATTTCCTTAAACCAAACCAAATCGAATTGATATATATATTATAACATATAATCTATATTTTATATACATAAAATATAATATATGTTAAAATTTCAAAGTTTACATTTAAACTTTAAGGATATTACGAAAAAACCCTTGTTTGAGCATAAGAATATATTGGTCTAACTCGAACTGAACCAAACTAAATAATTTTCATGTAGTTCGGTTCGGTTCGGTTGCAGTTTTGGTTATTCTATATATTTTCGGTTCGGTTGTCGGTTTAGTAGTTTCGGTTTTCAATTCAGTTCAGTTTGACTATATATATTTTCGATTTGGTCTTGGGTTGACCTCAACCTGAACCGAACTGAACCTTCTCGAGTTGCACCCCTAATGCACAACAATTCTTCATTTTCTTGCCATTATCTTATCCAAACGAAGCCTAAGGAGGTATTGTTTATCATTTCTGCCTTATTCTGGGGCATGTCTTCGACCATCCTTGGCTCTACTCAGGAAGAATTCTGGCTCCAATTGGGGTAACACCCATCTCACTGAACCCAAATTCCAAATTACAAAGGGAAAATTATGAATAAGAATCATCTTTTTTGACTCATCGAAAATCTTATTATAACTTAAAAAAAAAAAATTTTGAACACAAAGGTCAATTGTCACTTAATGTGAGACACGAGCGCAGCCTACTTTTGAATACAAGCATACTGTATGTGAGATAAGATCACTTTTGAATACAAGCACATTGTATTTGGGATACGATCTCCCCCACATGAGATAAGAACATATCCTGCATGGAACACGAGTGCATTATATGTAGAATACAAACGTTTCTTAACTATAATAAAGCAACAAAACTTTAAATATTTAAAAAGAAAAAAAATTAAATCTATTTTCCATTTTTTTTGGTTGAAAACGAGAGAAAAATGAACTTTATTCATAATTTTCCCAACTATAAATAAACATGTCCCTAAAATAAACACACATCCTCATGTTACTACTGGTACCAAGTAAAATTGAAGAGGGCTCCATATGGATTGTTCTTTGAAATGAATTGGAGTGAAATGCTTGCCACATGACTGTCTCCAATGCTTGCCACATGACTATCTGGTTATCCAAAAATATAAAGCAATGTTTCTGAAAGAACTTTTAACATAGTTTTTTTTTTCTTGCTAGCTAAGGATGTCAATGCATTGGACTCGTACTTGATCATGATTGGGGGTATATTTAAGTTAGATTTGATAGCAATCTCACAGCTAGTATTATCCCTTATGGAGATAAGGATACAAAGGATCTTTATCCACAAACTCATTTCCTTTCTTTATTCGCAAAGATAAAACATAGACAACAATCAAACATTCAGACCACCCTTACTTACAGAGCAAGTAACAAAAGTCCCACACCGATAAGGACCTCCGAAAACAAAAAAATACATATCCCAACCTAGAACATTCAAGAAATAAAAAGACTACAGAAGTTTTCTTACATTCACACACTACTATGAATTGAAATGAACAAAAGAGAGAATTGACAGATGAAACCGCCAATCCAAAAGGGTTTTCTTCCTTGGATCACTGCTATTTTTTTCCTTCTTATTTCCCAAAGATTGATTTGATCCACCAAAAGCCTTTGGTGTCTTGGGGAGTTTTCTCTCCCTCTGGTGGAGGATCTGTGTGTGTTGTTTTGTGGATTTTACTGACATCATATCCCTCATCTTTAGCTTTCTGCAAAAGCTGGTTGTAGATCTCTTCATCCATACGGTTTTGCCTGCACAAGATCTGTACAAACAAAGGACAACCCAGTTACAACTCTATACGCTTCAACAATAAAGTAGTAGCTACAAACCCAATAATTTCCCCAAGTGCTGCAATCCTGTGTTGGAAGCTTGGGGAAATATTTAATTAAAAGGAAAAGATCCCCTTGCCAAAAAAACCCAATAATCCCCAACAACTGGAATCAAAATCAGCAAACCAAAAAAAAATAAAAAAAAAAGATGGATTGAGAGGAAATTAAGAATAGTTATGAACATACCCATAGAGACTTCCTGCTAGGCTCCCCAATCAAAGCATACTGATAATCATCATCAAGGTACAGAACCCAATAATCCCCAACAACTGGAATTATGGGTAAGAAAGGAGGAACATAAAATTTCACTTTGAGCTTTGCCACATCACTTTTAGGATCAGCCTTGTAAGCAGTCCCTTCTATAGAGCCTCTCTTTCCATCAGACCAGGTCTCATTGAGAACATGAACAGTGCCATCATCTTTCAAAGTATAAGTAGCCCTTGTGTTGATCCCATTTTTGGGTTGAAACCTTGAAGGAAATGAAGCAATCTCATACCACCGACCCATGTACCTCTTCAAGTCCACGCCCTTCACCACGTCCATCGCTTTCCGCGCCATTGCTGAAGGTGTCGGCCTCTTGTTTACTTGGGTTTATGTACTTATTGAGATATTTCTTCTGGGTTGTTCTTGATTTTGAAATGACACAGGTGAAGAAGATAAGATGCAAACGTGGAGTGAAGGTGATATGTGCAAGCCTTATATAGCCATTGCCTCTTAGACTAAAAAAGAAGCTGCCAGATGGATCTGGGAGATTCTAGGCGGTTGTAGGGAAGGAAAGGTTTCAGTATAAGAGGAAAGATCTTTATCTGGAATGGAGGACAAAGGTGTGGCAATTTAATTGGTTTTAGTGTCGTATTCAACCAAGTGATGGTCCCATCAAAAAATCAATTGAATTGGACGGATCTGATACATCTGATATTTTGACCTTTTGAAAGAACCAAATGATGCACTGATCTGATAACATTTTTGTCAAAGGATCAAAGCTATTATTTATCCGTCCCCTTTATTCTGGTAATTGAAGCACTAACGTAGTTCCTGTTAGAGTTTCAATTGGTTTGGTTTAAAATGAAAACAAAGAGGATGTTTTCTTTATAAAAATAAAAAAAATCTATTTGAAAAAAAAAAACTGATTGAAACAAATAAAGGAAAACACAATTAATTATGAAACGGATGAATAAAAATGGAGCTCTAATATATTTTAATAATTTAAGTCGATTATTATATTTAATACATTTTAGTGAAGTCATTTTTTTATAATTTTTCATAGGATTAATTTATTTATATTTAATGTATATTTAATTATTTAATTCTTTATTAATTATTTTGAAGCTAGCGAGATCGTTGTGAATTGTTTGTCACATTTTATATTTTGAATGATTTTAACAAATTATGAATATGATTCAAACTTATAAATATATTGTTTAAGATAATTACGACTCCCACAGCCTTCAACATGACCATTCCATAAAATGCCAATTAATATACCTCTATGGTGTGAACTCAAGGAAATAGGTGAATATTATTATCAATAATTAAATATAATTTCATAAACTCTAAACTCTTGTTTATTTTTACTTTTCTTTAATAAATTAGTCTAATATTATTTAATCTTGTTTTCTTTAACACAGTATTTGATTGAGATGTTGGAGCAAACTGATCGAATGTTTAGTATTGCAAGATAAATAATTTATTTTATTATTTTATATTTATAGGATAATAAATAAATTAGCAATAATATAACTAAACATCTTAATTAATAGTTACTTACCTTAATTAATTAACATGACTAAGCATCTTAACCATAGTCATAACATATGTACCCATTGAATGTAGCATACACATTTCCAATGATATATTTTTCTTTTACATCTCATAAATTGGCAATAAAATTTAATAATAAATTACTCTCAAGTGTCTTCGCTAAGGATTGATTTGTGATGGTCAGAAAATGGAAGGAAGGTTTCTTGGATAACATTGGCTTTGCAATAAACAATGTAGTGAATTATGCCTTCAACAATCTTGGAACTTTGGAACATGAAATTAGAAGGCTGATCCCATGGGAGTGGATGCGAATACCATCATATTATGAGATCAAAGATGTAGAAAATCTGAATTTTTGCTTCATGAAACGGATTGAAGAAAAGAATTGTGTAGATAGTATAGTGAACAGGGGAGAAGATCAGTTCGAGCTGTTAGTGGTGTTTACAAATCCAAGGAGAAGATGAGATGGAGCTTAGTGGTGCTTACAAATCCAAGTATTCAATGTAGGATTATATGATTTTGGGAAAGTTGTAAATTGTTTTGGGCACACTTTCCAAGGGGCGCCTCACGTTTGTATATAGATATAGATTGTTATTAAGTTTTGATATTTATTCACTAAAAATATATTTCATATATATTTTCAACCCAAAAAAAAAGAAAAAGGCGCGTTCGACGTTTTAAATTCCAGTCGTAACATGCACTAAAATCACGGATGCTTAACGACCGCCAATTAAAAAAAAATAATCCGAAATGGATACTGAGGTTTCTTTTGACACATGGACGAACTTTCCACGTTTTGAATTCTTTTTGGATGGTCGTATAATTGCTGTGACAAATGTAGTAACGTTTGCTTTGGCCGACTCGGCAAATCCAGTGCTTTTATTATGCTCTGTCCTTCAAACACAACCTTCACATTTTCTGCAATTATTTCACAGAGTAGGAATCTCCTTCTCTTTATCTCCGATTTCTGCATTCCATTCACGAAGAAATAGGAATGTTAGATTTGTTTTTATTTTGATCGAACTGTTTCACCATTTCGATTATGCAATAACCATCTTCTTTCTCTTCCGATTCCTCTGCTTACTGTGTTTGAGTCTTCTATTGAACTATCTTGGACAGTTGGACTCTTACCGCCAGAAGTTTGCAGATTATGTTATTTGATAAATGCGATTTATAAGTTTTTATTTACATCCTTTTTTTTTCTCTTTTTCAGGAGTTTGTCTGTTATTGAGTTTGCTTTATAAACGATTGGGCTTTTTATTCTTCTTCTTCTTCATTTTCAGTTTTCTTCTTTGTTATTCTTTGTTTTGTTTGTGTATGTGTGTGGGCATTTTTTCTGTTTTTTCTTTTTATTTTTGGTTCTCGTGGGGTAAGAATGATATGAGGGTTCAGGGATTGTTGACAAATGTGTTTCCCCTTTCCTTTCATTTGTTTTTACTACTTAAAAATTTTTTTTTTTAGTGTTAATGTCTGTTTTGCTTAAACCAGAACTGCAACTATATGTTATATGTTTGTGTTAAAGACCATTTTGATGTTCTTGAAGCTGATATCGTGAATTGTCTTGGAAGTAGTCACACCCATGATAATATATTTGTTTTTATTTGCATAGATAATGAAAATGTATCTTGGCTATCTCCATTTCTTTGTTTGGAGTACAATCTACTGTTGAGGATTTTGAAGGATTTTTGTTATTCCCTGGTGACAGAATGGGTGCAGGAAGGAAAACGCAGACATTCACGTTAAAGGAGCGAACCCCCACTTCCTATTCCTCATCTTCTTCGACTCCAGGGAACAGCAGTGTATCTGCTAGGAATTTGAGGAAGAGTGATCTAGGCGGCGTTATATTCGGTTGCACACACTCCACCATACAAGAATGCATGTCCAAGCTGCTGTTTGGTTAGTTCTTCATGTTCTCAGCATGTTAACAAACTTATCTTCAGCAGTTGTTATTTCCAGTTATTATTTTCCTCATCATTAGTTGCACCATCACTGTCATAATCAATGGAGGGATGCTAGAAGCAAAACTCAGCACTTTAACCCCACCAAGAGAAAAGAAAACAAAATAAGTTATTTTGTCAATGAATTTGCATTAGTATCTATGGTTCTGTCTTATTGCAATGTTGTCAATAATCAGTATCTCATGAATAATATTTTCTTTATGTTAGGAGGAACCTTTGGAAGGCATTTCCATCTTAATTTTAGAAATTTTCTTGCCCATGGTCATATTATATATTTGAAATCTAGTCACCTCGACTATATTTATTTCTAACATGGTTAACTCAACTCTAGAGGCTTGTACTCTGAGTTGGGCACATACTCTCTGAAAGCCTGCTTTAATATTTGCTGATTGGTGAGAAACTTTCTGGAATTTTATTTACGTTGTATCCAATCATTTGTGGTAATATTTCTCAAATTCTTAACAGGTCTACCAGCTTTGCATTTTTCCTATGTCAAGAATATCAATCCAGATTTGCCACTTTTCTTATTCAATTACAGTGATAGGAAGCTTCATGGTATCTTTGAGGCTGCAAGTCCTGGGCAAATGAACATTAACCCATATGGGTGGAGTGAAGATGGTTGTGAGAGAACTTGGTATCCTGCTCAGGTATTGATAAATTAATTTTCGCGTACATGGAATAGATGCTTTAATTTGGGCTTACAAACTGAATTTTGCTAAGCTCTAGTTAAGGTTTCTTCATTTGGTATTCATTAAGCTACCTGTTGCAACTTGCAATAAGGTTCGTGTACGCATCAGGATGCATTGTAAGCCTCTGCTTGAAGACCGTTTCCGTCCGATAATCAATTCAAACTACCATACAGATAACCATTTTTGGTTCGAGCTAGACCGTGGTCAAACAAGCAAGTTGATCTCCTTGTTTTCGTCTTCACCAGTTACTGCTAATATTTCTGCCCCTCGGAATGTGCCCAAAAGGAACACTACTTTTAGAGCTTTACCTATGCCTGATGCTGATATGGCTCATAATCATCAATCCAATAGAGTATGCAGTTCTGCCCCACCATTAAATGCAGAAAGCCAGTGGCCACCAGCTTCAGGTTCTGCTATTACTGTCACACAGAATATGGTCAAGTGGAGCAGTCTTTTTAAAGCTGCACCTAAATGTGAATCCAAGAAGACCAGTGAAGATTTAGGGCATCCACCTGCAGTGGAAGTTTTTTCTCATTCAGATAAATCCAGTAAGGGGTTTTGTCCTTCAAATGTGAGTGTAGCTCCTTGTTTGGATGCAGAAAGCCAGCCATCACTGGCTTCAAAGGAAAATTATGCTCATTCAGATTGGTATGATACAAAATGGGAGCCTTCTGGGGTTGCTCCTTGTTTGGATAGAGAAAGTAAGCCACCACCTGCTTCAGATGTTGATGTTTTTCACTCAGGTTGGGATGATGCTGAGTGGGACTCGGATACAAAATGGGAGCCTTCTGGTGTTGCTCTTTGTTTGGATGGAGAAAGTAAGCCACCACTTGCTTCAGATGTTGATATTTTTCACTCAGGTTGGGATGATGCTGAGTGGGACTCTGATACAAAATGGGAGCCTTCTGGGGTTGCTCTTTGTTTGGATGGAGAAAGTAAGCCACCACCTGTTTCAGATGTTGATGTTCTTCATTCAGGTTTGGATGATGCTGAGTGGGTCTCTGATACAAAATGGGAGCCTCGAGGAGCCAGTCACTATTTTGATGATGAAAGTAGGCCACCACCTGCTTTGGAGGTGGATGTTTCTCATTCATCTAGTCCAGACAAGATGTGGGATTCTTCAGTTGTGACTCCTTGTTTGGATGAAGCAAGCTGGCCACCACCTGCTTCAGAGGTAAATTTTGATATTTTTAATCAATCCAAAACAGAATCAGGGTCTTTGTGTATTGCTCATTCTTTGTTTTGTTAATGCCAGTCTTCACCAGTTTCAGTGAAAAATTTAGCTCATTCAAGTCAACCTTACGCAGAATTGGTGTCTTTGGGTGCCTGTCCTTTGGCTGGAGAAAGCAAATTAGCAAAATCATCCAATGTAGAATCAGATCAATCCAATATTGAAGGGAGCTCCTCAGGCATCATCCCTTGTCTTGATGGAAAAGCCCAAAAATTTGAAGCTCACTTGAATGTGGAGGGAATGGATAAAAGGGAAGAAGAGGGTGAATATTTGACACTTGAAGAAGTGGCTATTAAACATGAATGTTTGAAAGGTCACACCAAAGATACAGATACCCCTTTTGTGTCAAGTGGAACACAATCTATACAGGGAGCACTGACAGCTTTGGAGGGTAAAGATGAAGTGATATCCATTTCGTCATCTGCTCTGAAGTCCATAGTAGCTAAGGTGATTAAGAACTAGTTAACATATTTATTCCTTTTGGTTTAGATTTTGCTGCTCTTTAACTCTAACTATTTTCCTTTTCCTTTTGGGATTATTCCTTCCTTAAACTTACTCTATGACGTGTTCATATAGTTGCTTCAAAGATTGGAAGAGCTGAAGGATTTTCAATTGGAACAAATTCATAAGACAAGTTCTCTACAGCAGAAGCTGGTACTATTATCAATCAGCTTAAATAATTTCTTAATTGAGGCTTTTCCATCATCTTAAATAATTTATTAAGTGATGCATTTCCCCACAAAACGTTGTATTTTAATATCATTAAAAGTTCAAGTCTTAGATACAGATCAAACATCCTCTCTTTTTTTACTTGTCTTGTTTGTCTTGAAGTGATTAAAAATCTGAAGCAGCTGCTTCCATGAAAACTCTGTTTAATTACCAGGTAAAATTCCATGGTAATTCTGATCTTGCTTATGCCTTTAGTACCCATTTTGAGTTGTCTCATGGTGCATCATCAAGATACCATGTAGGATTATGTGCTAATTTCCTGTGAAGCAGAAGCTCTTATTGACTATGGACCACTTGAGAAACCTATTTTATACATGGAAGGTGTTGAGACATTTTAGTATCAAATTACACTCATACAGTTAAGAATAATGGAGGGATGTGCTATCTTTTATTGATTTTATAATGAAAGTTATACAAGCATACTTTTTTTAGGTCAGTTTGTTATGCGTGTAACAGTTATTTATTGCGGAATTTAAAAAATAGTTCAAAGCATGGATTTTGTCTTTCTAATTGGACCATTCTGAGACATACATTCATTTCAGATCAACAACTATAATTACCATTAGTATAGAAAGTAAATATAGAGGACCCTAATGTCAGCAACAAATAATTTTCTTAGTTATGGCTACAGTCTGACCCTGCTAGTATCCCAAATTATGTAGGTCTATTGCATAAGATACCTATTGTTGTTTCTCCTGGTAGAATAAGTTCACGAGTTTGCTGATCTTGTAAGTGATGATTTGTAGGCTACGGTCGCAAGAGGAGATTTCGGGGCTGAGCTCACTGTTAAGGAGCTTCCATTGCTTCAAGTAATTTATCTATCCATGGTAGAATTAGAGGAAACATGGAAATCGCATCATTACCAAATTTATTGACGTGGTTAACTTATACTGAACTTTGGCATACAAACCTGTTCTATTAAATGCAGGAAGAGATTACTAGGATGTGTCGCGACATGGGGAAAGCAGTTATATTGACAGCCAATCTGCTGGAAGGAATGATTTATGATCAAACAACAAGAAAGGCGGAGGTTTCAGACCTTGCCACAGCAGTTACCAAGGGGCATTCTGGTGCAGTCATGCTTCCTGGTGACACAGCTAACTGAGAGACTTATTAAATGGTTCACAATTGGTACATATACAGGTTGGACTCACCATTTTGCTGCAACTGTGTGTAGGAGAGTTCATAGCAGTTAAATTTTTTTTTGAATATATGGGATTATTTCACAGGTTTAGGACTAATATTAGTTTCTGTCACATGTAACATGGGACTTTTGCAAATCCCTTTTTATCAGTAAGTGTCACTTCTATTAGTTTGTTTACTCAAGAAAAGCAAAAACCTTATGTTCATGAAGTTTAAGAAGGCCTAGCCTGTTGCTCTTCTCCAACCCAAAGTAAGAACAAATAACTTACCCTGTTTAGTCTGTGTTTGGATACTGGATACTGAGAAAATGTGGTGTGAGAATCTATTGTTTCCTGTGACTTAGTTTCCTTCAATTTTAGACCATAGAGCCGGATCCCAGCATTTTCTTAGATGCTAGGTTCCACAACAAATTTCTTTTCTATTTTTTCAGGTATCCAAATGCACTCTGTACAAAGGAATCCTACATTTTCTTCCAGTTTTTCTGATTCCAAACGCAGCCTTAGTTTAGTTTCATGTTTAGCTAAATGCGACCCTAATGGCAGGTTTGGGTTTATCAAAAGCCAACCCATTACTGTCTCTATGCTAAGGGTATGAACATTTTGATAAGATTCTTGTGTCACAAGTCCTTAAAATATCTGACTTTGTTAGAGAAGAATGTTAGATATTTTTCTTTTTGCACACAAATGTGTGAAGAAGATGGCTGAGGGGACACTTATTACTTTATAGGAACAAGTCCGGAACTTTTGCACGCCCTCTTCCATGCTGGAAGCAAATCTTCTGCTACGCAAATATTTACTACGCGCTTTACTATGCTGGCCTGTTCTAGACAAGTGGCAGGTCAGGTTCGTTTCAGACCTGGTGATACTTTTGCCCATTTCAGTGCTAACCATGGTTTCCTACCCGCCGATTCATCTTACTGGCAAAAAAATTCACTTTTCCGGCTGACTCACCTCGATTAAAACTTGTCGGTAACCATTAATCCAATTGAATCCTCATGCCAAAGAGCATTTCGCTAAAAAATAAAAAAATTAAAATTAAGACTTGCCAGTAACCATCCTGGATGAATTGCCACTATGATCACTGAAGGAAAAAAAAAACTTAAAACAATAAGCACCTGGTCTGGAAGTGAGTTCTCTTATAGCCATTGTCCAAGCTTATATTGTCAAAGCTGTGGAGAAGATGGGGTATTTGGTTTCGGCAACTAGCAAACCAATGGAAAGGATGAAAGCTTCCGTCAAGTTCCAAACAATTAAAGGCCCCATTTCAGAGCAATGTTCCTCTTAGCATTTTAGGGTTTCTGTCCAAATCCATAATTGAAACTGGATATTCATAGGAACTCTGTTTGAATATTCTTAAAATCAGGTCCGTCCTTGAAACTTGAGTATTGCCTCTCTTCTCTTCGATGACGATGAGTGTCAAATTCAATCTCCTGGGAGGGGTAATCCTACCTTTCTCCACCTTTGGCTTCTGGTTGGAGATTTCTGATCAAGAGTTCCACAGCCTTCTGGTCGGCTTTTGATGCTTGTCAGAACCCTAACTAGTATTAGATAACTAAGGTTAAGCCAAGTATTGTTATTGCCACGTGTCCTCTTCCTGTTAATGTAGTTTTAACGCGTAGTAAATATTTGCGTAGTAGAAGATTTGCTTTCTTAGTGTTGACGGTATGCCTGTTTCGGGCTGAAATCGTCTACCGCTCGGTTTATGCTGCAAACCTAGCAGCCTCCGACTTGCAGCATCTCACCGTAATCATGTTTTCACATTTTTCAATGTGAAAACACCTTTTTAATTTGAAAACATGATGGCCGTGAGATGCTGCACGTCGGAGCATCTCACGGCGGCTACTGGGTCTGCAGCACAAACCCAGCGGTAGACGATTTCATCCCGCTTGTTTCCTCCTTTTTATTTTTTAAAAGAACAAGTTGTGAGTGTCTATTGTAGAATGAATACATAAATATATATGCATATATACACACACTTTATAAAATGTAAAATGAACATGCATGTGTATATATATATATATTACTATTATAAAACTTTCTAGCTAACATTTTGTACTGAAAATTCTCTCCAAATAATCCTTATTTTATAGTTTTGTTATCCATGTCTTATTTATTTATTTATTTGACACTCAACGTCATTATCGTAACCAATGAAATCACATTCGATTTGGGGGCTGCCTAAAACACCCTCTACTTTTTATCAAATTAACTCCTATATCAATTTTTTAATGCCGGTGTATCAATAACTAACTGCCTAACATTTTAATACCTAAAACACCCTCGATTCTCTTCAAGTTTACTACGTGCGTGTATATCGCGTGCATTCTCTTAGTATATATATATATATTGCCTAAACAAGAAATGTCTTATTTGCAAGATGAACTTTGTTGATAGTCTCCAAACCATTATGTGTACCTTTTATGATTTGTTGATATAGTGGGAGGGTCTTGGAAGACAAATACTTTCAAATATCACCTTTTGACGAGAGATTATATTATTTGGCCTAAAACCATACACCAGTGCGATAATTGGTGTATTTACTTTAAGAAATCATTTTAAAGAAGATAAATTGATTTTTTTTTAAAGTAAATTTACGAATCATCTCACTAAGTGCATGATTTTGGGAGCAGACAATTTTCATCGAAGACAAAAACCACTAATATTTGAACTACATGGAAAAAAAGAGAATATTTGATAGAATATATCTTTTTTTAACAAAAACTTGTTATAATATTAATAAGCTCATATATATAAATACATGCATACATATTTACACATATACATATATGCATACATATGTACACACATACATGATCTTTTTTTAACAACTTGTTGTAATATTAATTAATAAGATCATATATAAATGCATGCATACATACTTGCATACATATATACACACATATAGGCAGGCATGTGCACGCATGTGCACACACACACGCGCACACACACACTTATATATTCATATTTTATAGTTTTACCCTACCACCAAACTGCACCGGTTAGATCGGCTGCCGTTTACCACTAGAAAAAGCTATGAATACCAAACTTCCAACTCCAGTGTAGTTTTCCTCTGAAAGGTTGTCAAGTTCATGTTTCTTACCAAATCTAGATAAGCTGAAACAAAACAATTAAAAATATATATATATATAGCGAAACAAAGACAGCGGTGAAGAAGCAGACCTTTTCTTCTTCCTCTGTTCACTGCGCGAGAGAGATTGAAAGAGAGAGAGAGATGGCTCCACCACTATCTCTTCTCTTGCTACTTCTTTTTACAATCTCTGCAACAGCATCACTGGAATCAATTCCATCCTTTTTCCCAGGAGCTTACTATCAGCAATCTCTGCTCAAACAGAACAAGGCTCTAAAACCAGAGATCCCATACAAGACGCAATACTTCCCTCAGGTTCTAGACCACTTCACCTTCCGACCCCAGAGCTCCAACATCTTCTACCAGAAGTATCTCATCAACAGCAAATACTGGGTCAAAGGAGCTCCCATATTCGTCTACACAGGCAACGAAGGCGACATCGACTGGTTCGCCGCTAATACCGGTTTCATGCTCGATATCGCTCCCAAGTTTCGAGCTCTCCTGGTTTTCATTGAAGTACTGACTACAAAGGGTGTTTCTTAGTTACTTTCTCTTATTTTAATTTCAGTAGGTACTAGGATTGTTTATGGGACTTTTACTTTTATTTGCAGCATAGATTTTATGGACAATCGCTGCCTTTTGGGAAGGATTCTTACAAGAGTGCAGATACATTGGGGTATCTGAATTCTCAGCAAGCATTAGCTGATTTTGCTGTTCTTATTAGGAGTTTAAAGCAAAACTTATCAGCTGATTCATCCCCAGTTGTGGTCTTTGGTGGGTCTTATGGAGGAAGTAAGTTGAATGGATTCTTTCTCTGTTTACACTTTTAACAAATTATTCTGTCCCAGGCTGAATCATTTACACAAGTTCTCATTGACATAAGGTATTTTAAGTTCTAATTTTATTAAAAAAAAAATTTCCCTGCCATGTTTGATTGTGAGAAATAAATTGAACTCTCACACTGTTGCAGTAATGATTGTCATTTAATGATAAGCTATTTATGCTTTTTCCTGTGGGGATCGCTGCAATAGGGTTTTGAATGACCCAGATGTTATTTCTACTTCCTTTTTGGTTCGGTTTTATGGGTTTTTGTTCTTAATGACATCCATCTCTTTCTCAGTGCTGGCAACCTGGTTTAGGCTGAAATACCCACATATAGCCATTGGAGCATTGGCATCTTCAGCCCCCATCTTGCAGTTTGAGGACATAACTCCATGGACGAGCTTTTACGATGCTGTGTCCCAGGACTTCAAGGTCTGTTCAAAAATTAATTTAGTGACAGAAATTCTTTTCTTCCTGATTTTCAGTTTCTGTTTCTGGGGCTTAGTTGCATCTGCTATGCTCTTGAGTTGTGTTGCAGTTCTCTTTAATGGATTTTCTTCCTTTTCTTTTCTTTATTTTTGGCTTCCATTTTACATGGATAAGGATGCAAGCTTGAATTGCTATGAAGTGATAAAGGGGAGTTGGGCCGAGCTTCAAGCCATTTCTGATCAGAAAGAAGGACTGGAAAAGCTTAGCAGAACATTCAGAGCCTGCAAGTAAGTTTTTTTCTAGTGGCATAATAGTCATTTGACTATTCCTCTAGTTCTACCCATTAAAAAACAAGGATATTCGGAGGGTATAATCGTCATTGCGGAAACACTTGTACAAAATTAGGCCGTGTCGCGTAGCCACAGGCAGCTGTAAGATTCCTGTGAAATCTTCCCTGACAAATGGATGGACTACATCAATAATTTACCAAAAAGAAAAGTTTATTCCGGAAGTGGATAAGTTGGAAGATGAAAGTACCTCATTGTCCTCAAAGCCCATCAACTTGGTAATACTGGTCCATGATTATGGACTCTTGATTGTGGACTATAATCTGGATTTTATAAACTTAGATTGTAATTGCTGAATTTTACAATCCAAATTTTCGTTTAGTTGTATTAGATTTTAGAATTTAATTATTTCAACTAGAATCCAAAATCCTATTTGATTGATTCTAGTTATTGAGATAGATTTTATAGGTTTCCTATTATAAAATAATAAACATATAATTAAATAAAGTAAATAATAATTATGATTGTCATTATTATCATAGGATGATATAAGTACGGTTGCTAAATGGGCCAGCTCGGCACGGCACAGGACCGTTTAGCTAGGGCCGGGCGTGGCCCGGTGCGCGGCACGCCCGGCGAGCCTGGGGTATTAAATTGTTTTTTTTAAAACCAAGGAAAATTAGAAAAAAATAGTAAAAAATCACAAAAAATTCTAAAAAATATGTTTATTATTCACAAAATTTTCTTACACATATTGGGATAGATTTTGCTCAAAAAAATATAAATAAATTAATTATTACAAGTACAACTTTGCAAATTGATTTTTTTTAAAACCAAGGAAAATTAGAAAAAAATAGTAAAAAATCACAAAAAAATTCTGAAAAATATGTTTATTATTTATAAAATTGTCTTACACATATTGAGATAGCTTTTGCTCAAAAAAATATAAAAAAATTAATTATTACAAGTACATTTTTGCAAATACAACAAGAGTAACTTGATTTATAACTTTCTTAGAGTCTTGTTAAAATTTTGGTCAATGTTCGGCCTAGGGAACCCCACCCCCCCATGTGAGCACTCTGCCGACTGCCGAGTCTAACGGCCATTGGCCAAAACTTTGAACAAGACTTTAATAAAGTAAGAAGAAAAGAGTAAGAGATTGTAGAAGAGGTGTGGTTTGGAGTGGGAAGGGTTAGGTCTATTTATAGAAAACCAAAAGTGGCTTTTAATCACCTCTACCCTCCAATATGACTGTTATTTGGTAGTTGTATGGGTGGAAAAAGTAATTTACAATCAATTACAACCCTACCCCCCTAATATAGCTGTTATATAGTTGTTGGGGGGGGGGGGGGGGGGGGGGGTGGGGTGGTGGTGTGTGGGGTGGGGGTAAAAGTGGTTAAAACCACTTTTTTGGATGGGAAAGAGGGCTAGCCCTCGGCGTGCCGGGCAGGTCGGTCGCGTGCCTGCCGTTGGGCACGGTACACGAGCGGCCCGCTTATACACGAGCCCGTGCCGGGCCTCGTGCCCGTTTAGGAGGGCCCGGCACGCCACGGCCCAATAAGCATCCCTAGATATAAGATCACTAAATATTGTAATATATTATTATTTTCTAATATTTTAATATAAAATTAATTGTGCATTTAATTTATTTTGAGCGATTAGAGCGAGGTCCACTTTTTGGTGAATATGAGTCGAAGAAATAACAAGAATATTTCTATGTGAACAAATTCCACAATCCCTGGGTAGATAGCTAACTAATAGATCGAGGGATAAGTAATTCGACTCATTCACATACTGATGATGAATTGTGTTAACTAGTTTTTCACATTCAGGGGCCTACATTCTATGTCCTTTGCTCGAGAATGGTTGTGGTCTGCACTTGTCTACACAGCCATGGTGAACTACCCCATGAAAGCTAATTTTATGATGCCATTGCCTGCTTACCCTGTCAAAGAGGTATAACACATGATCCTAACTTGGAAGAAAGCTAAGCTATAAGTGTTTTAGCAAAACCCCAAATTTATTCTCTTATAGTGAATATTAAATTCTAAATTACTCTCTAAATCTAGTTTGATTGATTTTTTTGGGTGAAGATGTGCAACATTATTGATGGATTTCCACATGGGGAAACTAAGCTTAGCAGGGTGTTTGCAGCTGCAAGCTTATATTACAATTACTCTAAGACTGAAAAATGTTTCAACATCGAAAATACAACAGATTCTCATGGCCTCCATGGTTGGGATTGGCAGGTAATTCATCCAAGATGTTACTGCCATTTTTACAAACATTTCAATGAACTAAAAGTTACCTTTCCTTTCCCCCCTACAAATTTTGGAGTTCAACATAATTAGTTCTGTAAAATCTCCAATATAATTTTCAATAAGAAGTGTAACACTGCATTAGTATCTTATTATGTTCTTGCAAATGATTTTACAGGCTTGTTCAGAGATGGTTATGCCAATGAGTCGCTCTAATGAAAGCATGTTCCCACCATCTACCTTCAATTACAAAGAGTTTGAAAGGCAGTGCTGGAATGAGTACAAAGTTACGCCTAGACCTCACTGGATTACAACAGAATATGGTGGCGCTGTGGGTTATTTCCTTCTATTTTAATTCTTCTTTGATTGCTCAATGTCTTCTCTTTTGATCATATCAACATACTTATCCTAAGATTTCTTTTTTGTTATTTCCAGAGAATAGACCAAGTGCTTAAAAGATTTGGAAGCAACATCATCTTTTCCAATGGAATGCAGGACCCTTGGAGTAGAGGGAGGTGAGTTATATTGTTGTTTCACTCATGAGCTAAGGAAAATGTTTAACCAAGTTCTTCCTCCATTTATGTAACTGCAGTTAAGATGACTGAACTGGTTGATCTTGATTTTGATTATTTCAGTGTTCTGAAAAACATATCCGCTAGCATTGTCGCGCTTGTCACTCAGAAAGGTGAGAAACACAGAGATGAGGACTTTAATTCTTCCCTTTCTCTTTCTGAAAGAAATATTGCTACCTTTTAACCTGTTGGCTCATAAATTCATGAATAATTTGCTTCATCAGGAGCTCACCATGTAGACTTTCGATCCGCCACGAAAGAAGATCCAGATTGGCTTATAGAGCAGAGGAGGCAAGAGGTGGAGATCATTCAAAGATGGATAGATGAGTATCATGCAGATTTGCAACAAACATAAATGGTTTCAGGACATTCATTAAGCTTCATGTGGGGGATTTGAGTTGGTTAATATGCCAAAAAATGGCCTTATCTTCATTGGGAGAACCTTTATCAATAAGTTGATTAGTTTTGTTATTATTATTCAGAAAACTTCAGATGTGAATTTGAATTATGCTATAAAAAAAATAGGCAAATGGCAAGCTAACATATATTTTCAGTTTTACACTTAGTGATATAGGTTTCTTCTTGTTGGAAATATAAAGCATACTTGTGGGTTATATTTGTCCAAGTTGCACAGCGGAAGTTGCGGATCGTCAACTAATTATACCCACGTCAGAGAATTGGATGTGCAATTCTCTTTTTCCACAACGTAAATCCTATCCGATTGATGGACGGATTCCAGAAGATCTCAGTATTACAAGATCTAAGACAATTGGGTTTCCTACACACAGTAGGAACTTGCTCACTTACTTTTTTTCAGGAAGAGCTTGCTCACTTACTTGTCCAAGTGAGCAAGCTCTTCTTTCAGGAAGAGCTTGCTCACTTACTTTTTTTCAAGACTTGGCCAAGCCCCCTTTTTATAGGGGAAGAAAAGAGCCATTAATGGGCATCTATTAATGAAGGGTTTTAAGGGAGTTGAAGTCTCCAGTTTTCCTTCTTCTCTTTAACTTTGAAACAAGGTGGTTTGGTTCTCATTAATGGGCATTCAATTATGTAACGGAAGAACAACACTTCTTTGACTCATCTCAAATCAAATCCTCCTAGATCAGCACTTCATGGGGTTCTCTTTTGAACACCCATCAGTGTTCAGTTTTGTCCATCCCCACTGGGGAAAGCTACATTGGCTTAATGTATTCTTAGGGACAGGGACCAGATTTGATGGAGGATTTGGAGGCAAGTGCAAGATTCTTCTCTGAAGATAAAAAGTAATTTTGGCCTTTCCAGAGAAGCCAAGCAATGACATCAAACACTATGTTTCAAGGGCTGGTCCACTTTGAAAGAAAAGTAAAGTTTTACAGGGTTTTTTGTGTTCAGAAAGGTCTGCTTTCTGTAATATTTTTTTGTCAATTGACTTTGAACTATAAGGAATCTATCAACCTCCCACCAAGTTGGCACTTCAGCCAACAAGGGGGAAAATTTTCTAAGCCATCACAGACTCGTATGCTGCAAATAGATAATCAAAATCCATGATGGTAAGGGGAAAAATAATAATGAAGAAGACAACTTATATATAACTTTTTGTTGGTCCAGGCTTTTTGGGTTGCAAATATGGCCTGAGCTCAGTCCATAGTCAACTTTGGGCCTAATAGGAACCTTGGACCCACCCAAAACCAATTAGAAGGTCAGTTTGAGATCTTATTTGGGAGGGTCCACGGATTAGACAGGCTGAGCAAATTTATGGATGTAAAGGTTCATGCCTGTGGTCCAGCAACTCAACGCTTTAAGGCCCTCAAGGTGCCACTTGGACTGTAGCAAAAGCCTTATGATGTTTATATCCAAAGCTTGTGTTTACGACCTATTCTAACCCATATCGAAAGAAAAGTGCTCAATAGTTTGCTTCTAACTGAGACATTTCATGTCATTTAAGTTGCCGCAATAAGCTCATGGGTTTTCTCAGAAGCCATAGTCCCGAGGGAGTGGGTGTAATAATTGTGTATGTGTATATCAGCGTTGTGCGTGTGTATGTCGGTAATGGGCCGGGCGTCCAATGTCCGTAACAAATGTTGCCAAAAAAACCATGTACACTTTTAAGGCCCTTATTTTTCGCCTGCCGTCAGACCCATTTTGACTCCTATTTAAGCAGATCAGATCCAATCCAATAAAAAAATTTATAAGTATGTCGTCCAGATCAAACATAAAATTTATATTTCCATCAAGTGGGAGTCGTTGTGGCAAAGCGAATAAAAACAAAAATATGAGTCCAGCCTAGGGTTGCTAAACGGGTCGACCGGAGACGGCCTGAGCCCATTTAGCGCTTGCCTGGCGGGTTGCGGGCCAGGCACTTCCCACTTGAAAAACGGGCCGTGCCATGCCTGCCCATTAGCCAAAACCCTTGGCACAGCCTAGTCCGTGGCACGGCTAGGGCTGAGCCGTGCCGAGTCACGCCGCAGGCTTGAGTTTTTTTTTTTGCAAAAAAAAAAAAAATGAAAAATAGTAAAAAATAGGAAAAAAATTCTGAAAAATATGTTTATTATTCACAAAATTGTCTTACACATATTGGGATAGATTTTGCTTAAAAAAAATTAAATAAATTAATTATTAAAACAGTCAAAAATAGTGGTAAATGGTCATTTACCACCTTTACCCTCAAATGTTGTTGTTATTTGGCAGTTGGAAAAGTAGAAATGGTCATTTACAGTCAATTACAAGCATATCCTCATAATATGACTGTTAGGGGGTAAAAAATAGTGGTAAAAACCACTTTATGGGAGAAAAAACAGCTAACCATTTTGTGCCTGACGGGCTAGCACGCCGAGCCGGAGCCGGGCCGTGCCAGTTAGGCTGACTTGCTTGGCGGGCCGTGCCCTAATGGGCCGCGTGCCCAATATACAGGGCCCGGCACGGCACGACTATGGCCACGGAACATGTCATGCCAGCCCACTAGCGTGCCGGGGCCGAAACCGTGCTGAGCCCGGCACAGCCCAATTATCAACCCTAGTCCAGCCAGCCCTTCAAATGTAAAGCAAACGAAGAGTTACTATTATTTTCCTTGGTGGATGCTAAATGGGTTTTTATGATGTCTTCGATGCATCTTTGGCTCTTCACCATGTGAAATGTTTGTTAAAAAAACTGTTTTGACGAGTGCAAATCGTCTGCACCGACATCCTGCGGAGTTGGCGGTGGAAACTTTGATTACAGCTTATAAATTTAAATGGGGTCAGAAATTGGCATTTTGGAAGTTTAATGCTGCAAGTGTCTTTAAAGGGTATGGATTAAATGGAGAAACAAGCAAGTAGGTAGAATACGAGAGAGATAGAGAGAGAGATGTCAAGCGGTTCTCGGCGTTCAGGGGCTTGTTTGAGGTGTTGTTTGGTGATTTTGGCGGTTGCTTCTGCCCTGTATGTATCTGGGCCTGCTTTGTATTGGAAATTCAAAAAGGGTATTAGGTTAGGAGATGCCGCGCCTTCATGTGGCCCTTGCATCTGTGATTGTCCTCCTCCTTTGTCTCTGCTGAAGATAGCTCCGGGTATGATTTTTGTTTAGCTTTCTAATCATTTCTTCTTCTTCTTCTTTTTTCTCCTTTATGTGTTCTGTGGTCTTGTTCTCGTTGTTTTGAGTAATTGTGTTTCCGGGTTTCTCTTTGTTCTTCGTTTTAACTGTGATTGGGTAGTGAGGCTACCAGATTTGATTGAGATTCTTATGAAACCATTTTGTTTTGGGGTTTATGTTTGTCTCCCTTTCCTTGTGATCCTCTTACCAAGTTTTCGCTCCTTTCTGTTGGACAAAATTAGGACAATTGTGAAATGATTTAAACTTGCCCATTTCAGGTTTGGCGTTTCTGCAATCAGCATGTGCTCAATAAATTCTATTAAAATCATATTATGCCTATTAGCAACTGAAATGGTGTCTCTCTATGTACTTTGCATAAGAAGCCTTGGTCTTGACAAAGGCTTCTGAGTCTGTAGGCCTGATATTTTTATGTAATCAATCTTTTGTATCTGCTGAAGGATCTAATTTTCCCCTTCCAATTGATTCCTAGTGCCAATTTGAATTTATGAAACGGCAGGTCACCTTCCCGGTTTTTTTTTGTGGGTGCTGTAATTGATGTCTGTGATGGGGGGAAAAAAATCTCTCTTCTTTAAAGGTTATGTGAGGAGTAAAATAAAAATTAAAAAAAACAAGAGTTTTGACTTTTCAAAATGATAGACATGGGGATTCATAAGTTTGGATTTGTTTCTTTAAGGTATTTTTTTGTTACTATTTGCACGAGCTCTGCGAATTTAAAAAAAAATTTTTTTCTTTTTGGTTCCAATTTTCATGAACTCTGTGAATAAGCCAAGAAGGATACTAGGGTGTACTCAGTGAATTTGTGATGACAAGTTGTCATTGAGCATTTGAGCTGGTTTTCATGAGTGAAATATAAGATATCAGGCTGTAAAAAGAATTAGAGAATATCTAGAAGCTTTCGGTATCCTGATGTCATTTTTCCCTCTTCTCCATGATGTGGCAATTATGTTGAAATCTTAGTGAGTGAACATTCTATAACAACATGAACTATAATTTACATCTTTCATTTTAATATGATATTGGATGAATATGTGACATGACTGTCAACCCAATTGATGCTGAGAAATCATTAAACTGTCTAAAATGTTTATCAAGCTAGTTGAGAACTTATGAAGCTGGACTTAGCTCATTAATTAGGTGAAATCCCCTAGTTTGTAATACAAAAACTAGGACTCTTCATATCAGCTGGCTTCCTCTTAGTTTTATTTTCCACATGAATGTAATTAGCAGCGACTATTATTCAGGAATAATTTCCCACATAGCGGTAATGGCTCCCTTCTAAAGTATTTTATCCTTTGACATTCTTTGTATTTGTCAGTAACTATTGGACTGTTTGTGCATTATGGATTTGTGATTTCTTTACTGGGGCCTACTAAATGATGGGCTCCATGCACTTCATTGATGGTGCATGCAACCAGCTACAAGCAATTGCTATGATTGCCCGAAAAAGTTTGCATTCTTTATTTTGGGTAGTTTATTTGTGAAGAAAGACATGTACTTGCTCTCTCTGTTCACTGTGTTGGCTTAATGCTATTATAACGGAACTCATGCTGTGGGGCTCGTTAATGGAGTCATTGTTCTGGTAGAGCAGTGGTGAATCATTTCATGTATGTATGCATGTGTGATGCATAGAAACACACTTATTATACAGACCATTGAATTTATGGTCTATCTTTGAGGATGGAAACATAAATTGGAAATATAAAGCGATGGTCTATCTGTTAGAAACAACGATAAATTATTCTCTTAAAGAATTCACACAGTTATTGGGTTGTCTTTCTTGCTTCTTTTTATACTTGAAATTAAGGCATCATTTGCTGTTTTAGGATATGAGAATGTTATTTTTCATTTTTACTGATCTAAAGAAAAACTTGATGGGGAAAACAGTGGATTATATTCCTTGCAATATTCTCCATAGAGGATGGTGGTCTCATGCAAGTTAGATCATAGGTTGTTGACAGTGCTTTAAATGACTAAATATATATAAAGAAATGCATTTTCCTTATTTTAACCAAAAAACAAAACCTCTTTCTGTGAGAAATCCCTAGACCTAAAACATAAACCTCTTCTACTAAAATTGTTGTGATTCTTCTTATATGTAATCATAATTTAATATGATTTAAAATTATGATTTGGCTCACTGGCCCTTAATGATTTCTGATTCACAGTTTGTCAACCTTGATACCATGTGCTATTGTTTGCGGAAGGAAGAGTGCTGGTCCATTGAGTCCTTTATTACCAGAATTTTCAAATTTTGATTCTGCTTCTTTCTTTTCTTCTTGTGATGGATTTATATCTGTTTGATAGTTATTTCTGTTTATAATATTTTCAAATTTGTTTTCATCTTTGTATTCATTCATTTGGTTGATGAAGAAAATAAGGAAGAGAAAAAAATAATAATGGTACTTTCCTTTAAATTCCTTGTGTTTCTTTACTACCTCTTAAAATGCTGAGTTTGTGTTGGGTCTGTTTCCAATTTCAGTCTTGAGCTAAGTTTTTATGCTTCATCCTATTGAATAATAATTTTAATTTTATGTTCTTTGCAGGACTCGTCAATCTTTCTGTCACAGGTTAGTGTTCATCTGAATTCACTGTTACTTATTTTCTAATATAATGCATCTTTTATTTTCGGTGAGTATTCAGTAAAGCTTTTTATTTTCAGCAACATGGTAGGGTGGAAGATCCGTTTTGTTCTGTGGTTTCTTCTTTGACTACAGACCTTTTGTGCTGTAACCAAGAAAGTTGATTTCAATTTGATAAATCTGATCACTTTCATGTTTCTTTATCTAGAGACGTGCCATTTTGTAAAAAATATGTTTGTCGTTTAGAACTACCTAGGGTGGATTCTCCCTTCCTTTTTTTCCCCCAAGCTGATGAATGTTGGAAAGATAAAGGGTGTAGTTTGGGTAGTTCAATCTTCTTATATTTGTTGTCCTTTGAATGTGAAAAATTAAGTTCATTCCAGTAGTAGCTGCGTTAAAAGGCTAAAGAAGACCAAAAGGACTTAGAAATGTTCGAGAGGCACATAATTTATAATAATTAAATAGAATTCATGTTACCAACCAGAGATTTTGTCATGGGTGTGTGTGTGTGTGTGTGTGTGTTGGTGTGGGTGGTGGGTGGTGGTGGTGGTGGTGTTGGGGTTCAACTGTGTGAAGCATTCTAGTGAATCATGAGTGCAAGTAAATCCCGTTTTCAACAGTAACTTAAACTGGGCCTTCTGGCTACTTAATCCTAAAATGTGACTTCTCAAATAAATAAACAAAGTGTTCAATTGGTGATCAAGATGGGTCTTTATTAGGAAATGTAATATTTGGTCTCTTCTTCTGTCCAAAACTATGTTTTGTCAGTCAGTTTGATAATGTACTTCTCATCAAAATTAATATTTTGTTTGGTGGTATTTTACAATAAACGTCACAGATTGTGGAAGAAATGATCCAGATCTCAACAAGGAGATGGAAAAACAGTTTGTGGACCTCTTGACAGAGGAATTACAACTGCAGGAGGCAGTTGCCACAGAGCACACTCGTCACATGAATGTCTCCTTCATTGAAGCGAGAAGGGTAGCTTCACAATACCAGAGGGAGGCTGAGAAGTGCAATGCTGCCACAGAGACATGTGAGGGGGCTAGAGAGAGCGCTCAGGCATTATTGACCAAGGAGAGGAAGGTGACATCCTTGTGGGAGCGGCGAGCTCGGCAATTGGGCTGGGAAGGGGAGTAGATATAAACTTATCTTTGTTAACTTGGTTTTTTTTCTTGTGATACATCCTTCATGTCCAGCTGCAAAGCCAGTCCTGCATTATTTATATGTCCATGAACAGGCAAACAAAGCTACTTGAGTTTGTAATCCGGCTCTTTTCTCCCCTTTATACTTCCTTCCCATCTTCAGCTGATGTTGTATCCATGGCTACATGTGTGATTGGCATGTTCTCAATGTATCTCAGATTTTTGCCAAAATTTCACAATCTGTTTATGAGGGAATGTTGGACCATTTTTTGCCATCCTTAGGGTTGAAATGAAAATTTTACCTAGTCCCTATTAGGGCTGGCAATGGGTCGAATATATATCCGAATCCGATCCGAAAATCCCGAATCCGATCCGAAAATATAGATCCGCGGTTCGAATACGGATACCGGATTTCGGATCCGACCGAATTCGGATCCGAATCCGAATCTGTCCATATCCGATCCGAAAAAGATCCGAACCGAAATCAACATATACTTTTCATTAAATCATTGGTAAACTTTGTATAAACCATGGTTGAACTATCCTTATTCATATCTTGCTTTAATATTTATATGGCTCATTAGTTTTGATAATTAAAATTTGCTTTAATAGTTAAACTTAACTTTTGAGTTTTAAGTTCAAATCGGATCTAATTCGGATCGAATTCGGATTTCGGTTATTTATTCGGTCAAATTTCGAATTCGGATACATTATATAAATTCGGTTTCGAATTCGGATTCACATATAAAAGATCCGTCGGATTTCGGATCGGATTTCGGATTTTTATTTTCGGTTCGGATTCGGATCATGACAGATCCGTACCGTATTCGACCCGTTGCCAGCCCTAGTCCCTATCCCTTAAAAATAGGGATGGTGATGGGGCGGGTTGGAGGTTGGGTTTTGGCAAATCCTAACTTGCCCTTGTAAGAGGTCCATACCATGACGCGGCTCCACACGTCAACATCCAATAAGAGCGGCAGAGACAATGTGAAGTACCCTTTGACAAGCAATCTTGATACGTAGATAATATTTTAACCCATGAACAAGTTCCTGCACATCCTTTACCTTCTGCCATTTTGGTTAAGTCATGTTCATGCTTTGATAGATTAATAAGCATGTTATAAGGTATGTTTTGCATCTTACATGGATTGATTGTAAATTAGGGTTTATTGCTTGTAATACAATATACAATTTCTAGTTCTTCAGACCACTCAAAAAAGAGAGTAGTATTAGGTAACTACAAGTTAGTCAAATTTTATGTGTATAGTATATGGGGAAAATTAATTTTTAGTTATACTTTTAGGAAACCTTTATAAAAATAATAAAATTTAGTGATATTTTATATTACAAAAAAGAGAATGACCTTATAAAATGACTTGTATAAGTTATTATATCGTATTAATGGAAGGTACAAGTCATGTGAAAGAGTGGTGTAAGGGCATTCTTGGAAGAAACAATTTGTTTGTAAAAGTTAAATATCACTTAAATTTAATTATTTTGACATGTTTTAAAGGTAAAATTCATAACATTACTGATTGAATTTTAATTCTTTTCAAAAAGTATCACTGAAAGTTAATTTCCCCCGCTAGGTGAGCCTTTTGATTTATTTGAATCTCGCTCTTTGTTTGACCCAAAATGCATGAAGCTGGTGCCCTGTTTTTCGACGCAGAGCTTCTGCGTCAGAACTCTGATAAGCCATGGCCTGTACCCACAAGCCCTCAAAGCTTCTGCCTTTCTTCGCGACTTTCATCTTATCGATCAAATCTACTCCCTTTTCATCAAGTCCGGCTTCACCGTCGACGTCTTTCTTGGGAGCTCTCTCATCGACTGTTTCTCAAAATGCGGCGATCTTCGCCGAGCCCAACGCCTTCTCCTTGACATGCCGGACACCGACACGGTTGTTTGGAACGCTTTGATTTCTGGGTATGCGAGAGCCCAACACACCGAACCCGTCTTCAGTCTCTTTAACAGCTTGAGATATCATGGTCTGAAGCCTGATATCTTCACCTTGAGTTCTCTGCTTAAGGCCTGCAATCATGTCCAAGAGAACGAGATAGCTCACGCCGCGGCTCTTAAAATCGGATTTGATTCTGGAGCTTTTGTAACCAGTGGCCTCGTAGATAATTACTCCAAATGCGGCGACCTTGGTTCTGCTGAGAAATGCTTCGATGAATGTTTGGTTGTTGATTATGTGGTCTTGACCGCTATGATCTCGGGTTATGTTTCGAATGGAGAATTTCGAAAGGCTCGAGAGATTTTCATGGAAATGAGGGTGTCGGGAGTGGCTTTGAACGAGTTCAGCCTCTCGAGCCTTCTTGGTTCAATAACTGATGTCCAAGAAGGGGAACAGATTCACGGATTCAGTGTTAAGATGGGTTTCTTAACTACGGCTTCAACTCATCTGAAGAATGCGGTTATGAGCATGTATTGCAACTGCGGAAGCAACATTGATGCAATCAAGTTGTTCGATGAAATTTCTGACCCAGATGTTGTTTCATGGACAACCCGGATTGGTGTTGTTAGTGATGGAGACGAAGCGTTCGAATTGTTTAGATTTTGTTATTCGAGGGGCAATGAAGTGAACGAGTATACTATGATCAATGTTTTGTCTATGATTGGAGACCCGTGGTTGCTGAATTCTGGGAAGCAAATCCAAGGCCTTTGTTATAAAGCAGGGTTTTTGCCAGTGATCTCTGTCAGTAATGTGTTGGTTTCAATGTATGGGAAGTGCAGAAAGATGGAAGATGCTAGGCATTTGTTTGATGAAATGCCTTGTCGAGATTGTGTTTCTTGGAATTCTCTGATTGCTGGCTATGCTGAGAACCGATTGTTTGGTCATGCAATCGGAACATTCTCTCAGATGCAGGGTTCTTCTCTAGAACCTACAAAGTTTACACTGGCCAGCATCCTGGACGTAGTATCCAACTCAGATGCTCTGAGGCAAGTAATGCAGATTCATTCACAAATAGTCCAATTGGGATCTGCATCAGATTATTCCATGGTTTCTGGACTAATAACAGCATATGGCAAGTGCAATGCCATTGACGAATCAAAACGTATTTTCAGCAACCTTGAGAGCGTAGAAGTGGGGCATATTAATGCACTCACAAGTGTGTTTGTCCGTGCCGGTTGCCATATAGATGTCCTACAATTGTTCAAGGAAATTTGGAACTTGGGATGGGAAGTTGACATTTCGACTTTCAGTATGGTTTTTAAAGCGTGTGGAGCATTGACGGATTTGGAAAAAGGAAATACCATCCATTCCTTGGCTTTGAAATCTGGGATTGATCAGGATAACTTCATTGAAAGTGCTATGATTGATCTCTATTGTAAGTGTGGAAGCTTAGATGATGCCGAGAAGGTTTTCATTGAGGTATCTAAAGACAATTTGGTTGCTTGGAATGCCATGATGATGGGATATGCTCAGCATGGTTGTTCTTGGAAGTCTTTTAGGCTTTTTGACAAAATGTTTGAATTGGGGATAGCCCCTGATGAAATAACTTATCTTGGAGTACTGTATTCATGCTGCCATGCAGGGCTAGTGAAGGAAGCACATACCCATTTAAACACTATGTTGGAATGTCACGGCGTGATGCCATGTTTAGAACACTATGCTTGCTTTGTTGATCTCCTTGGTAGAGTTGGACTTCTTGAAGAAGCAAAGAAAACCATTAACCAAATGCCTATCAACCCTGATGCTCAAATATGGCAGATACTCTTATCAGCCTGCAGCATTCATAATAATGTTGAACTTGGAAAGTTTGCAGCTGAGAAACTTCTTGAGGTGCAACCTAAAAATGACTCTGCTTATGTTCTTCTTGCAAGCCTTTATTCTTCAGCTGGTATGTGGGATGATGTTAGAAAGATGAGAAGGCATATGAAAGATAAAACAGTCTGGAAGGAACCCGGTTATAGCTGGATTCAAGTGAGGGGAGCTATTCATACCTTCTATGCTGATGATGTATCACATCCTGAGAGTAAAGGAATCCATTTTAGGCTAGAACTATTGTATCAGCATATGAGAGCATCATCTAAGGTTGATAAAGATGTTGATTGAGGTGATCAATAAGTGAAGAATACTCTTTGTTCATCATGGTGCAAGGGCATGGCCTAACATTCCAGATGTCACTCCCAGGAGGCAACAGTGACTCACAAATATCTGAAGTGTGATATATAAGGTCCCACTTTGGTCACCATGTGGAAGATATACGGTAACAGTACTATTACACCATATTTCTTAGCATTTATCAGCTTTGGCATCAATTCAAATACCATGTACAGAGGTTAATTGCATGCATATTATTGAACATTGTCTGTCCATATGATATCAGTAATTATTTTAACATCTAAAGATCGGAGCTGCTGTGTAGAAAATAGGTTCAGCAAAGCCTTAGATCTATTTGGATATCATCAATGGCAAACTAGCCTAAATTTGCTTTTATTAATGGCATAATTGAAGATATCAGTGTTACTTGAATTGCCTCTGTTATTTTTTTTTTTTACGATGACAATTTCTTTTCTAAATTTTCATTGAGATTACTGTATCTCAGTTATTTTTTATTCTCTCTGTTTAAAAAATGGATCAAATGAGTATGAGAAAGATAACTGTGCATCGTTCTCTTGTCCCGTTCTCATTCTTTTGGATTCTTGATTATCCTGTTCTTAACATTTGGTTATACAAAATTGCATTATACCGTGCGGTTACTTGATAATTCCACAACAGTGGCCTATGCATGGTTTGGACTGTGAGTAGCCAGGTATTAAGCTCCTCTGTCAATGCCTTTTGTAGCTTTCCACAGAAATGCTTTTCTGTTTGTTCAACGTGATAATATTGATTATGCATCAGTTTTTATGAAGTTCATATAGGTGTCATTTATCGTCCAAGACCAATTTTTTTTTGCTTGGCTAGCAGAAGCCATGGACTTGTTTGGGATAACATACAAAAAAAAAAAAATGTTCTATTTCTCATCTATTTCAAAGGCTTTGATCTTATTTCATTTACTTGACCTTTTCAAAACTGGTTTCCAGATTTACCACAATCCCTTTTTGAGTCTTTCTTCCTTGTGTCCTTCCTTAATGTGTTTTGTTGTACAACCTTGATTTTGTAAAATGAATAATTTGTGTCAAACAGTTCCAAAACAATCACTTAACCTCTGCTACGTGGGTGCAATGGTGGATTTCCACTTAAAAAAGACCTAATTTTAGAATTGATATGCCAGAATCCTTTTGAAAAGTATCTATTTTATTCAAAGCCGTGCTTTATGGTTGTGCACATTGAGATTCAAGGCGTTTTTCATTTATTTTGGCAGATCCATGGAGATGAAGATTGGTCTTTTGAGTCTTGTGAACAGAGCAACGGTCAATTTTCCTCCCATAAAAATCAAGTATATGCACATCATGACTACAATGTACTTAAGAAACTACAAGGAGACAAGTTGGAGTTATATTCTGGTTGAACAAGGCATGCAGTGGCACTGGAATTGGCTATGCTTTAATTGATGGACTTAACTTTCAGTTTCCGCTTCCTTAGTGCATGGGCTTCTAAAGTTACAATGAGACAAGTTGGAGGTTTGGAGCCATATCAACCAGTATGAGCTCCCTTCTGTGATTCTCACAGCAGAGCTGCCAGAAGAAAGCAGTGAGATAACTGTTGAAATGAGAAATGGATCCGCACAAATCTAAGACCAGCGATTCTGACTGCTTATCTTGAGGCTCTGGAAGTACTGAACTTACTCACCCACCATTAATGGAGCTGGCAATAGTTTTCGATTGGGCGATGACACTGTTCCATATGATTAATTTGGGCCATGAAGCAGCCTAATTCATGTAGAGACCAAAACAAAGAGGAGGCATTGATGTGAGCATTGGTTTGCTCCCGCAACACCTCCCTGCTTTCTCACACTATTTCCTCACCAATTTGCAATCCACTACGAACTCAGTTCTGGGATTCTTGCTGTTGTAACATTCCCATCTTAATAACCTTTTTTATATGCTGGTGTCCCCATTTGTTTTGTTATCTGTTTCTATCTTCCCAAGAAGTTCAAAAGAGCAAAAGGGCACCCTATATACACAAAATCACAGTAAACCAGAAAACAGGAAAGAAATAATAATGGAAGCTCCATCCCACCTCTGCTAAGTTGTATATCAACCTAGGCATCCAAAGGTTGTAAAACAAGTGAGTTCTCTGAATAGCACCATGGCTGAGGATAAATATCCAACATGAAGCTCCTCAATTTAGGTTTGCATGTGGTGAAAATTAAAATCACCAAATCCTATGAGGTTGGGCCGTCAGGGGGAATTCTCATTTCATCGAGAATGAAAAGAATTGGGAACAAAAGAGAAGGAACATAATGGACAACAGAGACTGCAAATGAAAAAGGAATGGAACTTAGCATCATACAAGATCAAATAGATAAGATAGGCAGCATACAACAATAACAACCTAAGAGATTACACGATGATACAAGTATCTGGAAGAAGAACGCTATGTTGTTGCAACCACCTTTCATTCTTTTGGAGTTGATAGCTAACATAAGCTCACAAGCATGGTCCAGGGGTAAAAACATGAGATCCAAAGTCCCCTTCCATAATTGTCATCTCCTCCTGTTCCTGCATCACATTTATGTAACCTATAATCAAACAATTAGATGAGAAAAAGAAAAAGAGAAAAAAGAGTCTGAAAGAGGTTCTATTTTGTAATAGTCTTGAAGGCTATCTAGAAAAACAGTGATTACTAGAATAATTGATTCTCACCATTAATACAAGTAAATATGGCATACTGACACAATCATTTATGTAAAAGAATATGCATCTAGATTGATATATGATAGACATGTAATAAAATCAGGTATACATAACAAAGCTGATGCAACTTAAGGGCAAGAATTTTAAAATATAATATGCTATAATTAAGTAAATAAATTGAAATATCAAATGTATGAATGCCATTTGTATTAAACAGTACGTCTAGTGTTATCAATGCATAGCAAATCACTGTTGCATTCAATGATAATATGTAAGCACAATGATTCACCTATATTTTTGTCTTCCATAGAGGTTCTACAGGCAGCTGCCTGATTGACATTATCTTTATAAACAAGAGTTTTATGGGAACTCTTTAAGAGTTCTATGGAAACTAACATTGCATTTATTCTCCCTCTGGGATACCTAAAATTCTAGTAACTCCAACATGAACAGTTAACTTTATTAAAAACTACTATTTGATAGCTAAACAGGTATTCTACTGTATTAAAAAGTGCATGAGAAATTTTTGTTCATCTGAAAGTCTTCCTGAAAGTTTCGTAACTTATATGTCCTTGTCAATATGTCTCTTTCCTCTTTCTTTTTTTCCTGAAAATTTAAAGTTTCGTACTTTTAGTAGGTAGATGCAGTTGAATCAGAAGAAAAAGGAAGGAAATTGGAACAAGCCAATGTATGAAATATGTGCACCACATTAACAAACCAAAAACAAAACTCACAAAGGCTACACAATAATTACATGTAAGAAATGAAAAGAACGCGTTTGCAGCAAATTCCTCATTCATTTTGGTCCATAAATGTGAGGACAAACTACTTTGCTATCACTGAGCCCCTCCTCGGAAGAGATGTTATTGAAGATTCTCTCGTTCCACTCTTCTGGATGGACCGGGAAATGGCAAAGGAAATTAGCATATACCAGATATGTCACTTCTTCAGCATGGAGGTCATCCTCAAGCAGTGCCAGAGGATGAAGCTCAAAGGCTGTGCAAGCATCCACCAATAGAATCTCATTTCATCTAAAGATGTAATCGCACAATGATTTGGTTGAAGGGCAATGAATCAACTGCTAAGGAAAAGAAGCGTCATTATTCTCACCCATGACCCATTTACTAGGGAGTAAGGAAATCCCTGTTGACTAAATGGCTAAAAATGAGAGAAAAGCCATTTTACATACAAAAAATAATAATAAAATAAAAACAAATAATTAATAAAAAAAAGAAGTTAAACTAAGCAAAAAGAAATAAAAGAAGGCACTTTATACAGTAGGCAGGCAATCAAATTCTGTCTTATCCAGGAAAACACCAATATGCTTTTGTACCATAAAATCATCGGAAAGACTAAACTATGAACTGATTTTCCCTATTGCGAGACCAAATACTCTTATTTCCTTATAAATATTAGTCTACCAAGCATTGGAGTCCATGATCTTGACCAACCACTCTCCACAGAGTCTGCTACCAATGTATCTTTGTTATATTCCAGGGTGTGTTAGTATAGGAAGCCAAATAAATAGGCTTTCCCCACATCACCATTGATTTCAAAAGCAGACTGATTGTCTGATGCTGGTTAGTGTCCAATACCCAGGCAAAAAGATTCAAACACCTTCATAATACCTTTTCAAATGCTAGCGTGCTAGTTCATACCACTCTCTAAGAGTTCCAACTATTTCTACTTATAACCACCATCCTCTTATGGCCTATACATATTACTACACTCCAAAAATATGATATTTGCAACTGATGATGACATGGTAAACCAATATTTGAATAAATCCCCTTTCTGACAAATTCCCCTCTGGTTTTCTCTAGTAAATCAACCATTGATGATGAAATGGTAAATAAACAGAGGAAATGTGATTGAGAAACTAAAGGCAACTGTGGATGGAATTTTAGAGAATGCAGGCATCAACGTCTGAACCTTTCCACAATATGCTAGAGAACAATTACTTGTGAAAGACACTAATAAAGGAAGTGCAACAGTAAAAGTAAGGTATACCACTCTGCATTAAAATTGCTAAACTAGGGAATATTCATTGTCCAATTACAAAAATCTTACTCATCTCCTGATTTACTTGACCCCAATGTGCCTTAGAACAAATATTATATAAACTGAAGCTGCTCAAGAGGCCCATAAAACAGAAATGCAGTATCAACAACAAACTGATGGTATCTCACCTCCCCTGTATTAATCCCCCATCAAACTTGAAAGCAATCCAAATGTCTTTGCCTTCTAAGGAAGGAAGACTAAGAGCCTCAACCACAACAACAACAATAATAATAATAACAACAAGAAACAATTCCTGAGAACTCTCTTGAACTGGGGAAAAACCACAAGAACATCTGTTCAACATAAAGAAATCAAGAATTTGCTTATCTCACCTGTCACTTGTCTATACCTATAAATCAGATGGTGAGTTGAGGTTTGATGAAGTAATGGAATGATGGTAAAAACCTGGAGCTGCCAATGAAAATTATGGATTTGAGTCTAACAACAGCTGCTTTGCACTAGATCCCTCCCAAGACCTTGCTTGATGGGATGTACAATGGTTACATATCTATGTATGTAAGTATATCTATAGATTAGAAATGCTTTGTACTTTTAATTTCGGTGCTTTCCTTTTGTGCTTTGGTGACGTAGGTATATATTTTTTTCCCTACATATGCACTAGAATCTGCAATCAAAATTGGTAATTATTTGAAGATTAAGATGCCAGCACATTTGTGACACATTCCCTAAGTAGACATTTGCCCAGTGCATAGGCAATTCGTAGGTAACCAAAAAATATTATATCCCTAAAATTCAATGAATCTAGAATCAACTATTTCTAGAATAAACATCGCATGAGGCAAGATTGTCCATGTGAAACACATGGACATATTTTCTTATATTATTTGAGAGAAAAAGAAAAAAGAAAAGATGGAACTAAGGGTTTTGATTGAGGTTCTTAGACGATACTCACCAACATATAAGAACATTAAAGCAGAGATGCAGAACACATGGACACATTGCTAAACATGACAAAACCCAGTGTCCCAACTATTTGCAATATGGTGATTTGTTGATATTGCTGTTATCAAAATTTAGGGGTGTGGTTTAAAGATCCCTTCTAAAAGTATTTTGAAATGTGAAGAATTTATGACACTGCTACATTGTTCGACAAATCACCAGTCAAATATTTCCATGAAATAAATCATCAAGGTAATGAAGAAGATTTTTAAGTTGTCTGCTTTGGAGTCTACTGTAATATGCAAGATCACAAGTAACAAAAACATTATTGGGTCAATAGAAGAGCAAGAAACATGTAACTATCTATGTATGTACGTGTACAAAAAACCTTACCCGTTTAATCATTGCATTCATTATATCTTCCAACGAACTGCAGCTGTTAGAAGGGTAACGATCATGTGACTTTGTTTGTCCCATGATGTAGTCTTCCTTCAACCTCATCACTGTCTCAGCTTCATTCTGCTGCATGAGAAATGGAGCACCACAATGTGATTGGCCAATCAAGGTTACATCCATCTTTTTACTGCAGACTGTATTGTTTTGTTCCAAACTGTGGCTTAAGGGACCTAAAACACCATGTGTAGGAACTGAAGAGTTTAAAGAGCTGTATATAAGATTTGAGTTGTGGGCGTAATCTTGTTGATCACCTTCCCACCTTTGCTTTGGAGCATATGACATATTTTGGCCTACATTTTTGTTCATACTCCCAAAGTTCGAGGATTTTTGGTTACCATGTTGAAAAGTATTACCAATTGGACCTGCCTGGCTTTGTATATCTCTCCGTGAATCCTGCAAATGAGCTGATGCCGATCTGGTAAAGGAAACATCAAGCGTGTTGCTCCCAGTATGTGGGGATACTGAACATATATTATCTCGCAAGTTGCTGGGAGGTAAATCAGAATGATTAAAAGAATCACTCAATGGCAAAGGATTTGATGGAAACCCAGATAACGGAATGGCGCTCTGCCAGTTTTCATTACATCTAGTAAGATCTGGCGCTTGAGAAGAAACATTGACACCAAGGTCAAAAGGATCAAGATTCAAAGAGGCCATTCCAACAGAAGAGTGATTTCCTAATCCTCCCCTATTTTGTGTTCGTTGTGCCTGTCCTTGTAACATCAAGGGGTTGCTTGTCACATTCTGAAAAGAGTTGCTTGAGCTTCCAATGGTCACCCCAGGATCTAGGAAACTACTGGCAACTTGGAAAACTGTTGGATCGCTGACAGTAGCAGAGGACTCTCCAGTGTGGGAAATAAATTTGCTCTGTTGCAATTGATCAGGTTCCAGTGATGTTGGTATTCCTTGAAGCAAACTCCCATTCTGGTTCCCATTTAGGGCCATCTGATGAAGCTTTCCAAAATCGTTAACAGAGTTGCTGGAGTTTTGAGTATGACCCAACTGGATAATTCCAGAAGAAGGAAGTCCACGCATGCCCAAACCAGCAGGGCTATTCAATCTACTAAGCATACCACCATGTGCAAAGGATGTGAGAGCAGTGTTCGGAGACTGCCTAGATCCAGTCAAAGCATGGAAATCCCCAATTCTGTCCAATCCATTCATATGCAAATATGAGGAATCTTTACCCCCTAATGCAGCAACCATGTTAGCTTGCTGGCTTGCCACACAACTGATCCTTTTCAGGTAAAGCCTATATTTCTGCAACCAAAGACAAAATAAAACTGTAAGCTTCAAGGAACAAATTTTTTTGAGTCACAAAGAAATCATTAAATGGAAAATAAGGGTTTGTACCTGGAGATGGCTTGCCACATTCTCCCTGGTAAGCTTTTCCACATTCATTAGATCTAAAATCTTCTTAGGTACAGCCTCTGCAAAGGAAACAAGAAAATGAGATGAAATTTTAGAGAAATCGGGCTTGGACTACATATAACATTTGTGTGTGTGTGTGTGTGTGTGTTTGTGTTTGTGTTGTATAAAAGAGCAATGGACCCACTGTCAATGCCCAACTGATTAACAGCTGCAACAAACTTTCGGTGAAGCTCCACAGACCAAACAACCCGAGGCTTCTTCTGGCTTGATGGATCCTCATTCTCATACCCATTCTCATCCGAGTCATCATCATCGTCTTCATCCTGATCCTTCCGCTTCCTATTGAGTTTTCCATTCCGATCTGCATTACCTGTCACTGTGTGACCTTGTCCACCCTCTCCAGTTCCATGTTGAGGCTTGTCTTGATTGTCAGAGTTATTATGGTCTTTCAAATCAAACTTCCTCCGCCTGATTACATGTTGCCAGATGTTCCGCAGCTCTTCAATTCGTATAGGTTTCAGCAGATAGTCACAGGCACCATGGGTAATCCCCTTCATCACAAGATTGGTATCTCCATTTGCAGACATCACTAAGTCCATGTCAAGAGATCAAAAGTGAAGTCAAAATCTCATTAAACACAGCAAAATATCATTAATTTCTTCACCTTAATAGAAATATTAACTGTTTCTTGACAAGAAAATTCCAATATTAATACAAGAAAGAAAAATTCTAACCTTTAATCTAGAAAATCTCCAAATGAAGCCAAAGAACAGGAGGAAGATCATGTAAATGCTTAATTTAATTGACTTCGTCTTAAATCTAAATTTTTTACTTTCAGTTATGGCCAAAAAAAATAAAGATTTAAAGGACTCAGTTTTAGATATTCAAAGGCAGGATTCTACTTACTGATGACAGGTAAGTCCATCTCAAGCCCCACGAGCTCAAGGAGCTTAAAACCATCCATATCTGGCATTTGGACATCGCTGATTACCAAGTCGAACTTGTTTTTGTTTTCTCTCAACAATTTCAGAGCCATGATCGCCTGACTAGTTGTTGTAACTGCAAAATTAAAAATGATATTAAAAAAATTCAAACTCCTAATGCAAAAATCTGCGGCCAAGTAAACAGACCCAACGTAAAATCTGATTCACACAAGCTGTTGAAACCAAACCCCTGCACACAATCAATTTCCAATTCCACACATAATTTATGCTAAAAGCACCTACACTGAGGATAACAGTAACATTGACAACTAATCTAACGACATAGAAAGAAAAAGAAGAAAAGAAAAGAAAAATCCACCGAAACAATCAAATCTAGACAAACCATTTCTTAAAAGTCAAAAATAGATTCAATACAAGAAAAAAAAAAAAGAGGGTGTCGAATCAAACCATGGTACTTGCATCGACGAAGCAGAGACTCCAGCAATCTCAAGCAAGTGGGGTCGTCGTCAACGGCAAGAACACGCATACCCACCGGAAAACGATCCTTCGACGGTTCATCCTCTCCCGCAGCAGTAATCCTCCTTTCCTCTACCGTCATTTTTCAGTATCAAACTCCAAACCCAATAAGCGAACCAATCCCAAAATCCCTCTATTTTGAAAGCTTTTCAGCTCTGAACAGAACACAACAACTCCCTTCTCAAACTTTCTAACAACCCCAGAAACTATAAGACAAGAAATCTAAATCAAAAGCACAAAACTGAAAGAAAAACCGACAACAAGATCAACAGAAACAAAGGACTCAATAGACAGAAAGAGAGACCAATATGTAAAGCTGTAAATATGAAGAGAGAGACTAGAACCCAACAAAACAGAAATCAAATACCAATCTCCCAGTCTCTTTCTCCTTTCTGCCTTTTGTTTTTTCCTCTCACAAATGATGGTAATTGTAAATAATAGAATCTAACCATCTACCCTACGAATGCTATAACTATTGCATCAAAGAGAGAGAGAGAGAGAGACACAGAGAGAGAAGCTGAGAGAGAAGAAGTTCTTTTCAACACATCAACACAATAATTAAATAAATAAAATAAAGTAAGTGCTTTTAAATATGGTATTTTGAATGATAACAGGCTGTAATTTCATCCGTTCCTCTGAGGGTATTTTTGTAAAGCAAATCAAGGACCCTGTTTCCCTGAACGGGGATTAAAGGGTCAAAATTATCAGGACCATTATGGTAATTAAAAAGAAAATCTATGCCGAATCCGGTAATAATTGTGGCTCTTAAAACAAACGATTCCCCCATTTTCCCTGTTTTGGAAGTCCTTTAACGGCCTACGGCTCGATGCTTAGTGCTGTTTTGGTAAATACGAGTATTCCGAAGGTCGGTTCTGTAGGCAGACAAAGCCCCGTGGTACAAAACCCCGTTTTGCCACGTTTCACCGTCCTATTGGATGATCAGTAGTACGAAGTGGGACCCATCGAGATTCCCAGGCTCAGAAAGAAATGCAGCTTTCTAAAGTGACAGGTTGGTCTTACTTACGGAATCACAGGCTGACATGTTTCGGACGACGAGACGAGGGTTTCGGAATGAGAAGCTTTGTATCGGTTCGTATCCGATTCCCTGCCTGCTGCCTGACTTGCACTGTAGGACCCACAAAGACAGGCAGAGAGAGAGAGAGAGAGAGGAAAGGAGAGATAGGCTCTGTGGTCGAGGCCGGGAGCAGACACGCGTGCGCGTGCTTCGCGGCTGCACAAGGGAGGGTGGGTGCAGACCAGCATGAACCGGGGCTGAGAAGGGTAGTGGTTGTTTTCCCACTTTATCACTTCCTCTTCAGTTTTTGCCTTTTTAGGGTTTCTTTTTGGCATTTCCTTTTGGCGCTCTTTTTGGTTTGTTTAATGCATTGCGATTTGCGTATCGCGCCTTACATAGATTATTTTCGGTTGGTACCGAATAGCAAAAAATAAAAAGAAGAAGAAAATGTCTATGAGATGAGAAATATACCATGAGATGAACATGTGTTAAAAGTATTTTCCACATGTCCTATTGGAAGGTCCTTTTTATCCAAATAGATGGTTTGAATTGGCACTCTACTAGGGTTGGAATTGTCTGTCCCCGTTAAGCTGCGACAGACCCTACAGCATCTATGGGATTTTGTCATAATGCAACATCCCATTATTGTTGTGCATTTCATATTTCCCAATGTAAAATGTCGTCTCAGTTGACATTTCACACTGGGGAATGTAAAATGCACAGCAATCACGTGACACCATCCCACAGATGCTGAAAGGTTTACCGCAGCTTAATTATGCCATATGATTTTATTCCTCCAATGCGACAAAAAGACCCATAGAGTTTCCTCTTAGAATTGATGATATTGACCTTTGGCTGTCCGAAGAGACAATCAAACTAATCAGTTGTCATCATTGAAAGCTTAATTCCAAGGATACATGGAATACAAGAACTCAATCCTACCAAAAAAACAAAAAAGAATACAAGAACTCAAATCTCAAACTAGATGATTAACTCATTTAAACTTTTTGAGTACATCAATCCTTATCCACTCCAGTCCTCTAAATTCAATTAATATATTATTTTATACATGTGGGTGATTACTGCATGGATTTGTTACATTTCATAATGTTTAAATATAGCTGTTGGCAGTTTGTTTTTTTCAATAATATATGATGAGTTGGCTTGGATTGAAGGGTCTCTCAACTCCAAAACAAAGGGGATTTCAATATTGAGTTGGAGATTAATAGCAATAGGTTGATTTTATATATATACCTGTTTGTGTGGGTACCAAAAGGCATTCTCATGAAGCATAAAGGTGAGGGTGTGGGTGTAGGGTGGAGTAGGAAACCTTCAATCTCTTTTTTTTGGTCAGAAAAAAAAATGGAGCACAAACCCTATTGTTAAAATCTCCATGGAAGAAATGGGGTGCTTCAAGAGTTAAAATCCAAACTGCCCTCAAAGAAAGGAGCACAAAAAACCCTATTGTTATTTATCATTAAGTTTGAAAGTGTTCCCAACAGATCATAGTTGATTCCTTCTGTAATCCATATGTAAGGAGTATATTTAGTCTACCCCATTTCAACAAACCCACAAAGTGTGAAAGTTTAGTGAAAGGGAGAAAAGTAAGAAAGTGACATCTATTCACAAGCAAGGGGAACTAAGCCACTTTTTAAAAGAGTTGGTAGAGAGAGAAACCCTAATTACTTATTTTAGAGAGTCTTAGCAAATCAGCTTTGAATTAAATGCCCACTCTTCCATATGTGGGTTATTCTAGTTTGTGGAAAGGACTGTAGCCATGTGGTTTTCAAATTGAAACCATAGGATTTAGAGAGGGAAATGTCATATCATTAGATGATGTGATGCCTCAAACTTTCAGGCCCCCCAAAAGTAAATGTGGAAGGCTATAATCAAAGTTTTAAAGTGGACGCACTCATAATTCTATCCTTAATCAATCCCACATCAACCCTAAGGTTAATCCTCTTTTTTCACTAAAAAGTTGTATATGGATTTGTTGCTGAAATTAATCTGGATGCCACCCTATAAGAAGCTGGTCCCTTGTCGCCAAACAAACAGAGTAAATTGACTAAAACTAGAGTGGCAAAAGCTGATTAAACCATTAATCTGTCTAAACATGAGGAGGCTGTATTGTTTACAATAATATTTCCAGCACCTTATAGCAAAATACATGGGATTGTGGGCCCAACAAATAAAAAATATACTTTAACTTATAGTGTCTACAACTCATGTATCTTGGGATTGTGGGCCCAACAAATAAAAAAAATATTTTTACTTACAGTGCCTACAACTCATGTATCTTGCTGTAGAGTGTTAAAAGGATAATCTTGTTGTAGCTTCTTACTTGGAGGGATTTGGATTCACCATTTTGTGCTCCAAACAGAACTTCCCCCTTTTCCACAAAGCAAAATTTTAGCTATGAATTATGTAATGGAATAATTAACTCATGGGGTGACTGAACCATATAGAGCAGACTACTCACTTTGTTCTAGTCACTTGGCCTGCAAATTGGTATCACCTATTTGCCCTGCCCTTAAGATATTTATACTTTCCTTATAATTAATCTATTTGGTATCGGACTCATCATATAGCTTATGTTCACAAAGAAGGCTATATCCACCATATAGATGAAGACAAGATTCTATGATCTCATACATGAGTTTAAAATATGTTCTATTTTATATAATATGCTGAAGATATATTTTGGGTGTGAGATCTTGAGATTCCCTGCTTTATGAAGTCACATGACATCCCTTTGGTGTGAAATAAAGTAAGATGAGGAGAGAAGGGAATAGACGTGTACATCACTCAGCCAAAATGCATATAATCTTTGAAGTCTGCGTAATGCTGCCTCCCAGAAGGATATACACTGCCAGAATACAAAAAGAATCAGGACTTCTTCCTGTAGGCTTCCTTGGTCTTTACTTAATTTGCAAAAAGCTTGTTACAGTTCACACACTATAATAATCATCTGCTGAACAGTTACCCATGTGAGAATTATGAAGCACTTGTTGGCACACTTGTATTTTTCTTATTAGTGAAGCTAGATGAGAGAGAGAGAGAGAGAGAGGGGGGGGGGGGGGGGAGGTTCTCTATGGGAAACACAGGAATGATCTCACCAGTAGTGATTCTAAATATAAAGCAGAGTCCCTACTAAGTACACATTGTCATGAATCATGCCATCAATAATCCAAGGAGCATCTCCCCTCCATCTTCCCATTCCAAATGCTCTGACCGAATTCAACCTTATCAAACTTGTAAACAATTTATTTGTCATCATCTTTTAATGTGATTAGGAAGTCTTTTAAGGGCATTTTTGGAAGAAACCCTTTGTGAACAGTAAAATGACACTCATTCTCAATTATATTAAAAAGGTGTCACTACTTCTCAAGTTCCAAGAATTAGGTGACTGAATCTGGGTTGTTTTTAAAAAGTTTCACTAAAAACCAATTTGCCCTTGAAGAAATGGTTTGTTGGAACCTTCCCAAAAAAAAAAAAATGGCTTGTTGAAGCATCTCCATTATTGTAAGTAATATTAATATTACTACTTGATGTCTGATCCTTTAACATATTCCATGGTTCAATGGATGGAATATGTTATTCTGAACCCAATTAATGATCTCTGCATTCTATAAAGAATTATATAAGCATTATTTTTTTCAATTGGGGGTTAACGATGATACAAGTTTTGACGTTTCAGAATCTTTACCAGCTATGTATTTGCAGTATATATAATGAAAAGTACAGATTCTGAACACCTGGGGTGAGCCTAGCTGCCTCATATATAACTGCCAATATATATATGTGTGTGTGTGTGTATGTAACATATCAATAGAAACATCAATTAGCAAGACTTTGATGGAAGAGTTGTTAGAAGCTCTGAGATTCTATTGAATGAACCTGAACACCTTTCACACTTAACCATCAAGAGAAAACTACTAGGGCAAGACATAAATACTAATTGATGCAAATAAGCCTGGACAAAAAAATGAGGTAAGCCATCTATTTTGCTCTTTCAATGCAGTAGTCTTTACATTATCCTGAACTTCTGTAAGATATATATGAACTCCAGATTTAGAAAGCATACAAACTGAGATTCTGATACAAGACATGCTCCTGCACAATAATGACATAATGGAGTTACCTGCCAAGCGTCTTGAGCTGGATCCGGATCCACCAAAGATACACATTTACTCCATGATGCAAGCAAGTTGACTGTAGCTTCCTTCCTGGAGCCTCTCTTGTAAAGATAGCTTCTGGTTCTGGACAAGCTTTTGGATGTAATCAAAGAAGAAAATAAAAAACACTTTATCTCTTGCCAAATCTAAAGCACTTGTTGTGTTTTGCTACAGTGAGAGTTCGGTTTGGTGCAGGGTTTTGCTTTGGCTCTGTAGTAACGGGGCGTTTCTCCATTGCTTGTATGAACTTGCGCAAATGCTTAATGTACTCGGGATAAGTTTCCAGGTTACAATGGCCTCCACCTTTTATCCATAGTGGATCATACTTTTCCTTGGACAATTCCCACAAGCGCTTTCCATGGGACTAATCAACAATGTCATCATTTGTTCCCTGAAAAAGTTTTATCAACTGCCGTCATCAGTTAAGCATTAATATGCTGAACATTCAATTTAAGTGAGCCAAACCAAAACCTGAGACATTGGAAACAAAATGCTCTACATAATTATAGAAGCCAGAGAATCACTTAGGTGCTATATAATCTTCTGGGAAAGTAGAGAATTAAAAAAATAACATTTTCTTGTTCTTATAGCTTTATTGATCCTACCTAAATTTGAATGTCTGGTATTAAGTTACAAATGAAACAAAATCTAAATCACTTTGAAGGTCGAGTTCCTGGTTTGCTCATGAAAATTACAAAATTTTCAGTTCCTTGAATTTTCATGAGTATCTTCACTAGCCAGTCTTGCTTCTAATGGAAGAGGTCTTCATAATTACCTTGTGCTTCTTTTAGGTACTAGCAAAAATCCTGTGCGATGCGCGGGGATGGGTAAATGTTATATATGATTTAATTGTTGCATGTTTAATCATGGACATCATATGTTTAACTTTTAAGTTTTAACCATAGTTTATTTTAAAATTTGTAAAAAGCATACATGTAAGAACAAATAAATTTAAAATCAGCAAGAAAATCTTAAGAAATTGATATGGAATACGGAGTTATATTTAATTAGCTTATAGGAAATTGGGAATACTCTTACATTTCCATAAAGATAGAACGTAGTGAAAAGAGTTCAAAATACAAATAGAACAGAAGAACAAAACCTGAGCACTTTTTAACCAAGGTTTATTGTAATGTAAAGTCATGGAATGGATTTAATGAGTTTATAAATCAAAATTTTCATCAGTATGGTTCATCGTAATTAGATCAGCTGTGAATTGGCATGAGAAGTAATACTTTTCATCTTTTTTTTCCATTCTATATCAGTCTTGATATTTTGTTTTTTCGAGGGCCTGGGGTTAAAATAGTAAAATTTTGAATAAGAATAAAATTAACAACTTGTCTAATAAAATAGAATTATTGCTAACTAATAATTTAAGACTTCGTTATATAATTCCAAATAATGAACAAAATCAATGGTTAATAGCATTTTTCTCTTATTGATTTTATGTAGCATATTGGATTGTGTAATGAATTATTTGAAGTTATAAATTGTACTGAGAAAAAATTACCTGTATAGATAAGAAATCTATTCAACTTATAAAGTTAAATAAATTTATTCTCCGTGTGACTAATTTAGGAGGTCCCAAATCAAATGGACAAGAAGGGTTTTAGGGGAAGAGAGAGAGAGAGAGAAGATGAATAAGAATTATTTTTGGGTGTTTATTTTGTGTGTGTGTGTGTGTGTGTGGGGGGGGGGGGGGGGGGGGGGGGGGGGGGGGGGGGGGGGGGGGGTGTGTGTTTGTGTTGTTGTTATTTGATATGGTGGTGTTTGGGGAATAAACGTTATCTCATTTTTGGTACTACATTTTGCTTGGTAAATTCGTTGATATACCTAAAAATGACCTTTGATTTGCTGAATTTTCAATAGGTATTATAATATACATATTAAAGCTCAATCTTACTGAGCAAGAGGCTTGCAAATGACAACATAGCATTGACAAGCCTAGTGTTTGAAGAACCCCAGACATATATATATATATTAAATGGATTTAAAAATTGTATTCTGGATGCATCGAAATTTCATGAAGCCTGTAGAGACATGAATCACAAATTAAAATATTTGATGGCTTGAGGGGTTCATTAATATGCTCCCATTGACGTCACTTCCAAGTAACAATTTATTGCTGTAAACACATTCACAACAGGAAGAATATCCTTGATTTTTAAGTTCTTAATTGCAGAAACTTAATAAGAAAAACTAAAAAATTTCATGTCCAACATGTAGCTGAAAGTAAGGGAATAAATTTGAAAGACAAAATAATAAGCTACAAAAAAGTGGTGATTGCAAAAAATTTATCATTTATTTATTAAGGTAAGGCATTTATTCACTCTTTCTACTCACTTTGGTTTAGATAAGATGGTGGTGAAAGGGAATAATTTTGAAAGACAAAATAATAATCAACAAGAAGTGGTGATTGCAAAAAATTTATCATTTATTTATTAAGATAAGGTATTTATTCATTCTTTCTACTCACTTAGATAAGATGGTGGTTGAGCTTTATACACTTTAAACACGGTTACTACGTGCCCAAACAAAAACTGGTAAACTTACGATAGTTGGCAAAGCATGTAGAAGTTTTCGATTTCTAATGAAAATTTGGACTACATCAATAACAAGAGTAGTAACTAAAGAAAATCCAAATATAGTTTATGGGGGCTCAAGAATATACTGAACTGTGATATGATAAATAGTATAGAATATGAAATGCTTAAAGAAGCATTGGGTCTTAATAACATTTTTAACACACTTTTACATACCATCAATTCCTATACATGCCTCAATAACTAATATGAGGTCCAAATTTATCATAATGTGAACTTGACTAGTACAAGAGAACATTCCCAAAGAAGTATTCATCTAATTCCCACACCTTTTGCTTGGATGTATTACCCAATAAATATCAAAATCTTAATTCTTGAAAGAAAGACATTCTACTTTGCTTGTTCTTACCATGCATTGAGTAAATTGAAGACACATAATTGACAATACTCTTGCACATTTTGCAATACAAGGCTGAAGTGGAAATAGTTTATTGTAAAATGAACATGCTGTCAACAAGGCCATAGTTTCTGGGTTTCAACCATATCTCAGCTTGTTCCAACCCCAACTTATAATTACATGTGTGTTTCACACAAAGTAAAACATAAAGATAGGGACAAACAAGTAGAGGCAGAGAGAATATTTAGGTCAAGTTCTTGTTCCCAAAGCAACTGGATCAGTAACTAGTAAAATATTATCTAACAACACGAGTGCAGATCATCAAGTTACGAGTTTATTCATCAAAGAATGCAAGATTTGTTTCAAAATATATCATCATCTGATCCCAATTGAAGGACATTTGGTTCCACATTTAAAAAAAAAATAAGGAAAAAAAAAACTGCTGACACATAAATTGGCTGCATAAGCAGCTAGTATTGGCATGTCCTGCATGCATTTTAATTTTTGTTCTAACACCACTTTCTAACCTATTGGATACTAAAATATAAAAGTCTTGAAGACCTAAAAATTTCTAAAATCTTCCCTCGATATTGAAATTTGTGCAACATCCAACCAGAATCTGTTGAAAATTTTCAAAAGATCCAAATGGCTCAAATTTGAATATTTAAAAAAAAAAAAAGTGATTACAAATAGAGTTCTAAAATTTTGTCAAAATTTTAAGACCTTTCCAGGAACCAAGTAAAACAAACTAAGTTATACTTGACTTAGCAGGTATTCCAACTGGCTAGGAGAAAAGTATTACTGGTGCAGAAAATCAGATTGCTAATAAACAATTTAAATTCATTTCCCATAAAAAAAAATGTAAGAATTGCAAGCAAAACCTTTGCAGATTGCAAATGGCCATTCCCATGAATCTGCAAACAAACCATGTGTCACATGACATAATAAACAGAACCATATTCCAAAACCCAATTTTAACTGGAGGCACGATCTTATGATGAGAGAATCCCCCGATATATTTTCTAGTCATAGCAAGAATTCTAATGGTGTCATACAATTTCATCCTTCTAAATGTCTCTTCAAGACAAATACATATTATTTTACCCGGCAAAGTTTAGAAACTCAGACATGGGACAGGCCTATGTCAAGGGGTAAATGTAACTTGCTTAACAACAAAAAATCAGGAAAACTCAAGTCAAAAGCAGTCCCATTACTACCGTTTAAATATTCAGATGAAAAGATCCTGCTCAGAATCTTGAAACTTTTTTTTGAAGACTATCTTGATCTTGATACTGACTGATGCTATCTTAGGTTTATAATGAAGTTACATCCCCTGCAGATATATGGTTAAATGTGTGGTCTCGGATATGTAACAACTATCTGGTGCTCTAAGCCACATAAGACACTATTGAACCTCAGTCATGAGATTTAATTGGAAGAGCCGCGCAATTCAGTGCATCCATTTAATCTAACATAATAGGGCTGTCAGTTGGTGTTACTGTAAAATCCTCAGGTAGCTTCGAGTCAAAGCGTAGCCATATTGTACAAAAGTGCTAAAGTTCATGTATGTTTCCCATTCACACCTCCTATGACCCTGCTTCTTGGCACCCAGCTGCAGTCCTTATTTGATTACCCCTTCCCACCACCCAAGATAAGGACTTCCAAGTTAATCTTCCCATCACATTCTATACCAGGGAATTCAAGTATGACAACTTCCCCTTCCAAGCAATTTCTTCTACTACCTCAAAGCCACTTGACAGTAACTAACGGATATATCTGATCCTCCTGCAAATAAGCCTTGAATAGAGTTTTTTAATCAAAATACTGAAAGGCAATTCAACAACCAAAAAAATGGGAAAAAAAATATCAAAAAGATCAATCATTGAGTTTATGTAAATAAAAAATAAGTCCATCTGAATAGCTTCAACAGAGATTTATACCAGGTCCAGGTTTTGAGAAGGTGAAGTAGATCTATGCTTCAATCCACTTCTCAGGGCTCAAGTAGAATGAGATTCAAACACAAACCAATCAGTTGTGAAGAAATGTAAAAATAAAACATCAAACAGGACTTTCGTCAAACAGATAAAAGATGTTAGAAAATAAGCTCTAAACAATCTAAAATAACACATAAGAAACTATTGTGAATGAATCATCAAACAGTTGCAATGGAGGCAAACCATAAAAAATTCAGAAAATTTAATCAGGAATAAAATATAAAGTACTTCAAAGAGTTTTCCGTACCTAAAATTGATGGTTGTGCGAGAGCTGTGTGAGAGGAGTAGCAGAAAATCGATGGCCCTGCGAAAAAAGAAGATAGATAGCATTCGTTCTGTTTGCATGGTCTACCTCTTAAGTTGCCTTCCGTTCAGAGAAGACCGAAGGCCAAACTTTCTGGAAGATAGTGGGTAGCCTTACGTTCTGTGAATTATTGTCTGTACAAAGAACTTGAAACGGTTGAGAAGACGAAAGCATTCCAGGGTCTCCGAGTAGGCAGCCACGTCAGAGAGGACGTGGAGCCGCGAGGATTCAAAGGTGGAGGTTTGGACGATGTGGAAGAGGGAATAAAATCTTCTGCCTTGTCTCCCTCAAGTGCTCCCTGATGTGGCCGTGAGATGGAGCCATGTGGACTATCTCACGGCCACTGTTTTTTCACATGTTATAAATGTATTAAGTGGGCCCCACATGAAAAAACAGTGGCCATGAGATGCTCCACATGGCAGCATCTCATGGCCACATCAAGGAACAATTTAAGAAAGCATGAGAGACAATTTCAACTCGTGGAGGAGCAATCGGTAGCCATTCACTACTTCTTATTAAGGCTGCAACTTGGGTTGGTTAAAACCGAAACCAAATCGGTCAAACTCAATTTTGGATTAGTTTGGTTTGGGTTATATAGTCTTTGGGTAGGTTTTGATTCTAAAAATAAGGAACCGAATTTGTTTGGTTTGGTTTTGGGTTGAAGGCTTACGTTAACCGAACCGAAAACCAAACCGAATTTCCTAAGTATAAAACCGAACCGAACCGAACTAAACCGAAATATAATAATATATATAAAATATACAATAAATAAAATTGTAATTATAAAATATAACTTATAAATTATAAGCTATAAAATAATGAATAAGATTATTATTTTATAAATCTTTGTAGTTAATTATTAAATTGATTTATGAACTCAAAAGTGCGATTCAAAACAATTAACATATGACTTGGGATATTAAGCTCTTTGCTCTATCTTATGTATGCATGTGAACTACTTAAGGGATTGGATTGCATGTAAGTGATGATCTTTTAAATTTGTTTGTATTCTTAAAATTTTTTTTTAGGCAAAAGTGGGAATCTTTCTCTTGATAACAAGTTTTAAGTATGGGAAAATGACCCAAACCAAACCGAATTTTGCAATTCGGTTCAGTTTGGGTTGGGTTACGAGCTTTCTTTAAATAATCAGTTCAGTTCTCAGTTTGGGTACTTCGGTTCGGAGGTCGGTTTGGTTCGGTTTTAAGCTGACCATCAGTAACCTTGGTTTAGTCTTGGGTTGAAACCAACCCGAACCAAACCGCACCGAGTTGCAGCCCTACTTCTTATATTCCGTTGAGGAGGATGTGGAAGAACAATCACCTAGGCAGCCATGTAGACCGATGATGTGGAGCTACCAGCGTTGAGGGATGGAGATTTAGGGCTCTCTCAAGAAAAACCGATTACTATATATATATAGATTAGTAGTTTAAATCACATTACTTCACAAAAAATGTGTAATGGGACTCTGGCATCAACGTCATTTTGAGGCCAACATAATATTTTAGGCAACCATAATATTTTAGACATGGGATTTGAGGCCAACATAATATCTTAGACAAAAAACACTGCTCTAGTGTTTCCAGATTAGGTGATCCTATCCAACAAGTACGAATGGGAACCAAGGAAAATCAGTCATATTACTGAGAGCAAGCAGAAGTTTCCACATCATCATAAGCTTCTGTTTCTCCAATACCAACTCACATTGCTGTCAGGATGTATTATAGCCTGCCAATACCAGGATTTCAGGATGGATTATTGCCTGCCAATACCGGGCTTCAAGATAGGCTCTACAACAAATAAAATGCAGGTCTTTGACTTTTTTTTTGAGTGTGTTGTTTCTGGAAAAGGATAATAAATATTTTGATCAAAGGAGACAGGAGCTAACCCTGTGCACATGGAGCATATAGGGAAGGTAACAAAATGTAAACAGATAGCCAAAGCTTAGCCATATAACAATATAGAAAGAAACAAAATTACACCAACAAAACACAAAATTCCAATCACCATATGCTCAAATCCACCAAAGTCTACCAAAGATTTTCTCCTTTTAGAAGTGTAAGGATCATGTGACTTTGTTTGCCCCATGATGTAGTCTTCCTTCAACCTCATCACTGTCTCAGCTTCATTCTGCTGCATGAGCAATGGAGCACCACAATTTGATTGGCCAATCAAGGTTACATCCATCTTTTTACTGCAGACTGTATTGTTTAGTTCCAAACTGTGGCTTAAGGAACCTAAAACACCATGTGTAGGAACTGAAGAGTTTAAAGAGCTGTATATAAGATTTGAGTTGTAGGCGTAATCTTGTTGATCACCTTCCCACCTTTGCTTTGGAGCATATGACATATTTTGGCCTACATTTTTGTTCATACTCCCAAAGTTCGAGGATTTTTGGTTACCATGTTGAAAAGTATTACCAATTGGACCTGCCTGGCCATGTATATCTTTCCATGAATCCTGCAAATGAGTTGATGCCGATCTGGTAAAGGAAACATCAAGCGTGTTGCTCCCAGTATGTGGGGATACTGAACATATATTATCTCGCAAGTTGCTGGGAGGTAAACCAGAATGATTAAAAGAATCACTCAATGGCAAAGGATTTGATGGAAACCCAGATAACGGAATAGCGCTCTGCCACTTTTCGTTACATCTAGTAAGATCTGGCACTTGAGAAGAAACATTGACACCAAGGTCAAAAGGATCAAGATTCAAAGAGGCCATTCCAACAGAAGAGTGATTTCCTAATCCTCCCCTATTCTGTGTTTGTTGTGCCTGTCCTTGTAACATCAAGGGGTTGTTTGTCACATTCTGAAAAGAGTTGCTTGAGCTTCCAGTGGTCACCGCAGGATCTAGGAGGCTACTGGCAACTTGGTAAACTGTTGGATCGCTGACAGTAGCAGAGGACTCTCCAGTGTGGGAAATAAATTTGCTCTGTTGCAATTGATCAGGTTCCAGTGATGTTGGTATTCCTTGAAGCAAACTCCCATTCTGGTTCCCAGATAGGGCCATCTGATGAAGCTTTCCAAAATCGTTAACAGAGTTGCTGGAGTTTTGAGTATGACCCAACTGGATAATTCCAGAAGAAGGAAGCCCACGCATGCCCAAACCAGCAGGGCTATTCAATCTACTAAGCATACCACCATGTGCAAAGGATGTGAGAGCAGTGTTCGGAGACTGCATAGATCCAGTCAAAGCATGGAAATCCCCAATTCTGTCCAATCCATTCATACGCAAATATGAGGAATCTTTACCCCCTAATGCAGCAACCATGTTAGCTTGCTGGCTTGCCACAAAACTGATCCTTTTCAGGTAAAGCCTATATTTCTGCAACCAAAGACAAAATAAAACTGTAAGCTTCAAGGAACAAATTTTTTTGAGTCACAAAGAAATCATTAAATGGAAAATAAGGGTTTGTACCTGGAGATGGCTTGCCACATTCTCCCTGGTAAGCTTTTCCACATTCATTAGATCTAAAATCTTCTTAGGTACAGCCTCTGCAAAGGAAACAAGAAAATGAGATGAAATTTTAGAGAAATCGGGCTTGGACTACATATAACATTTGTGTGTGTGTGTGTGTTTGTGTTTGTGTTGTATAAAAGAGCAATGGACCCACTGTCAATGCCCAACTGATTAACAGCTGCAACAAACTTTCGGTGAAGCTCCACAGACCAAACAACCCGAGGCTTCTTCTGGCTTGATGGATCGTCATTCTCATACCCATTCTCATCCGAGTCATCATCATCGTCATCATCCTGATCCTTCCGCTTCCTATTGAGTTTTCCATTCCGATCTGCATTACCTGTCACTGTGTGCCCTTGTCCACCCTCTCCAGTTCCATGTTGAGGCTTGTCTTGATTGTCAGAATTATTATGGTCTTTCAAATCAAGCTTCTTCCGCCTGATTACATGTTGCCAGATGTTCCGCAGCTCTTCAATTCGTATAGGTTTCAGCAGATAGTCACAGGCACCATGGGTAATCCCCTTCATCACAAGATTGGTATCTCCATTTGCAGACATCACTAAGTCCATGTCAAGAGATCAAAAGTGAAGTCAAAATCTCATTAAACACAGGAAAATATCATTCATTTCTTTACCTTAATAGAAATATTACCTGTCTCTTGACAAGAAAATCCCAATATTAATACAAGAAAGAAAAATTCTAACCTTTAATCTAGAAAATCTACAAATGAAGCCAAAGAGCAGGAGGAAGATCATGTAAATGCTTAGTTTAATTGACTTCATCTTAAATCTAAATTTTTTGGTTTCAGTTATGGCCAAAAAAATTAAAGATTTAAAGGACTCAGTTTTAGATATTCATAGGCAGGATTCTACTTACTGATGACAGGTAAGTCCATCTCAAGCCCCACGAGCTCAAGGAGCTTAAAACCATCCATATCTGGCATTTGGACATCGCTGATTACCAAGTCGAACTTGTTTTTGTTTTCTCTCAACAATTTCAGAGCCATGATCGCCTGACTAGTTGTTGTAACTGCAAAATTAAAAATGATATTAAAAAAATTCCAACTCCTAATGTAAAAATCTGCTGCCAAGCAAACGGACCCAACGAAAAATCTGATTCATACAAGCTGTTGAAACCAAACCCCTGCACACAATCAATTTCCAATTCCACACAAAATTTATGCTAAAAGCACCTACACTGAGGATAACAGTACCACTGACAACAAATCTAACGACATAGAAAGAAAAGGACAGAAAAGAAAAAAAAAATCCACCGAAACAAACAAATCTAAAAGGAAATCAACAAAAATCTAGACATAACATTTCTTAAAAGTCAAAAATAGATTCAATACAAGAAGAAAAAAAGAGGGTGTCGAATCAAACCATGGTACTTGCATCGACGAAGCAGAGACTCCAGCAATCTCAAATAAGTGGGATCGTCGTCAACGGCAAGAACACGCATACCCACCGGAAGGCGATCCTTAGACGGTTCATCCTCTCCCGCAGCAGTCATCCTCCTTTCATCTACCGTCGTTTTTCAGTATCAAACTCCAAACCCAGTAAGTGAACCAATCCCAAAATCCCTCTATTTTGAAAGCTTTTCAGAACTGAACAGAACACAAAAACTCCCTTCTCAAACTTTCTAACAACCCCAGAAACTATAAGACAAGAAATCTAAATCAAAAGCACAAAACTGAAAGAAAAACCGAAAACAAGATCAACAGAAACAAAGGACTCAATAGACAGAAAGAGAGACCAATAAGTGAAGCTGTAAATATGAAGAGCGAGACTAGAACCCAACAAAACACAACTCAAATACCAAT